>LR749495.1:3297568-3634428 GCA_902729485.2 Mus minutoides | reverse complement strand
GGGGTTCTGTTATTTTAAGAACCATTTGCATACTTTCTGCTGTAGCTGCATTCTGTCCTCATCTTGGGCCCTTCCGGGGCGCTCACTGTGTAAGATTTGACTGGCCTCAACTCTGCCGTCCTTCTCCTTCAGCCTTCTGAGTGCTGGCATTCCAGGGCTGTACCTCCATACGTATTTTTAAATAATTCTAGGCATGTTGGCATTATATTTTTATTCTATAAAATAGATGTAGGATAGTCTAATAAAAATTTAAAAGACAATACAAACACATTTTACTATTATGTTGAGGGCTCGTATTGCTGTTGTTTTGTTCTGCTTTTTTTTTTTTTTTTTTTTTTTAAAGATTTATTTTATTTATTATATGTGAGTACACTGTAGCTGTCTTCAGACACTCCAGAAGAGGGAGCCAGATCTCGTTACGGATGGTTGTGAGCCACCATGTGGTTGCTGGGATTTGAACTCATCACCTTTGGAAGAGCAGTCGGGTGCTCTTACCCGCTGAGCCATCTCACCAGCCCTTGTTCTGCTTTTAAAATTGTTTCAGGGCTGGAGAGATGGTTCAGCAGTTAAGAGCACTGACTGCTCTTACAGAGGTCTTGAGTTCAATTCCCAGCACCCACATGATGGCTCACAACCATCTGTAATGGGATCTGATGCCCTCTTCTGGTGTATCTGAAGACAGCTACAGTGTACTCATATAAAATAAAAGAAATAAATCTTAGGAAAAAGGAGGTTTATTAAAAATAATAAATAAATAAAATTGTTTGAGACGTAAAAGGCTTTCAAGCATTCTATCAGGAATCATCTTGACCCCCTTTCCAGAACCATTGCTTCTCTGTCAGCCTTTCCTTACTGACCTTGGCAGTTGGAAGACTGCCATTCTTTAGTTTTGTGTCTAGCTCTGTATGCAATTCTCTGTTTTCTTTGCAGCTCTTAGGAGAGTATGAATCCCTCGGCAAAGAACACGGGCGAGTCAAGGTAAGGGTCAATCTGGGTTTTACATCGGGCTTTCCATAGATACTGGCCTGGGAAGCAAAAGGCTTGGCCCTTCTTCCCATTCTCCATCCATAGTTGTTTGAAATAGTCCATGTGTTTGCCCTTCCTATGTTGATATCTTTCTGTTCAAATATCTGCCCTACTTGACTGACACGTTTGTGAGGTCTGTTAACTTACCAAATACTATTGCATGGCTGTTGTGTTTGATATGGCTTGAGAAGAAACTGGGCAGAAGTTGATTGCATACACTCAGATCTGCTCCTTGTAGATGTAAAATTAGCATTCTCAAAGCAGTAGTGTTTATGGGGTGGTAAAAATCTATACATTGTATCTGAATTCTTAACTGCAGCTCTGTTTGGAGTTACATATCTGGTCTCAGTGAGTCCCCACAGCAATGCTGTACGTGATTCCAGCCAGTCAACTGAATGCAGTAGGGTTACTGTGGATTTGTAAGGTTTGGGAACCCTCTGTAGCTACAGCTAAGACTGAGTTTGTTGTGCCTGCACACCACTGAAGGTTTTTGTTGTGCGGTTCTGCTAAGCCTTCTGTCACCTCTGCACCTAACACAGATCCCTCTTACTGTGAGCTTACTTCCCATTAGACAGGCATTGGGCTGCATCTGTTAGTCCCTGGGAGAGGACAGTGTTATTGCTTCCCCCTGGAGTCGCCCAGATTGGTTCCACAGCTCGTGCCATACTTGCTGAGTTCCATTGCAGTTAACAGCTGGCTGGTTAGCCTTGCGTTTGCTTTATATTACACGTTTTGAAGTAAAAGGTTCTATCTGCATGCTTATCTCCAGTTATGTCAATTCTTTCTCCCCTTAGGATACATTAAACACAACTGAGAACAAATTGCTTGATGCACACACTCAGATTTCTGACTTGAAAAGGTAGGTGTCCTACTAATAAAACGTACTGCCAAGTGTTCTTTGTATTGACAGTGAGGAAGAGAAACTCTCGAGGACTTTTAAAGCCATTTGAGATCTAGTTGTATCCTAATCCGTGGGCATGTAAATGCATTACATTTTAGCTTAGGAGATTTTTAAGTAATTAGAATATATTGGTGATTGAGACTCGGGTACGTGCATTTCTCCAGACATTTTGCTTTGTTTTTGTTTGTTTGTTTGTTTTTCCAGCATAATGAGAAGTCTGAATGAAGTCTGATCATAAATGTTCCATATTGCAAGTGATTAGAAACATCTAAATTAGGGCTGTCGAGGTGGCTTGGTGATTAACAGCACAGGCCACTCTTCCAGAATCTCCAAGTTTAGTTCCCAGCACCATGGGAGGTGCGTTGTAACCCCCTGAATATATACACGTGCATACTGTTAAAACTAAATCCTTTAAAAAAGGAAGATATAAATTGGCCTCTGAGCATACCTTTTATAGTTGTGATTGGGTCAAATCCAACCCCAGGGTTAGAGTCACTTTAATCTGAAGGTTTTACACAGAAAAGAGCAGCACGGTGTCTCGATTTACCCCCTGCCTGATCCAGTCACTCTTTACCATGTTGGAGGATGTACCTGTCATGTTAGAGCTGTTCCTCCCCAGGTCTGCCCATATCCCTCAGCTTTCCCGCTGGCCCCCATACACAGTTTTAAAGAATGGAAAGAGGGGCAGTGGGCCTGATGACTGACTGAAGGTGGCAGGAGAGAACCGAAGTTGGCCTCTGACTTCTACATATCCACACCTCACCTCCCCACACACACACTAATTGAGATAAATGAATTAAATTAATAAATTTTACAAAAAGAAAAGGAAGGTTATGCTAACTGGAAACACTTGAAGTTGGCTGAGGTAGTTATCTTCTAGTGAGAAAATTGAAGGGAGCTTTTATTCCAGATGTGGTACAAATGAGATGGGTTGCTGCCTCATCTCTGAATTGAAAGTTGTTGAGAATATTTTATCTTTTATTATATATTTAATAAATTATTTCAATTAAAATATTAATGACTTATATATTTAATGAATATTTTTATTTATTAGTAAAGAGCCTTTGCCTCTTTTAAAAATCAAGATGCTATTTTTGAAATTTAATTTCTGACTTCACAGAATCCTGACTGTCCTTTTTTTTCTGTAGTTACAGTCTGTGAAACGCTGCTCTGCAGAGCCCCATGTATTTGCTGTCCTGATTATTTCTGGATTGTTTGTTTGTTTGTTTCTTGCTTGTTTGTTTGTTTCCTTTTAACTTTTCCAAGTGTAATGGTGCCGTTTCACTGTGAAGAAGGTTTCTGAGCAGCAGGCTATCACAGCCTTCCAGAAGAGGGCTGGTTAGGTAACATCTGGCAGTCGAGCTTTGCTGCGTTTAATACTCTAACTGCTTGTGACCTAGGACAATCTCAAAACTTGAAGCTCAGGTGAAGCAGGTGGAACAGGAGAGTCTGCGGAGTCTTCGCAATGTGGCCAAAGCTCCAGCGAGGCCATCCCGGTCCAAGTAAGTGACCCCACGCAGTGTCCTTGCAGTGTGACCTTGTATTCCTCAGGAAGCTGGCCATGATGCATGTTAGAGTCACAGCCACTGGATGTCAGTCACATCCCTACAAAGAAGCGTTTTTTTTTTTTTTTTTTAAAGATTTATTTTATTTATTATATGTAAGTATACCGTAGCTGTCCTCAGACACTCCAGAAGAGGGCGCCAGATCTCGTTACGGATGGTTGTGAGCCACCATGTGGATGCTGGGATTTGAACCTATCACCTTCGGAAGAGCAGTCGGGTGCTCTTAACCGTTGAGCCATCTCACCAGCCCCAAGAAGCCTTTTTTCAGGATAAGAAAAATGGAGTCAGGTGGTGAGAGCCTCCGGCAAGCCTTGTGTTCCTGATGCTGGCCCCACCCCTCTCCACGTGACCATAAGCATAGCTCCTGCTTTTTCACTCTGTCTTTCTCAACTAAGCAACATTCAAAAAGATTTCTTTCTTTTTGGGTAGGTTTATAGACTTAAGTTCAGAAGCAGGTGTGGGATTCCTCGAGCTGGAGTTACTGGAGGCTTTGAGCCACCCACCAGTCCTGGGTGCTAGGAACTGGACTTGGGTCTATTATAAGAACAGTGAGCTCTGAGCCGTCTCTCTAGCCCTATCCAGTTTTTGTGGGTTTTTTTTGGGGGGGGGGTCAAAACAGGGTTTTTTCTCTGTATAGCCCTGGCTGTCCTGGAACTCACTCTGTAGACCAGGCTGGCCTCGAACTCAGAAATCTGCCTGCCTCTACCTCCCGAGTGCTAGGATTAAAGGCGTGCGCCACCCTATGCAGCTTTTAATGAGAGTTATATATGGAATTATTCTTTTCAAGTGTTTCTTCTCCATGTTTGCCATCATTTTCCTGTTTGACTTTCCATTCCAGAATCTTTCTGTTAGTTTTGTCCTTTTGTTGAGGTCAATGTTCATGTGGACAGTTGTGCCAGTAGCTCCCCCTGCCCCCCATCCCCATTCAGTGTGGATGACAGCCAGGCATGGTGGCACATGCCTTTAATATCAGCATTTAGAGGCAGAAGCAGTTGGATCTCTATGAGTTTGAGGCTATCCTGGTCACATAGTAAGTTTCAGGCCAGCCAGGGCTACAGAAAGATACCCTGTCTCTAAAACAACATAGTAACAAACACCAAGGTGAACACCAAGGAAACACCAGCGTATTCCTTTCTGTAAACTGGACTACTTTGCTAGTCTGCTGAGCTTTGTAATATCTTCCCACAACCGGAACTCCATCACCTTTCTGATGGGTGTGGTTTGACATTGTCCAGTTCTCTGCGTCTTTGAAAAGAGCAACAGTCTCTTGAAGTGGCTCACGCCTTTAATCCCAACACGGGGAGGCAGACGCAGGTGGATCTCGAGGCCAGCCTGGTCTACATAGTGAGTTCTAGAACAGCCAGAGCTACATAGTGAGACCCTGTCTCAAAAGAAAAAAATGAGGAAGAGGAAGAAAGAAGAGGAGGAGGAAGAGGAAGAAGAGAAAGAGAAAGAGAAGGAGAAGAAGAAGAAGAGAAAGAGAAAGAGAAGGAGAAGAAGAAAGAAAACAAAACCTTGAGTGTGAGAAGCAGCCCTGAACTCTTTTTATGGTTCTTGCTTCAGTTGGAAGTTACAAAGGGATGGAACCTCATTTTACCAGCTGCCTCTCCAGTGACAGTTGCAAAGGGAGCACAAGTAATTATCTATAAGAGCAAGATACTGGGCTGGAGCACGTTTTAAAGATTTACCACTAAAATTCAGTCATATGTGTATGTTTAAATTTTCTGTTTATTTATTTATTTATTTATTTACATCCCAAATGCTGTCCTGCCTCCGGCCCCCTCATCACAGACACCTCTCCAATTCCCCTTCTCCTCTGAGAGGGTAGGGCACCCCTGGTTACTCCTCTATCCTGGTGCATCAAGTCTCTGCCAGGGTAGGTGTATTCTCTTTCTCACTGAGGCCAGACAAAGCAACCCTGTTGGGGAATGAATGCTCCATACAGTCAGACTACAGCTTTAAGGAGAGCCTCTGCTTCAGTTGTTGGAGCCCACACAGAGACTGAGCTGCTTGTCTGTTACGTAGGAGCCGGGGGCCTCGCTCCAGCCCGTGTGTGCTTGAGTTGGTGGCTCAGTCTCTGAGAGTTCCCACAGGCTCAGGTTACTTGACTCTGTTGGTCTTCCTGTGGGGGTTTCCATTTCCGTCAGGGTCTTCTATAAGTGTCTCCAATCTCTGTCCAATATTTGCCTGTGGGAAGGTGCATCTGTTTCAGTCAGCTGCTGGGTAGATCCTCTTAGAGGACAGTTATGCTAGAGTATCATTAATAGAGTCAGGGATTGGTGCTTGCCCATGGGATGGGTTTCAAATTAGGCTAGTTACTGGTTAATCATTCCTTCAGTCTCTGCTCCATCTTTGTCCCTACATTTCTTTTAGATAGGTCAAATTGGGGGTCAAAAGGTTTGTGGGTGGGTTGGCATCCTTATCCCTTCAGTGGAGGTCCTACCTGGCTACAGGAGGTGACCTTTTCAGGTTCCATGTCCCCACCATTAGGCTTCTTGGCTAAAGTCATCTATATTGACTCCTGGGAGCCTCCCTTCCCCACCCCACTGTCCCAGGTCTCTGGGATTTGTTAAAGATTCCTCCAATCCTGAAACCCCAGCAGCTGCAGGTTTCCATTCATTCTCCTGGCCCTCTGGGTCTCTCTCCTGTCTCTCTACCACCCTTGATCATGCCCCCCAGCCCATTACCTTCTCCCTCCCTCTCCTCTTCTTCCCCTCTCCCACCACTTTCCTTCCTTCCTTTTCCTCCTCTGATTAATTTGTTCCCCCTTCTAAGTATGATTAAAGCATCCTTGCTTGGACCTTCCTTTTTGTTTAGCTTCTTTGGGTCTGTGGGGTGTATTATGGGTATTGTGTACTTTATGGCTAATATCCACTTGACAGTGGTTACATACCAGTGAGGTAACTCAGACCCTTTTGGGTCTGAGTTACCTCACTCAGGATGCTATTTTCTAGTTCCATCCATTTGACTACAAAATTCATGATGTTCATGTTTTTTTGTTTTGTTTTGTTTTTGGTTTTTTGTTTTTTTCGAGACAGGGTTTCTCTGTATAGCCTTGGCTGTCCTGGAACTCACTTTGTAGACCAGGCTGGCTTCAAACTCAGAAATCCGCCTGCCTCTGCCTCCCTAGTGCTGGGATCAAAGGTGTGCGCCACCACGCCCGGCGATGTTTATGTTTTTAATAGCTTAATAGTATTCCATTGTGTAAATGAACCACACTTTCTGTATCCATTCTTTGGTTGAGGGACATCTGAGTTGTTTCCAGTTTCTGGCTGTTATGAATCAAGTTGCTATGAACACAGTGGAGCATGTGTCCTTGTAGGATGGTAGAGCATCTTTTCAGTATATTCTCAGAAACGGTATAGCTGGGTCTTCAGGTACAGAACTATTTCCAATTTTCTGAGAAACTGCTGGATTTATTTTCAGATTGGTTGTACAAGTTTGCAATCCCAGCACCATTTGTTGAAGATGCTTTCTTTTTCCATTATATGGTTTTGGCTTCTTTGTCAAAAAATTCTACCAGAGAACTACTACAGCTGATAAACCAGCAATGGAGGAGTGTTCCCCTTTCTCCACATCCTCACCAGTGTGTGCTGTCGCTTGAGTTTTGATCTTAGCCATTCTGATTGGTGTAAGGTGGAATTGCAGGGTTGTTTTGATTTGCATTCCCTGATGAGTAAGGAAGTTCAGCATTTCTTTAGGTGCTTCTCAGCCATTTGAGGTTCCTCTGTTGAGAATTCTGTTTAGCTCTGTACCCCATTTTTTAATTGGGTTATTTGGTTTGTTGGAGTCTAGCTTCATGAATCTTTATATATTTTGGATACTAGCCCTCTGTCAGGTGGAGGGTTGGGAAAGATCTTTGCCTAGTCTGTAGGTTGCTGTATTGTCCTATTGACAGTGTCCTTTGCCTTAGAGAAGCTTTTCAGTTCCATGAGGTCCCATTTATCAATTTTTCATCTTAGAGCCTGAGCCATTGGTGTTCTGTTCAGGAAATTGTCTCCTGTAGCATTGAAGGCTATTCCCCACTTTCTCTTCTCTGAGGTTTTTTTTTTTTTTTTTTTTTTTTGGTTTTTCGAAACAGGGTTTCTCTGTATAGCCCTGGCTGTCCTGGAACTCACTTTGTAGACCAGGCTGGCCTCAAACTCAGAAATCCACCTGCCTCTGCCTCCCAAGTGCTGGGATTAAAGGCGTGCGCCACCACGCCCGGCTTTCTATGAGATTTTGTGTATCCATTTTTATGTTGAGGTTCTTGATCCACTTGGACTTGAGTTTTGTGCAGGGTGGTAGATATGGATCGATTTGCATTCTTTTACATGCAGACATCCATTTATACCAGCACCATTTATTGTTGAAAATGCTTTCTTTCTCCATTGTATGGTTTTGGCTTCTTTGTCAAAAAATTTTACCAGAGAACTCCTACAGCTGATAAACAACTTCAGCAAAGTGGCTACATAGAAAAATGAGTAGCCTTCCTTTATACAAATGACAAACGGGCAGAAAAAGGAACTAGGGAAACAACAAGCTATAAATAATATAAAATATCTTGGTGTAACTCTAACCAAGCAAGTGAAAGATCTATATGACAAGAACTTCAAGTCCTTGAAGAAGATATCAGAAGATGGAAAGCTCTCCTATGCTCATGGATAGGTAGGATTAACATAGTGAAAATGTCCACCTTACCAAAAGCAATCTACAGATTCAGTCCAAGCCCCATCAAAATTCCAACACAATTTTTTACAGACCTTGAGAGAGCCATTCTCAACTTCATATGGAAAAACAACAACAACAACAAAAAACCACGATAGCCAAAACAATCCAGAACCATAAAAGAACTTCTGGAAGAATCAGCATCCTGACCTTAAGCTGTATTTCAGAGCAACAGTCCTAAAAACTGCATGGCATTGGTATAGACAGGTTGATCAATGGAATTGAATCGAAGACGCAGAAATAAGCCGGCATTTTTTGTTAATGGAAAGACCTTTGGGGATAGATCTATATTAAGTTGTGGTTTTCTGCTTTAGTGCTCTAGAATTATCTTACCGTAATCTTTAGTTTAATTTTTGTTTTTGAGACAGTTTTTTTTTTTTTTAAGATTTATTTTTATTTTATGTAAGTTACACTGTAGCTGTCCTCAGACACTCACACTGTAGCTGTCCTCAGACACTCCAGAAGAGGGAGCCAGATCTCGTTACGGATGGTTGTGAGCCACCATGTGGTTACTGGGATTTGAACTTATCACCTTCGGAAGAGCAGTCGGGTGCCCTTATCCGCTGAGCCATCTCACCAGCCCTGAGACAGTTTTTATTATGTAGCCCTGGCTGGCCCAGTACTCGCTCTGTAGCTCAGGCTGGCCTCAGACTTGCAGTGACCCTCTCCCCTCTCCCCCAGTACTAAGATTACAGGAATGTACTGCTCTGGCACAGTGTTAGTGGGATGGCACATTTACAGAAGAAGACTCTACCTATTAGAATTCAGTTTTTAGTTATAATCTTGGTATAAGTTATATTACTAAGTAGTTCATTATTTCATAATGGTGTCTGTCAGAAATGAAGTTGTGCTTTTTGGCCTTCCTAAGCTGCAGTTGTCAAAACACTTTTCATGTCTTTGTTAAGTAATTGTAATAGAATATAATGGACTCTTGTATTTAAAAGAAAAGTTAGGGACTGGAGAGATGACGTGGTAATTAAGGGCATTCCCTACTCCAGAGAACCAGTGCTCAACATCTATGCTGGCAGCAAACAATCGCTCATAACACCAGCGTTGGGGGGCATGGTGCCCTCTTTTGAACGCTGGGCACTACGTGTACACAGGCTCCCACTAACAGACACACATAGACCTATCATTTAAAAGTAAAATGATTGCCGGGCGGTGGTGACACATGCCTTTAATCTCAGCACTCGGGAGGCAGAGGCAGGCGGACTTCTGAGTTCGAGGCTGACCTGGTCTACAAAGTGAGTTCCAGGACAGCCAGAGCTATACAGAGAAACCCTGTCTCGAAAAACCGAAAAAAAAAAAAAAAAAGTAAAATGATTTTAAAAATCTTTTTTTTTTTTTAAGATTTATTTATTTATTATATATGTAAGTACACTGTAGCTGTCCTCAGACACTCCAGAAGAAGGCATCAGATTTCGTTACGGATGGTTGTGAGCCACCATGTGGTTGCTGGGATTTGAACTCTGGACCTTCGGAAGAGCAGTCGGCGCTCTTAACCACTGAGCCATCTCTCCAGCCCCTTAAAAATTGTTTTTAAAAAGTTAAATAATATTAGGGCCGTGCTGTGTCCTGGCAGCTGAGGACAGTGGCCACAGAGTGTGAGCACCCGAGCTTGAGCCCACATAGGGAAGTTGTTTTCTGACCTCTGACTTCCACATGTCAGCCATGACAGACATGCATGCCTATTCTCACAATAAGAAGAAATCAATAGATCTTAAAAAGGAAAATGTAGCCAGATGTAGTAGCATATACACTTGCACTTCCGGCTCTTGGGAGATGGGTGGTGGAAGATCAGTTCAAGGTCATCCTTGGCTACACAGCCTGCTTGATACCAAGCCTGGCCTGTGGAAGAACTTGTCTCAAACAGAAAAAGATAAATCAAACCAGTCAAAAGGAACCAAAGGTAAAAATGAATTTTTGACAACAAGCAAAAGAAGAGGCATGAAGTTTTGGTGTTCGAGAGCCCTTTTGTGGGTTGGATGCAAGGTGCCAGGATGGTGTGGGTGCTGTTCATTAATATTGTGGGTTTTTTTTTTTTTGGTTTTTCGAGACAGGGTTTCTCTGTATAGCCCTGGCTGTCCTGGAGCTCACTTTGTAGTCCAGGCTGGCCTCGAACTCAGAAATCCGCCTGCCTCTGCCTCCTGAGTGCTGGGATTAAAGGCGTGTGGCACTATGCCCGGCTTTCATTAATATTGTTATAAGCAGGCGGCAGAGTGAGCATAGGACCTGCAAAGGCCTGACTCCAGTGACCTTTTCCCACCAGCTAGGCCGCATACCCCTAAGGCCCCATAACAGTACCAGCATCTCAGAATCTGATGTCAAACACAGGATCCTGTAGGGGACATTCATTTACATCATGATACGTGAATCAGATAGTCACAGCAAGAAGCCATGTAGCCTTAGGTGACATTGTGGATTAATCATAGTTGGCTTTCTAAGTTATTGTTAGGCAATTGGATTTTAAACTATAGTCCATTGAGAAATCTCTTGAAGATTTTATATTTTAGTTTTTTGAGATAGGATTTGTCTGTGTAGCCCTGGCTGACATAGAACTTCCTATGTAGTCCAGGCCTGCCCCAACCTGATCTTCCTGCTCCTTTATCCTGAATGTTGGGATTCAAGATGTGTGCCATTATACCTGGTAGAGATTTTAAAGATTCTGTGTGTGTGTGTGTGTGTGTGTGTGTGTGTGTGTGTGTGTGTGGTGTTTATTTGCCATGGTATCCATGGAAGCTAGAGGATCATTTCCTGGAGTTCTCTACTTCCTTCTTTATATAGATTCTAGGGATGAAATGGAGTCATTAGTGTTTTGGGGTAAGTGCTTTATCCACTGAGTCGTCTCCCTGGCCCTGAAGATTTTTGTATAATCAAACAGTGCCACCTGACATTTGTATATGTACAATTCCTGCCAGGAGGAAGAGATAAGTTAGCTATTTTCGTACTGGGAGAGCAGGGTTCTGGGATCTGGTATCTGTAAGAATGATGGTTGAGGGCCAGGGAGGCAGTTCAGTGTACAGAGGTGTTGCCACCAGATCTTACGACCTCATGGCTGAAGAAGAGAAGCAACTTCCTAAAGTTTTCCTCTGACTTCTACACCCACATCACAGTGTGTCTGTGCACACACAAAAGAAAGAAATGTAATATGGCTTATTTATTTTTTTATAATCACAAGAAGAAAGAGTTTTGAAGGTTTTGGAGGTGGAATCCTCAGAACATGGTTTTGTATTGGCTGATGAAACAAGAGAGGGATAGCTTGGGCTGGAGAGATGGCTCAGTGGTTAAGAGCACTGACTGCTCTTCCAGAGGTCCTGAGTTCAATTCCCAGCAACCACATGGTGGCTCACAACCATCTGTATTGGGATCTGATGCCTTCTTCTGGTGTGTCTGAAGATAGTTACAGTATACTCACATACATAAAATAAACAAATCTTTTAAAAAAAAGAGAGAGGGACAGCTCAGAACACATAAAGAGATCAGACCATCACGAAGCTCTTTGCTTGTGAGTTACACAGATTTGAAGAAGAAATCAAGCAGGCAATTGTAAATGTAGGCTTGTAGCTCAGAACTCCTAGCCTGGAGTTACAGTATTGGAGCCAGTTATTTCCGAATGGTGCTTACAGGGTTGATGGGAGCTGAATGTCAGTAGGAGTTGGTGCAAGGCAGAGCCCTCAGGAACCGTGCTTTCTTGTTGGGTAGAGGAGTTTGGCAAAGGAGCCAGCGAAACAGCCTCTGCAAGTGAGGGGGAATCTGAAGCTGCCACAGTCACTGAATGCTGCTGAAACGGCCTATGGGATCTACAAGCTGGAGGCTGCTTTGACTCAGGAGTGTGGAGAGTGTGAGATGTGTTTGTAGGGGGCTACAGGCAGCCTACATGTCTAACACCTGGAAATACATATGTGTGATGTCCTTATTCAGTGGGACCATATATGATGGGGAAGGCTTGGCTGGTTGCAGTCTTTGGGCCAAAGCCTTTCTACACCATTGTTTCTTAAGATGTGTAGGATGGAGGAATTTTGAGTGTTTTTGGCAGGGCTGAGGCTTTACAAGCTCAAGGGCCCAAGTTATCCCCAAAACTTAGGAAAATGCTAGGTGTGGGGCTAGAGAGGTGGCTCAGTAGTTTAGAGCACTGGCTGGTCTTCCAGAGGACCTGGGTTCAATTCTAGCACCCACATGATGGGTCACAGCCCTCTGCAACTCCAGTTCTAGGGGATCTGACACCATTTCTGGCCTCCAGGGACACCAGTCGTGCATGTGATGCATAGACACATACATGCAGGCAAAGCATCCATACATACAAAATAAAATAATAAAAAATAGTAATAAAAATATCCCAGAACTCAGGATGCAGAGGCAGTCAGATCTCTGTGGCCAGTCTTGTATACAAAGCGAGATCAGGACAGCTAGGTCTATTACACAAAGAAAGCCTGTCTCAAACTAACTAACTAAATAAATAAAAATTTAAAATGCCAGGTATGGCTGGGTAGTGGTGGTGCATGCCTTTAATCTCAGCACTTGGGAAGCAGAGGCAAGAGGATCTCTATGAGTTTGATACCAGCCTGGTGTACAGCTAGAATTCCAGGACAGCTACCCCCCCCCCCAAAAAAAAAAAAAAAAGCCAGGTTTGATAGTTTTAATCCTAGCACTGGAGATTTGGAGATAGAAGGGTCCCTGATATTCACTGGCTGTCAGTCCAGCCAGCGAAAGACCCTGTCTCAGAGGAGGTGGACAGCCTCTTCTGAGGCTGACATCTAAGCTTGTCCTCTGGCATCCATGTGAATGAACGCACACACGTGCATAAGATATTTAATCCCAGCACTCAGGAGGTAGAAACAGTTAGATCTCTGAATTTGAGCTCAACCTGATGTATACAGTGAGTTCCAGGCCAGCCAGGGCTAAAGGGCTGTATGGTGATGTCTTGGTAGGGGGTGGGGGAGAGCAAAGCAGTTTAATTCATTTACACATTGCCTTCCTACTTTTTTACATGGCAATAGCAAAACTAAGTAGTTTTTATTCTTTTGCCATTTGTAGATTAAAATGTGTATTTTAATGTCTCATCTGGACTGTCAATTTGGAGTAATTTTAATAGTGAAATATAGAACAATAAAAAAACTAGTTGAGAGAGAAATAGAATTTTTTTTTTTCTTTTCAAAGTGCTGGTGACTGGGGCTGGCAAGATGGCTGAATGGGTAAAGGCCCTTGCCACCAAGCCTGAAATGAGTTTGATCCCTGGATCCACCTGGTAGGAGGAGGAAAATCGGCTCTCGCAAGCTGGGCTACGAGTTCCTCAAGTGCTCTGCAATATGTGTAGACCCCTCATAACAAATACATGCAGACATACATAGACAAAGTCAATTTCTACAAAAGAAAATCCAGGAACATTGATCTGGAAAATGGTTACTAGGGCCTTGATGTCAGTTATCCATTCACTTTATAAGATAAGCCCGTGTTCTTGTAAGTCCATACCAAGTCAGGCTCCTGCACTTTCCAGGTAAACTGTAACTGTATCTTGTGTTATCCAGGAAGTAATCTGAAATCATTACAACAAAATCGTTAAAGTGCTGGTGATGAGACCCAGGCCTGGAAAATGCTAGATACAGTGTTACCAACGAGCCACACCTTCCGGATCTTCAACAACAGCTTCAGCATGTCCCATAGTTCCATCTGACAAATGCAGTCAAGGCCTTAAAACTGCCAATGGGAATGCTGTACGCCAGTTGAGAACCTTGTCTGCTGTGAGCAGGGAACTGTGGGACTGAAGAGACTCAGCAGGGCTTTGGTTATTTGTAGTGGAAATCTAAGGGGCGTAGAACAAAGTGAAGGCCTTATGCCCAGTATCACATGAATAAAGCCTTTAAAAGAAATGTGTACATTTTTAAACTGTGCATGAATGTGTACTCTCCACTGCTTATGTGTGGAAGCCAGAGGACAACTTTCGGGAGTCAGTTCTCTTTCCATCATGTGATTTCCAGGATCAAACTCAGGTCTCAGATGGGTGGCAAACACTCTTACCTACTGAGCCATCTCAAAGGCTCATTCACTTGGGCATTCATGCGTGTGTGTGTGTGTGTGTGTGTGTGTGTGTGTAATTTGTTTTAATGACAGCAAAAATAAAGGACGAGTGTGTAGAATACAAAAGATCTACCATAACTCAGTAAGGAGGAGACAGTTTACTCCACAGAAAAGGAAAAAGAGACGTGAAACTGCACGGAAAAAGAAATCCAAACAGCCAATAGCAATGAAAAGAGGCTCATTTTTCCTAAGAAGTTGGGAAAATGCCAGTTAAAATAATAGCATGTACCATTTTTGCCATCAGACAGGCCAGACTTAGTTCTTTCCAAAGTTTGGCAAAGATGAAGAAAGGATCTCACGCATACCAGTGGCCACCTGCAGATTGACTAGAGGACTGTTTGACAGTAGCCAGAAGACTGAAGGTAATGGACACGTCCCAGAGTTCATGGTTGTGCTTTTAGACATTTGCTTTAGGTTAAGTCTCCCACGTGTTAACAGTAGCGTTGTTGAAACAGCATCCACCACCAGGAGACAAAATCAGCAGAGTGCATTCAGAAGAGAGAAGTGATTGACAGCCCTGCACGCCAGCATGAATAAACCATGAACACACTGGAGGAGAAGCGTTAAAGGGTGTAGATAGCATGCCCTTGTTTAACAAATGCAGCTATACATATGTATACAATGTTATGTCTCACAATTAAAAACAAATATGGCTAAGATTGAAGCATCTGTTAAGACTGAGAGTCGGTAGGTGGGCGCTTGTAGTATTTGCTGTAATTTCCTAAGAATGTTTGAAATGTTTCTTAATTTACAAATTGAGGGAAAAGGGCTCTGTTCTGTTGCTCAGTGGCAGAGAGCCTGTGTAGCCGTGAACAAGGCCTGGGGACAGCTCCGGGCTCACCAGGAGATCATTTCTGAAACGACAAGAGTGACCTGGGATGGAAGTGAAACCTAATCTAGCGGTGAGCTTAACCTAGTAGGTTAAGTATGACATGAGCAGAGAGGAAGACAGCGTGTTCTCTCAGGGTTGCTGCTTTTTTGAAGTTGGACCTGAGGTTATCTCCCAGCTGAAGGCTGCTGGGAAGAGCTGTTACAGAGTTAGAGCTTGCTGATCAAGGGGAGGAATGTCCAGGATGGAGTTGATCAGTGGGCCCAGGCAGGTGACAATTCAGCAAAGCTCAGCCACGGAGGATGGACAGGAATTAAGGCCCCCATCGTCCGGTAAGCTGGAGGTTTTACTTCCTGTCAGGTAGTGAGAGTTGGATTCAGGGCTGTGAATGGTTGAGGTGGCAGCTGTGATTTCCCAAGTGGACAGAGGAACTGGAGAAGCTGGGATTGATTAGGAAGCTGAGAGAGCCTGGCCTTGCTAGCTGCTGGCCAGGATGATACTTGGCAGCTGCAGGAACAAAGACAGGGTTGGGGGCAGAGGAATTGGGGTGTTTAGTTTCCTTAGAGCTTTGACCTCTGACGATGAGTCTAGTCGTATCCTTGGAGGTAGATGACTTTGTAGACAGAGTCACTGGGTTTAGAGGTCAAGGATAGCTTTGCAAATTGCCTCGTGCGTTGGTGACAGCAGGCCTGAAGATGAGATAGGTTTGTGCTGGTTAATTTTGTCAACTTGACGCAAACTGGAGTCATCTGGGAAGAGGGAACCTCAACTGAAAAATACCTCTATTAGATTGGCCCTGATTGACATTGGTGTGAGAGGACCCAGCCTACTGTGAGCAGTGCCATCCCTGTGCAGGTAGATCTGGGGTATGGTGTAGAGGAAGCTGGCTGTATTGGAGCTGAGAGAGCAAGCCAGTAAGCAACACTCCCTCCATGATCTCTGCTTTCTTTCTTGCCTCCAGGTTACTGCTTGACTTCCTACCCTGGCTAAGTAGACCAGGCTAGCTTGGCAGTCAGGGATCCATGTCCTCTGCATCCTGAATTTGAGAGTTTAAGGCATGGGCTACCATACCCTGCACTGCTTCACAGTCTAGTATAGGGCAGGGTTTGACAAAGTGTAAACCTCGACAAACTGAGTTTTTAACATGATTACTCTTTACATTTTATTTACTATTTGAGTAAGTGATATGAACCTAGGGGAAGCAAGGTTTTAAAATGTAGTTTGTGCCGGGCAGTGGTGGCGCACGCCTTTAATCCCAGCACTTGGGAGGCAGAGGCAGGCGGATTTCTGAGTTCAAAGCCAGCCTGGTCTACAGAGTAAGTTCCAGGACAGCCAGGGCTATACAGAGAAACACTGTCTCGGGAAAAAAAAAAAGTAATTTGTGTTTTATTTATTGTCCTCATCACATGCATACATGTGTGTGCATGCGTGTGTGCGTGCACTTGTTTGTTTATGTGTGTGAAAGTCAGAATAAGACAACTTGCAAGGGTCGGTGGTCTGTTCTCCTTTTTTACCATATGCGTCCCAGGGATTGAACTCCACATACAGACAGAGGAAGTGACAGTATAGCCCCATGTCGCTGGTGTCATAGGCACTCTGAGAAGTCGGATAGCAGCTTGATGCCTGTGACTGCTATAGGGGAGGATGCAGGTCGTGTTTGCAGGGAATCTACTTCCTCTGAGCTAGTATAGAGAGAAGGGGACTAAGTGTGCTAGAACGCAGGTAGGAGCTATGCAGCGCCTTGAACACCCCACTCTTCGTTGTCTTAGGGGAATGTTCAAAAGTTCAGTTGAACCTTAAAACCTTAAAATAGCCAGGTGGTGATTGTGGCAGCACACACTTTTAATCCCAGCATTTGGGAGTCAGAGTTTGAGACCAGTCTGGTCTAAATAGCAAATTCCATGACAAACAGGGCTACCACAGAGAAACTGTCTCAAAATCCCCTCATCCTCAAAAAAACCCAAAAAACCAACAAAACAACCCCTTAAAATAGAATTAAGTTTTAAAGTATGGGTTGTCCATACATAGTTACTAAGTCACTGTACAAATATAAATAAAACTTGGAGATTGTTGTTTTGATATAAATATTTGCTCTAAATTGAAGTGCAAGGGGCTATGTAGATGGTTTTGTGGTTAAGAGCACTGGCTATTCTTCCAGAAGACCAGGGTTCAAGTCCCAGCATCCCCACATGGGGGCTCATAGTTATGCATAACTCCAATCCTAGGGAATTTAATGTCTTCTGACCGTGTTGGGTACCACACACACACAGAGTACACAAACAAAATATTCACCCACTTTTAATATATATATATATATATATATATATATATATAAGTTTTCTTTAAACTGAAGGGCAAACCTCGTGATGCTGTGGAATGTTTCTTATCCATACAGCTCCCTAGCCACCTCGGATGTCAGCAGGAGGAAGTGGCTGATTCCAGGAGCGGAGTATTCCATCTTTACTGGGCAGCCTCTGGACCCCAGGGACAGGAAGATAGATAAACAGCTGGAGGAAGCCGGTGTTCCTGGGTGAGATAACGGCAGAGGTCAGCTGAGGAAGGCTTTTATAGAAATGCAGCTGGCTTGGGTAGAGAAAATAGTCAAAAGTAGGCTGTGAAAGGGAAGAGGGGCAGGAGCGGGGGCGACGAAAAAACAGTTCCTGTCTTGGTATTTCTGCCTTCTCTTTGAAGTTGGACCCAAGGTTCTTCCTGAATTGTGACAGTCGGGCTGGAGTGCGGGTGAAGAGTGGACAGGGTGTCAATCAGTTGTCTTGCAGAGATGGGGATTGCTAATTATGGAAAGGGGAGGTGTCCACTCAGGAGAGTATTGAGGAGAGACGCAGTTGGGTGAGTGTAGACAGGACGCCTTGATTAAACACTTGATCCTCTGCTCTTTACTGCCTTGTGCTGGGATTCCAGCAGGCACCACCACATCCACTAGTTGATCTTTTACTGTCTTATCTTTTAGAGCCTAGTTTGTGTGGCTTTGTTTTGTTTTGTCTTGTGGATCTTGCAGCTAAGCTAGGCTGCCCTCTGGGCAGTATGGGTTAGGGGCTTGCAAGTGTTCAACCCACAGCAGTTACAATTGCAGCTACTGTTTTAGATACCATTCTCCTCCAGAAAAGGACTCTTCACTTGGAAGTTTACCAGCGAGCCTATTGATTAAAAAGAAGAGGGACGCTCCGGACACACCACCAATCATCAAGGCTTTAAAGGAACTTGATGAAGAAAGAGTATTTCAAAGTTGGGGGACACAGACAGAGAAAGAGGATTCTTCAAGTAGTAAGTATTTCTTTAATTTTTTTAAAGATTTATGAATTTATTTTATGTATGTACTGTAGCTGTACAGATGGGTGTGAGTCTTCATGTGGTTGTTGGGAATTGAATTCAGGAGCTCTGCTCGCTGTAGTTGGCCCCACTGGCTCTGGCCCTTCTCACTCTGGCCCAGAGATTTTATTTATTATTATATGTAAGTACACTATAGCTGTCTTCAGACACACCAGAAGAGGGTGTCAGATCTCATCACAGATGGTTGTGAGCCACCATGTGGTTGCTGGAATTTGAACTCAGGACCTTCCGAAGAGCAGCCAATGCTCTTAAGCACTGAGCTGTCTCTCCAGCCCATATTTCTTTTCTGGTTTTTTTTTTTTTTGTTTTTGTTTTTGCTTTTGTTTTTTGAGACAGGGTTTCTCTGTGTAGCCCTGGCTGTCCTAGAACTAACTTTGTAAACCAGGCTGGCCTCGAACTCAGAAATCCGCCTGCCTCTGCCTCCAGGGTGCTGGGATTAAAGGCGTGCGCCACCACGCCCGGCTATATTTCTTTAATTTTAAGATTGATTTTATTTTATGTCTGTGAGTGTTTTACCTGCATATATGAATGTGCACCACATGCAAACCTGGTGCCCATGGAAATATCAGATTTCTTGGAACTGGGGTTGTGAATGTCAGTGAACCTCTGTATGGGTGCTGAGAACTGAACCCAAGTTTAGTACTCACTGAAAGTACTCTTAAGTGACGAGCCATCTTTCTTTCTAGACACTACCTCCAGTAGAAAGAAAGAAAAAGGTATTTGCTCTTTTCTTTAATTTATATTATATTCTTTAATATTAGATTTTCCACAAAGCATGGCACTGCATGCTTTTAATCCCAGCACTTTTGAGGCAGAGGCAGGAGTCTGAGGCCAGCCTAATTTACATAGTATGTACCATGTCTGTCAGAGCCACATGGTGAAAACCTGCCTCAAAAAATAAGTTTTTCAAGATAATGAAATGAAGTCCTACTTGATGCTCCAGTCCCATTTCATAGACAATTGATCCTTAATAATAATTTATAATTGTTCTAGCATAGCACATACCTTTTATATAAAGCAAGCTGCATATCATGTTCTGGTCATTTAAGAGGCCTACCCTGAGATATCTCAGTGGTTAACAGCACTTATTTTCGCTGAAGACCTAAGTTCAGTTCTCAGCACTGACACAGTGGCCTACAACCATCTGTAAATTCTAGTTCCAGAGCATCTGATGCCTCTAGCCTCTGTAGGCACCTGCAGTCATGTGCACATAGCCATATGCTGACATACACACCTACATGTAATAATAATGTCTTCATGAGCTGGGCGGCACAGGCATATAATCCAGTTCTGTGTGCTATCTAGGAAGATTGAAACCACACCCTGCCTGGACTACTGAGTATAAGTGTGTCTCCAGCTGTATGTCTTACTTGCACATGTTGGAAAATGGTGACAGTCATTTTATATTAATAACATGAAGAATTAAATGGTCAAAGGGGGTACATACTTATTTTTTCAGCACTTGGAGGCTGAGGCAACAGAATCCAGAGTGTCCAAAAATATAGACCCCCCATCCCTATCTCTCCACCCTCCATCCTTTTCTCTATGTCCTCCACCCCTCTTCATATTTGAGACCAGATCTCATGGAGGCTGGACTAGCCTAGAGCTCACTGTGTTGCTGAGGGTAACCTTGATTTCTGATTTCTTGCCTCTGCCTCCCCAGCGCTGGGCTCCCCGCCCCTCACCATGCCTGGCTCCTTTGCTCTCTCTGCTTCCCACCCCTAGAGGCAGGCCCTCAGCTCTGTGGTACAGCATCCCGCAGCAGCATCTCCTAGTAAACACATTAGGAATCTGCTTCCTAAAAATAAACTCCCAGGGAGCATTCACCTTGAATGCCAGTGGCAACAGGAAGCCAGGATGCGTTCATTCTAAACTCCTTCTCAAGCAGTTTATCATCGGAACGCAATGCACTTGCAAATCATTATTGCAGCCTGGGTAGTAGTGCTTTGAGCAGAGCGTGCACTCTGGGGAGGACCTTGGGCAGTGACGGTTGTAAAAAGCAGATGGGGAAGCCAGGCAGGTCTGGCTTATTTGTGTGTGTGTTTGTCTGATGCAGAATTAGTGAATCCTCGGCAAACTGAGCCTTCAGTCAATACAGGCTGTTCCCCAGAGAAATGTGCCCAGCAGAGACCAAAGAGACAGAGTTCAGCTTCACAAAGGTCGTCGTCTCTCCCACCCTCCAATCGGAAAGCCAACACTCCAAGTAAGAGATGTGTGTGCCTTGGACTAGGGAGAGTGACTTCCCGTGTATGCTGAGCATGGACCGGGTCCCTGAGGGTGCACAGATACTACAAACATCACCTAAGACACCTCATTACATGCCAGGCCTGTCATCCCAGCTACCTGGGAGGCTAAGGATTAAGGTTCAAGGCCTGCCTGAGCTACCAAGTAAGTTCAAGGCTAGCAAGCCCTGTCTTAAAAATGAAACATTAAAAGGGCTTGGGATGTAGCTCAGTGGTGGATCCCTGGCCTAGTATGGATGGGGGTCCTTAGTGTCATAAGAAAAAGAAGTTGGTTCAGAAAAGCTAAAAGCTTTTGAGAGTTTGGATCACGTCAATAGCTGTTAAATACTAATTGAGACAGTTGACGGAGGTCAGAGAAGATTCTTTTTACATCTCTGCCCTGTACTTGGCGTCTGTAGCTTTTCCTCCCCACGGTTCCTGCTCGCTCTAGAGCTTAAGCATTGACTTTCCGTGTCCTCAGTGTCTATGTTCCCACCTTCTCAGGGAAGTCTATCTTTCCTGTGTTCCAGGAACACTCTCTCCTGCACTGGCATTTCTGTCTTATTTACATTCAACTTCTAAAATCTTGACAAACCAGTTTTGAGGCAGAGTGCTGAGACTATAGTCTGGTATGCCAACACATCCGCAGGGGTTGCCTCTAGACATTAGAACTATGGGTTGTTTGATTTTTCACTGTGTCCTCTGCAATAATGTCAAGTTTTGCTGTGGAATTTCATTATCTGTAAAATTAGGAATAAGTTCTGCCAGTATAACACAGAGGAAAAATTGCATGTCTTTTTTGCTTTCTTCTTTAGCAAAAAGAGAGATTATGCTAACACCAGTAACTGTGGCTTATAGTCCTAAGCGGTCTCCTAAAGAAAATCTGTCCCCTGGATTTAGTCATCTCCTCAGCAAAAATGAAAGCAGTCCAGTTCGGTGAGTTCTGTGAAGCCGTGGGATTGAAAATACATTTTAAAATCAGTTTATTTAGTGTGTGTGTGTGTGTGTGTGTGTGTGTGTGCGCGCGCGCGCACAAGCACCATGGTGAATTTGTGCACATCAGAGGACAGCCTGTGGAGCTGGTTCTCTCCTTCCACCATGTGTGTGTTTGGGGTATTGAACTCAGGATATCAGGTTTGGAGGCAGGTGCCTTTACCTACTGAGCCATCTTCCTGACCCCAGCAATGGTTTAAGCCATCAATATGGCTCTAGCTATTGGGTCAGTGGGGCCCTGTGGCTTTAGGTCCTATATGTGAGTATCATATGGAAAATCAAGTATTGCAATGTGTGGAAATAGTTTTTAACTATGCAAACTTGATATTGCTGGATATTAAGTGTCGTCTCAGCACCTCAACAGAGTTTATATGTAGAAGAGGCTCTCTGTGCTCCTGAGGAGGAGTGTGATTTAGGGACATTTTGGTGCCAGATAGTGGGTGTGAGGGTGGCAGGTGCCTGTCTCTAGATGCAGTGTATCCACTCCTGAAGTAGGCCAGCTGTGAGTGATGAACTGGGAAGGACTTGACTACTGGATTAGACGCAGTGGCCCAAGCACAGTGAACTTCATTTCCACCTTCTCAGCAAGCTGAGTGCCGCTGCCTGCCCTGCCTGTTCCAGAAGCTTGCCATGGAGGACAGAGGATGCACAGCCACCAGCGCTTTAAGCTTCTGATGTGGGAATAGAACTTTGTGTCTGAAAAGCCAGATTCAGTTCCAGCTTTGCCAGTCAATATGACTAGCTTTCTTTTAAGGAAACATGTGACTATGAGTTCGTAGGTTAGCAACTCAGCTCTCTAGAGAGATAGGAAAACTCACTTCACATTTTTCTCACGAGTCACTTGCTTCATTCACTAGATTTGATATCCTTTTGGATGATTTAGATACCGTTCCTGTGTCCACGTTACAACAAACCAATCCAAGGAAGCAGCTCCAGTTTCTGCTAGATGACTCAGAAGGTATCTATTCCTAAACATTGCTAGTCATAGCTAGAGACATTTGTTTTCCAAAGTTCTGGTGTCTCTGTAAGGCTCTGAAGATGGTCTCTGCCTGAGCATTCGCTCTGTGCCTGCTGTACGGGTGCTGATTGTCACCACCAGACAGTTCTATACAGCTCCCCTCTTTACACTGTCCTTGAAATAAATCTATAAGCTATATGAAGTCACTTTGTATAACAATGTTAAATGTTTCAGGGTTTAGAGCATGTCTCCCAAACATGATAAATCATTATTTTTAATCTTTTCTGAAACTGAATTATATTCATATAAAGTTTATTTGAAGTCATTAAGAGAACTTTTAAAAATGATTACACCAAGGGTAAACCTTCCAGAGTTCCTGCGTGATAAAGCATAGAGTGTGTATTCTTCAGTTGGGGGTGGGGGTGGGGGTGGTTTACGTCTTTTATCCCAGCTCTGGTGGCTCCAGCAGAAGAGTTACTATGACTTCAGGGCCATTTTGGGCTACTCAGTGAGTTCCAGGGTAGCCTGGACATGTGTGAGATCCTGTCTCAAGAAACTGGGAGGGGAAGAAAGAAAAGCCGCTTCTCTTCTCCTTACTAAGGTTTAGGCCACATAGGAAGTGAGGTTGACCTGGATATTTAATGAATATTCAGTCTGTCAGAAAAATTAATAAGAAGCATAAAAAATTTCTTTCTTTCCTGACAGAAAAAAAGTATTCAGAAAAATCCAGTGATGACCCTGTTAACCCTAGCTCTTGTCCTGAACACTCACCAAGTGGATTGAAGAAAGTATCTGTGAGACAAGCCTGGGAGAAGAGTAAGTCAGTCAGCCTGGAGCAGTGTCAGCCAGGATCAGCAGCACCACAGGACAATGGTTTTGAGTATACAGCAAAGATTAGGACCCTAGCTGAAACGGAGCGATTTTTTGATGAACTTACAAAAGAAAAAGACCAGGTAAAACAAACAAATATATTTTAAAATACTTTTTAAAAAATTGTTTTTCTGAACCTAATGCTTACATCTAGGGAATAGTCAGAAGGACTTACTAGGCTGGGCTTGCTGGTACGTGCTTGTGTCGCAGCTCACTAGAGGCTGGGCCAGAAAGATCACAAGTCGCTAGTCACCCTGGGCTGTATTGTGAGACCCTGTCTCCAAAAGAAACAGCAAACCAAACACAGAAGCATAAACCACTGACAGAAAGACAGTAAAAAACAAGGATGCAGCCGGGCGGTGGTGGCGCACACCTTTAATCCCAGCACTTGACCAAGGCAACTCTTAGGAAAGAAAACATTGAATTGAGGCTGGCTTATGGGTTCAGATGTGTAGTCCATTATCATCCTGGCACAGAGCTTGGTGGCATGCATGCAGACATGGTGTTGGAATAGTAGCTAACAGTCCTACATCAAGCTCTGCAGGCAGCAAGGATAGCAGCTTTGGCCTTGGCATGGGCTTTTTTTTATTTTTTTAAAGATTTATTTATTTTATGTATATGAGTGCTCTATCTGCATGTACACCTGCTGTGTCCAGAAGAGGGCATCAGATTCCATTATAGATGGTTGTGAGCCACCATCTATAATGGGCTTTTGAAACCTTAAAGCCCATCCTAGTAATACTTCCTCCATCAAGGCCACACCTCAATCCCTGATGAATAAACATTCAGACATGCCCCCATGGGGGCCGTTCTTATTCAGACTACCACAAAGGATACCATCGTGTCAGATCTATCATGGGGAATTTGCCTTGGGAATATAGTACCATGGGGTATCAGATGGCACTAGAAGTCACACGATTGAGGCAACTTAAGTCAAAATGGACAAGAAAATGCTAAGCTGAAATCTTTCCTTCCCTTTCTGTCTTAGAAAGCTCACTGCCAGTAAGTAGAATTCTTTTGTGTTCATTTGAACAATTTCTCTTGTTAACAGATTGAGGCAGCACTAAGCCGAATGCCTTCTCCTGGAGGAAGAGTCACTTTACAAACAAGACTCAACCAGGTGAGACAGCATAGTGTGAGCTGTGTTAGAGGGTGGCTGTGAGGCAGTGCTCTGAGAGGAGTTATAGCATGGCCCACTGTGCTAGTTACTTTTCTAGTGCTGGGATACAACACCACGACCAGTGCAGCTTGCAGAAGGGATCGTTTATTTTGGCTTACAGCTCCAGAGGGTTGGAGTCTTGTGAAGGCTAAGTAAAAGATAGGTGGCTGAAACAGCAGCTGAGAGCTCACATCTTGACACCAAACAGGAAGTAGAGAGTACAGTAGGGAGAGCAGGAAGCTTTCACAATTTTGTGTCACTACCTCCAACAAGGCCACGCCCCCCATCAAAGCCACACCTCCAAATCCTTTCCAAACAGTTCCACCAACTAGAGATCAAGTATTCAGATGTATGAGCCTATGGGAGCCACCTCATTCACACCACCACAGCTACTAATGCAGCAATCAAAGCTGCTACCCTATGTAGTTAGTATTTGATAGTTATAGTTATTCCATAGCTACATTTGCTGTCAGGAATAAAATTAATTTTTGTCTTTAGATGTAAAAAATGGTGTTTGTTCATGGTAGCAAAAGCATACCTTTTGTTGTTTATTTGGTAAGGCTCTGTTAACAAAACCCAGGGCCTTGGGCATGCTAGGGAGTTCCCCTCAGCTCATCAGAAACCTGTGACAGATACTACAGTGCTGCGTAGCTGCTGCCTCCCTGTTTGATGGCTTGTCTTCCTCCACTGCTATCTGTCAGTGACTTCTGACCCTCTCCATCTAGCCAGCCCTGAAAACAGTTGTGCTTCACAAACGGAGTGACCGCTGTGATTGGAAAGACAGCTAGAGAGATATGACTTCATCCTCATCCACTCATCCCCATTTACGATGTGATGAGTTTGCCTGTGTGTGTTTATATGTGCACTATATCAGTGCCTGGGGTCTGTGGATCAGTTCAATTCCCAGCACCCACATGGCGTTGCTCTTAATCCCTGAGCCATCTCTCTAGCTGATGGAATTGTTTTGAGGTCTTGTTTACTAGTTCTGACAGGGGAACTCAGCTACTCATATAGCCTTGAGAGAAGACTGGTCCTACTCTAGGGAAGGTTGTCCTCTTTGACTAAATGTACAGCTTTGGAAGGATTGCACATAGAGCAGTGGGGGAGAAAGGGAACACACGCTTAACCAGATCATCCCATATCCATGACATTTAATTTTTAAAATTGATTTTATTAATTGTTTTATATATTTGTGTGTGTATGATGTCGTGGGGCATTCACATTCCATGACACATGTGTAGATATCAAGTTTGTGGACTTGGTTCTCTTTCCACCTTTTCTTGGATCCCAAGGATCAAACCCAGGCTGTGAGGGTTGATGGCAAGTCACCTTACCTGCCGAGCCCTCCCGCCATCATTTCATTGAATAATTCACAATGGGAAACTCATGGTACTTCACAAGGAAAGCGGAGGGAAAATGTGGTGATATTTAAATTGCAACTCATTAGGAAATCCTTAGTGTGTTTTCCATAATGAACATCAGTGTTCTGTTCTCACAAGATGTCTGAAAAGGCGTTAGATTCTCTTCATGGGTGTCATGTCACTAAGAAAGTGACAGCGAGAAAGGATTGAGGATATGTGTAAGGGAAGGTTAGAGCTGGGCCAGGGAGGGCTGTCTAGCCTCACTAGAGCAGTGCTGGGGTAGTTACTCATGTAGCACACAAGGCCTTTCTCCAGCACCACTGATAGAGACACTCAGCCTGCTCTCAAGAATCACACACTGAAGCAGAGAGATGGCTGCTCAGCATATGTTGTCCCTACACTCTGCAGGCTGAGGCAGGAGGATCCTAATTTGGAAGCCAGCCTAGGCTGTAAGACTCTGTCTCAAAAAATAAGGTGGGTTGGAGATATAGCAGGTTGGTATTTGTCTACCGTGTAAATCCCATCCCAAGCAAAACACACACACACACACACACACACACACACACACACACACACACACACAAACTGGATATGGTTTTACACACATGTGGTCCAGTGTTTGAGAGGTGGAGGCAGTATTCAAAATTCAAGATCATCATCAACCATATATTGAATTCAAGGTCAGCATGGACTAATTCAGACTTATCTTTATTGTTGTTATTATTAAATTATATATTTTTAATTAATTTTGGGTTTTCTAGACTGGGTTTCTTTGTGTGGCCCAGGCTGTCCTAGAACTCACTCTGTAGAATAGGCTGGCCTTGAACTCACAGAGATCTCTGTTCTTCTGCCCCCAGAGTGTTAGGACTAAAGGTGTGTGACACCACGCCTGGCTTTACTAGTTCTAAAAACTATTTCATGTGTATGGGTGTTTTTCCTGCATGTATGTCTGTGCTCTACATGTGTGCCTGGTGCTCAAGGAGGCCAGAAGAGGGCACATACCCCTGGAACTGGAGTTACAGCCTATTGTGAGCCAACATGTGTATGCTGGGAATCAAACCTGGGTCCTCTGCAAGAGCAGGAAGTCCTCTTAACTGCTGAGCCATCTCTCCATCCCCTACAGAGACTTCTGTTAATGAAAAGAGAGGAATATAAGATAATCCACTAGTACAATTTTTTTTTTTTTTTTGAGACAGGGTTTCTCTGTGTAGCCCTGGCTGTCCTGGAGCTCACTTTGTAGACCAGGCTGGCCCCGAACTCAGAAATCTGCCTGTCTCTGCCTCCCAAATTCCGGGATTAAAGGCGTGTGCCACCACTGCCCGGCTAGTACAAGTTTGTTTGTTTCTTTGTTTGTTTGGGTTTTTTTGTTTGTTTGTTTGTTTGTTTTCGATACAGGGTTTCTCTGTGTAGCCCTGGCTGTCCAGGAACTCACTTTGTAGACCAGGCTGGCCTCGAACTCAGAAATCTGCCAGCCTCTGCCTCCAGAGTGCTGGGATTAAAGGCATGCGCCAGCACGCGTGGCTAATATAATTTTTTTTTTTAAAGATTTATTTTATTATATGTAAGTACACTGTAGCTGTCCTCAGACACTCCAGAAGAGGGAGCCAGATCTCGTTACGGATGGTTGTGAGCCACCATGTGGTTGCTGGGATTTGAACTTATCACCTTCGGAAGAGCAGTCGGGTGCTCTTACCTGCTGAGCCATCTCACCAGCCCCCGGCTAATACAATTTTTAAAGGTCTTTTTCCCCTCCTAATGACATCAGTAGGTGTAGTGTTTCAGTTTCTTTGAGCTGTGGTCCTGTGCTGGCTTTGAATCCCTCAGCTTCCTGCTTCTGCCTCACTAGCTTTGGGGTTATGAGCGTGTCCAGTTTATCAGGTGTTTTATTTCCTTTTTGAAAGCAACTCATAGCATGTAGACAATGCAAGTTCTAATCATCACAGACTTTCTGGAATGCAGAAATCTGCCTTTCCTTGAACCAAAATGTTCTCTTCCTTGTCTGCCAGTGATTGCAAAGGCAGTATTTATAGATACTGCAAAGAGATATGTTTAAGAAATGTACTGCAGCCTTATTTATAGTGTCCAAAATTAGAAGCAACCTAAACTTCTACGGAAAGATTCCTGGTGAAATGTGTTACTTGCAAAGGAATATTGTACATTAATTCAGGAGGATGTTGTCAGAAGACATAACATGCCAAGAAAGTTCAAAGGGAACAATCTTTGAAACCTTCCTTACTAGGTTTTCCCCTTCTAAAAAGGATGTGCATATATGCAAGAGAAACAGGGAAGAAAAGGGTAGTCCTTCCCTTTGGTCACCTGTCTTAGTGTGAACATGCAATCATCTTATTAAAATTGTTAAACATAACAAGCATTATTTCAGGATACCTCTTGAGTCTATATGGAATATATTATCTAGGATGGTAAATATATATTCCAGGTATTACTAGCTGCATTTCTTCATCATTAATTGTTAAATTCTTTTTCTTGAAGTCTTCAGTAACATTTTAAAGGGAGAAGTTGTCAGGTTATGTGGAATGTGTGTCTGTAGCTATAGCCACATTCAGTATGCACACTTCTCTGATGACCAGTGGAGAGCACCTTTAGGTTCTGCACATACAGTCTTAGGTCATCACCCCTCTCATGGCTGCTCTGTTATACAGAATTCCCATATGGCCAAGAGTGTCCCGCAGATGGAGGATTCTTAAATTGCCCTGCTTATTTAGAAGGGCTGAGAAGCCAATCCACTGTTCAGTTTGAGAAGAGTAATTTAATGTTGGCCGGGCAGTGGTAGCACATGATTTTTATCCCGCCATTCTGGAGGCAGAGACAGGTAGATCTCTGATTTTGAGGCCTGCCTGGTCTACAGAGCTAGTTCTAGGACAGCCAAGGCCACACAGAGAAGCCCTGTCTCAAAAAAAAAAAAAAAAGATGATTGTGTAGAAAATAAAATCTGCCATTTTTTCAATGTGTGTACTTGCTCTCTTGCTGCAACCTAAAAGTCTGTAGATGGCGGTTGTTGACTGTAGAACCAGAGGATTTGATGAGGACTCTGATTCCCTTTCTCATTACTTTTACCCAGGAGGCCTTGGAAGATCGTTTGGAAAAGATCAATCGTGAGCTGGGCTCAGTTCGGATGACCCTCAAGAAATTTCATGTTTTGCGCAGCTCTGCAAATCTTTGAGACTGGTAGCCATTAAACTTGAGACATTTTTTTGTTTGCACTAATGTAACAATTATGCACTTGGAAAAGGCCAACTCTTTTCTACTGTTTATAAGCCTTCAGATAGTAGTTTTACAATCATGCTATTCTTACACCTGCTATTTTATACTTAAAATGGCCACATATTTTCAAGATATTTTTGTTATGCTCAGGAACCTCTTGTATATTTTACTATTTAAAAAGCATTATTTTTAAATAGCATATGTCTCCAATTTCTATCAACAAGAAGGAAATGTAACTGGGGAGGCAGCTTGTTTGTAAAGAAATAGTATTATCCTTTTACAATGAAATTTGCACACTGGGTTTGTAAACTTGTTCTACACTGTAAATAGAATTCATTTTTAAAATAAATGTTTAGCAGCTTCCATAAGGATAGACTGACATGCTAGATATTTAAAATATTATAGTATATTTCCCATTTAGGTTCTGTAGAAGTTTTTAAGAATTGATAACACAATTCCTATGTGAAACACATGCCTTGAATAGTAGAGTAATTGGGCCTCCAAGAAGGCTCAGCAGGTAAAAGCGCTTGTCACCAAGCCTGAAGACCCATTTGAGGTCCAGGACCCACGTGTTAGAAAGAGAGAAATGACTCCCACACGTCATCTTCTGACCTCTACATACACACTGTGGCACGTTCACATCCCGCCCCCCCACCCCCAGTAAGTAAATGGTTTTTTTAAAAAAGTAGTTCTTGAGTGCTGGGGAGTTTAAAACTACATAAATATAACTTATTTCTCTAAAATATTTTTGTGAGGAAAGAAAATGATTAGAGCTGGAAGCGGCGGCCAGAGAGCTGGGTTTTCTGCCTGTGTGTCATTCATGTCATTCATGCTTTACAATGTGGCTCACCTTGGACTGTTCCCAGGGTGGCTCCGGTTTCCATTAAGCATAAAGCTTTAGCTCCCCAAGTCATCGTCGGAACAGTTTCACCCTCTTAACCTTACCTGACCCACCTACCCACCCCCACCCTTGCCATAGAGAAAATCACTTTCACAGCAGCCGCTGTAAGAACCATTGGTCTGTGCTCAGAACATGCTACCCTGCTTGATAATGGACCGAGGATGTGTGTTCCCCAGGGCCCTGCAGCAGACTGTAGCCCGTCACCTGTAAGAGCGCTGTGTGGGCAGGAGAAGCTGTTCCCAACTAGGAGCAGCAAGTATCCTGTCTGTTGGGACTGTTGGTGATGTCTGGGCTGCTCACCCACTCACTTTCTGGTGACCAGTGTGAACCTAGCACCCACGTATTTGTGCTCTGAGTCTGCAGACAGACTCATCTGAGCTCTCACAGTTGATTTCCAGGGCCAGGGCTCAGGCTTTTGATTTGGGTTTGCCCCTGAGTTCTTTCTCCACAATGAGAAACCTAGAATGACCCGAGGCGTCCTTCAGCTCCATTGCAGTGCATATGTCTCAGCAGGCTCAGGTGGTCTCCACCTGTGCCCTGTTCAACGTGGGACTCTCAGGCAGGAGGGGAACCCTTGGGACAATCCTTAATCTTTGAGCTCCTCTTCAGTAACCAGTGAAGACTTACTTAATCAGGATTGCCTATCATTAGAAGCAAGTGCCTTTATTCTTGATTTTTCTTTCAGCCTTTTAAAAATTATGTTACAGTAAAAAAAAGGGGGGGTTATTTTAAGCAAGCTCTTGTATAGTTGTGATGAGTGCTTATAAAGGGATAGTCTATTTTTTAATATGTCCTTCCATGTGACATGCAGAACTGATAAGCTGAGAGTACTGTCCACGTGGTGGTAGCGTGCTTGCCTCGTGTGTGAGGGCACGTGCGCTGGCACCAAAAAAGATGACTGCCCAAACAAGCTAACAGTGCTCTCTCTCGTGTGTCTCATCGTTCCCTCCTCTCATTGTATAGTCAACTGCATCCTGAAGAAGAAATTGCCACTAGCTTTATCTTACCAAGGAGTTATCTTCTTGGTTGCCTATAATTGGCTGATTCCAAAAAAGGTATTAAGCGCCATCAAAACATCTTCTGCGCTCCTCAGAAAGCATATGCTTTGGTTTTTGAAGTGTGTAATAGATGTAAACTATCAATTACTTATTTGAAAAAGAAATTTCATTCTTTTCTTCCTCATAGCTATAAAGAAAGACACCAAGGGAAGTTCTTGCAGCTGCCTCTGCCCTGAGTAATGTGTATCTTATGAACACTCAGCTAAAAAGCAGCTCAGCCTAAAAGTGGGCAGGGTAGCAGTCTTAAAGAGCATCTGTTACCCAAGAGAGGCAAACTGTTTCTGTGCTGGGATGTACTGCAGCTTCTGGGAAGTGCCTTTTAACATGTACTTAGAAAGTAAATGTACCAGCTGTGGAGATGTGCCCCTCTCTTGTCACAAAGTCACTCTGTGGGAGCTTTGAGGGATGGCTCCAGGAGACGCATTAGCTAGAACTAAAGCACTGCTGATAGAGACTAGAGAAGGGAGGTTTGGAGCCAGATAATCCCGGGCCACACCCTGGCTCAGGCCCACTTTCCTCAGTGTAGAGACCAAAGGATAGGAGAATCCTTTCAGTGCAGACCGGCCAGTGTGAGGTGAGTGTGCACGGAGCAGCACTGTTCAGATGAGCCAGCTCCTGCGATGTTGAAAGAGTGATTTTAAAAATGATTTATTTTTATGTGCATTGGTGTTTTGCCTGGTTGTATTATCTATGTGAGGGTGTCAGATCCCCTGGAACTAGAGTTACAGGCCGGTGTGAGCTGCCATGTGAGTGCTGGGAATTGAACCCAGGCCCTCTGGAAGAGCAGTCAGTGCTCTCAACCACTAAACTATCTTTCTGGCCCCATGATTTTTTTTTTTTTTTTTTTGAGGCATACTAGGGTCTTGCACATGCTAGACAACCCCACCACTGAGCTATGTTTCCAACCCAGTGATTTCTTTTTAAAGTTGATGATTTTGTACAGTCACTACATTGGGTTGTCATTTGTGTTGGGTGGTTATGTTGTCTTTGCTCTTTGGTAAAATCAAGGGTTTTCTTGGATTTTAAATGAATTTCCTTGGTATGTTATTTATTAGCTGCCTGAAAATTATAAAAAAGTTAACCCATTAAATGTAAATTCAGAAAGTATTTTGATTTTAATGGGTGAATGGGATTTATTGAGTATAAATGACTTCTTTCCACTATAGTTTAACGTTGGCTTAACTAAAGTAACTTTTCCTTGAAAAGTTCCATGCTTAGACCTCTAAAAGCCGTCGACCACCTGCAAGAGGGGCCTGCCACTGAGTGCTAGACATAAATATGGACTTAAAACACGACTAGTGTTACCCTTTTAACCTAGAAAAGCCAGGTGTTTTGCCAAATGCTGCTTATCTTTTGAACCCTGCACCCAAATATGTAGTAAACCCAAATTCTCATCATCTTAAGTTTCACATATCCCAAGAAAAGTTTTCATGAATTTTAAATGCGCAACTTTGTGCTGCAAGTCTTTAAGAAACTTTTAAAAAGTGACAGGCAGGGGCCCTTGGCAGTCACATTCATCAGTGGGTCATGCACACTTTTGTATGTTGCCAGTCTGCTGAAAGCCCTGGTAGTGCACAGATTCTGCCAGAAATTATTTCCTGAACTGCCAAGAGCAATATGGACGTTTCATCCCGTGTTCAGTTAGTCCAGTGCTCTTAGGGACCTCACTAAAAGCTTTTTGTCCTCCACCTGGTTTGCCCTTTGTTTCACAAGAGACCTCAGCTACTTGAGGAATCAAGCCATAGCTTTGCATCTGCTGATCATTAGCTGCCATGCCTTCACTATGACTTCACAGATTTCAAAGATAATCCTGTTTTACTTACATTCTACACTTGAACTGTGACAGTGACCCACAATGTGAAAATCAGTTACTGCTTCTTACGTGCTGCTGCTGGTCAGACAAGTGCTTGTTGTATTTTTTTTTTTTTTTAAATCTGGCCAGATACTGGATGGAGTAATGAAGTTGTGAGCTCCACGAGAGCAGGGACCATATTATAGCACCTTCCATCATGCATTTAGGAACTCAATAAATATTTGTGGATATGAGCTTTTGTGGTATCCGTGAGTTTATTCATACTGTCTGTAAGAGCTGGATTTTAATGATGGTCTTCAAGTCCTGGGAGCTGCATGGTTTAGTTAATAGTCTTGAGAATATTAACTAAATATTAATAGGCTTGAGAGCCTCAGCCTAGAGGTAGGTGTGTGTGTGTGTGTGTGTGTGTGTGTGTGTGTGTTTATAACAGTGTTTCTAAATACACCTTAGGGCACCTTTTGGTGACTTCACAGTAGGAGTATTTAGCGAACATCTTCCCTTGTCTGGGTGCGGACATCACGTTCTGTAAAACTGCCTCTCCAAGCGAGGAGATGAACACCTGGTGTGGCCCTCTGCTCCCTGGCTTTGTCTGGATACTGTCTGGGGGCAGTGTCCAGTGACAAGCAGCGGGCTTGCCTCTCTTCTCCATATGGTAATCATCACTTGGTGTTAGGGTTTTTTCTCTTAGTTCCACGACTTAAAGTTTTAACAAACAGGACTGTCATTGTGTCAACATGTCAACACACAAAACAAAACAAAAAACTCTTGGCTTTTTTTGTTTGTTTGTTTTTTGTTTTTTGTCTCACCAAGTACTCTGTTGATCTTTTAATGTGACAACTGGAGCATCCTATGGGAGAGGAGCATGGGGATGAAGCTTGTTCTGGACCTGATCCTGCTGTCTGGGAGGTGGGGACCTGAGCTGCACCCCCTGTCGGGTGGCCACCACTCCCTCTGCTGATGGCCAGCAGGCGGTTTTTTTGTTTGTTTGTTTGTTTTTTTGTTTTTTGTTTTTTACTTTTTCCCGCCGGGAGTCTTGTGCAAAGGACTCGACGGCAGGAGGCAATGACCTCGGGTTTCCACAAGGACCCAGCGCGGGGAGGGGGGCCTGCCCGCCCCCAGTCTCCCCAGCGCCCGGTGGCTTTCGCCACTCCTTGTTCCTTAAGAGTGTGGTCTGTCTCCTGAGGAGTTTAATCCAAAAAAACCAAAAACAAAACCCCGAAGCCGCCTCCAGCTCCCCGGGTCCCTCCCCGAGCGCGGTCGCCCCTCGCCCTCCTCCCGCTCGCGGGCTCGGCGGTGCAGGGCCAGAGTCGGAGCGGCTCTTCCGGCGCAGGCGGCGGCCGCCCGGCTCCTCCGCGACGCGCCCCCGCCGCTCCCCCGCGCGGCCTGAGGAGGCGCCGCCCGCCGCTGCCGCCGCCGCCGCCACTGAGGGAATGCGAGCCGGGCCGGCGCGCGCGGTAGGCAGCGGCCGCTGAGGCGCGTGGGGGGCACGGCGGTGGCGCCGCGGCTCAGAGCGCTCCAGCCGGCCCGGCCCGGCCCGCGTCCCCCCCCCCCCCCCCCCCCCCCCCCCCCCCCCCCCCCCCCCCCCCCCCCCCCCCCCCCCCCCCGTCAAGCCCGCGCTCACCGAAGGCCACCGAGGCCACCGCGGCCGGCGGCCCGAGTCGCGCGCCAGCACGTGCGCCGCCGCCACCGCCACCGCCGCCGGCCCGGAGCATGCCCGCCGCCGTCCGGACGCTCGCGCGGGGCCAGCTGGCGGCGGGGGCGCGCGGGGCCACGGGGTGCAGCCGGCCCGGCCGGGGCCGTGGGGCCCGCGCTGCCCGGGACGCGGCGTGAGGCGGCATCCGAGGAGCCCGGAGCGCGGCCCGCCGAGCGGGTGAGTGAGCGAGCGGGCGGGAGGACGGGCGGGGGGACGGTAGCCCTTCCGGGGCTGGGGGAGCCCGCAGTGCCGGGCCACCGTGCGCGCGCGCGGCCTGCTGTCCCGCTCGTCGGGCCCTCGGGACGCCGCTTGGGAAAAGCGCGTGAGGCGCGGGATCCCCGCCCCGGGTATCGTTTAGTGACGGTGCCCTCCTCGTTCGGACTGTTAATGCTGAGTCCTCGATTGCTAGGCTGTGGGGAAAACCACCCCCCCCCCTGCCTCCCGCCTCCCCTCCCCAGAGGACAACTGTCACAGCGGGTCAAGGGGCAGGTGTGTTGGCAGGGCAAGGCTTGTCCCAGGAGACCCCCCACTCTCTGGAGCTGGCAGGAAGTGCAGGGCAGAGCCATGCTCTCTGGGTTTCTCCTGCATCCATACAGCAGGACATCCCTGCAGTCTTGCCACACTGAGTGGGCATTGGGGCCTGAGGATGGGGTGTGGCCCCTTTCCATCCCAAAGCTCCCTTTTCAGAGGCCCTGAGAGATCCTAGATTCTTAACGTTGGCGTGGGGTGGCGACTTCCTTTCCCATCGACCCCACATTCCTTTCTATCGTGGAAAAGATTGATGGGGGGCTACCCAGAGGGGAACTTAAATACTTCCTTCCCGCAGTGTATACAACTACCCTCTCCCTCATCCTGAAATGCTCATTCCAAGTAAAAATTCTGTACAAATGCCGTTTGATGGCCAGGCCTCTAGCTTTCTGCCCCTGTAAAGTAGCTTTCTTGCATCCGCCTTGAAATCACGGGATTTCTCCCTTTATTCTCCTCTATATCTCTGAAACTCTTAGGCCTACCTGCCTCCCCAAACTGAATTCTTCAAGAGACTATAACTGAGCATGCCAGGTTCTCACCTCTGCACCTTCTGAGAGTCACCCCAACTGATAGGGTAGCCCCTCCCTCAAGAAATAAATGTGTGGCCGCCACCACCCAGCCCTGGGCTCCCTTCTCTGCTTTGAACTCCCTATAGCCTTTTTATCAGTGTGACTCTGTCTGCCTTCTAGATACTTTTGTGCCTAGCTTCACTCCCTGGGGCTGGCTTGTTTGCTCCTAGGTGGAGTTTGATTCGTGTAGGGTCTCCCACTGTGGTCAGCCCCACTGTGTGCAGCCCCTGTTCCCAGGAGCAGTTTCTTCTGACACTTGCCTCCCTGACCTTTCCTTGTTTGGTTCCTGGACTGCTGTGGTCAAATTCTTTTCTCTTGTAAAGAAACCACGATCTGGGGTTGTACTAGGTGTCCAGACCACTCCCACTGCAGAGAAACACAATGACTTGGAAGGGCTGCTCTCAGAGGGAGTGACTTTGCCAAAAGACTGGGACAGCACATTCCCTGCTGTGGAGATGACCAAGGCCTGGCGGTAGGTCGATTCTCTAGGTGGTAAATGTTGCATGGGCAGCTAGCTTTCCCTTCTCTTCCCTTCCTGGGAATACTTGAGAGGCTCCGAGTGGAGAATGGGAGTTGGAGGTGGGGGGCGCTGGATTCCATGCTCACCTTTCCCTAAACTTGCTGTGTGAGTTAGAGAGTTGAGTGGCTTTTCTTGGTCTTGGTTGTTTCTTACAGAATCTAAAATCCCATGTTTGTTTATCACTGTTTATTCTCGCCATCTCCCTTCTGATGTGTCATTGGTCACACTCCTAAGTTCCAGCCCTCCAGGTTCCCTTGAGCCAAGTCTCCTTGTGCCTTTTCACCTCTTCCCTGCAGGAGACTGAGCTAGTCTGTCTTCCCTTGACTGGGGCCTTGACTGGAGGAGGTTGATCCTTTCCCCTCCATCTTTGAGCTGGCCTAATCTGGAGTTACCAGGTGAAAGAAAGGCTTCCGTTTCCACATGCCTCTTTGCTAAGATCATCACTTCGAAAATGGTCAGGGCTAAATCCTAGTCCTCTGTCCCCTGGTGCTTCACACCCAACAGGCACTTAGGGAAAATTGTCTAGACAGTGTGAGAGACAACCAAGAGGCCTCCTTTGTTATAGTTCTTATTCACGCAGTCCCTTCTCTCTCATGCTGCCTTCCTCCCTACCCAGAGGCCTCTTTTGCTACCAGGCATATTTCCTAAACAGCCCATGCGGCTGAGGCTTCCCAGCTTCATCTTTAAGAAGAGCCAGTAATGAAGTATGTGCAGTTATTTGTAGAGATTAGCAGAGAGAGCATCTGTTGCTTCAAGATCGCTGTCTTGCTGCTTTGGGAAGAGCCCCGGAACTATGTGCTTCTGCACAGGAGGGCAAGGATAGGCTCTCGGGCAGAGCCATTTGCCACCGGCAGGAGAGGGTGATGTTGATGACCAGGAAGACCACCCCAAGGAAGCCATCAGGTAGCTGCAGATCAGACCTCAGCTCTGCGTAGGAGAGATCAATTAATCCTTTGCTCACAGTAACTCCCAAACTACTTAATAGTAACTTTCAGGTTATGTTATTGATTGATGGTTATTAAGCCTTTATTGGATATCCAGGGCTGTTTTCAAATAGAGCCAGGACAGATTCTGATCTGATTTGTTCTAAAACCTCATCTGAGGTCAACCTATCTGTTGACAGCTTCTTACAATGTTCCATATGGAAAATAATGTTTGTGGTTCTTTTTTAAAGATTTATTTAAATTACTTTGCGTGTATGGGTGTTTTGCCTGCAGGCATATCCGTACACCATATGCCTGCCTAGTGCCCACAGAAGCCAGAAGAGTGTTGGATCCCCTGGAACTCCAGTTACAGAGAGGGTTGTGAGCTGCCTTGTGGGTGCTGGGAATTCAAGCTGGGTCCTCTGGAAGAGAAGCCAGTACCATACTTACTCTAGTCCCGGTGGGTTTTTTGTTTGTTTGTTTTTTTTCTTTAGGATTTAGGGACAGGCATACTTTGTCTTCCCTGGGAAACTAGGCTGCCTTTTCTGTGATAACAAGAAGGAGAATGGGTAAGGCAGCTGTGGATTGTTTATGTCCTCTGAGCTCCAGTGTGTAATGGCTCACACATACACACATTGCACACAGTACCTGCTATTGCCGCTGAACCTTCCATTTTCCAGAGAAAGAAGCTGAGAGAGAGAAGAATCAGCTGATTTGATCAGACTCTGCCGGGATCTATACCACTTCTTTCCGCCTTAATATCACGCTGGCTTTGGGTTTGGTTTTGCTACTGATTATCATTTTCCTCATTGGCATTCTGCATACTCAGCATGCAATAGCACATTCTCCCCATGTGGCAATTACACCTGAGAGTCTGCATATTTATTTCTACTTTACTGCCTGCCTGTCTGTCTGTTTGCCTGCCTGTCTGTCTCTGTGTGTTAATCTGTTTATAGTCTTAGTTTTCATGTATGTGTTCATGTGGGCATATGGATGGGTGTGTGTGTGTGTGCGCGCGCGCACGCGCATTGCATGTGGAGATCAGAGGATCTCAGTTGTCACTTCTTGGGTGCTTTCCGCCCGAGAAGTATTTTGAGACAAGGTGTCTTATTAGCTAGAGACTGTTTATAGAGTAGGCTGGCCTGGCTGGCCTGGTGAGCCCTGGAGATTCCCACTGTCTCTGCCTCCCCAGTGCTGGCATTACAAGCATACATCACCATACTTGGCTTTTTATATGGGCTCTGAGGATTAAACTCAGATCCTCTTGCCCCAGCCTACCAAACACTGGGGTTAAAGGTATGAACCATCACACCTACATGATCTATATATATATATTCTATGTGAGCCATCACAATAAATTTCTCCACAACAGTGGACAGATGTGAATTGGATATGGTGAATAGCATCTCACTTGATGCTTATGCGGACTAGTAGTGTGGTTTGAAGAAAGTCCCCCCCGAAGGGTGGCTTCCTAGGAGGGCTATATTTGGAGAATTGTTTTTTAAGAGATGAAAGATTTATTTTGGCTTATAGTTTAAAGGATACATTCCATTCTAGTAGGAAAAGTCTGGGCCAGGAAATGGAGGGAATGGTGGCTAGGTAGGATTTTGACCAGCCATACAATGATAATATATATATATATTGCTCTGAAACATGATGGGGGAGGCTGGTGGAAATCTCCTGACAATGCTGGAGGTGGGCGGGGGACTGCTGTTAGGAATGAGAGGCAAGGATGTCCCGGGACCTCACTACCAGCCTGGTTCCTGTTTGACAGTGAGTCGTGTTCAGGCCACACTTAGTCTGCTAATGAGTATAAGGTGCTGACTTCCTTAGGCCCAGCCCAGCAAACAGAGGGACAGACCTCAGCTAAACCTTTATGGTGTGAACACACAGAGAGCTGTGAGGAGGGACAAGGCTGACATCTGCTGAAATTACTCATAGCCACAGTTGCCCTTGCCAGAGGACAGAATGGAAGTTAACCAGCAGCAGCAGCAGCAGCAGCAGGGATCCAGTAACAATCAAAACCCCAAGCTACAACCTTGGGAAATGACAACATTGGCGAAAAAGTGCCACAGCGCCCGCTCCTTCCTGAAGTCCTGCCTGCTCCACACAGCTTTCTTCTGGATTCACCTCCCTCTGCCACCCCGTCTCTGTATTGTGAGAGAACAAGAAATCATGGGTAGAGTACAGCAGGGTAGACCCAGAGGCTGCTCCCCGTTGGATGTTCGGACCATCTGCAGGCATGGAAGCAGCTGGCCCCGTAGAGCGACCACTGCTGTAAGAGGAGAATCCACTGTGCATAGTGGTTACCTGGACAGTTGAGTTGTCCTAGTCAAAGTACCTTTGTTGTCCAAAGTCACACTGGACCCTAAACTGGTGGACGTTGAACCTTTGCTTAGGAGAGTAAAGGGTTAGGTTCCTGGCAGCATCTGTTCATAGATCTTTTCATCAATCACTGGACACATCAACTTATTTAATGTATATTTCTACTAGAAAACATCTGGTTTAGGATGAATCGCTGGTTCACTGACATTCACCTCACTGTGGCTCAGGCCTGAAGGGAGCTCATCGGACACACATTTTCTTTGCACATCATAACCCATGCTCAGGGTCTCCAGATAAGTGTCTCAGCCCTGTGCTGGGGGCATTCTGAACAACAAGATCAACAAAACTCACATACATGCAAAACAATGGGGCACTGAACCAATCACAGAAGGGCACTCGTTTACAGTATGAGCGCAGAGACAGACTGTGGACCATCACCTTGTTCCTCCTCAGTGGGAAACCCGTACATCAGGCAGGCTACGTTTGCCATCTGCATTAGTTTGTAAATGACCTTGAAGACATTTGGGGACTTGATTAGGAGTTACAAGTAGATCTTTCTCTTAAAAAAAAAAAAAAAAACCACAAAACAAGCTATTTTTGCTTATGTTTGTGTGTGTCCATCTGTATGGACATATGCCACGTGTGTCCTGTGCCCGAGGAGGCCAAAAGAGGGCATTGGGAGCAGAGTTGCAGGTAGTTTTGAGCCAACGGGACACTGTAACTTTAATTTTTTTAAATCTTATTTTTAATGATCTTTTAAAAAATGCTTTAACCTTTCTTGTAACCCACCATTCATCAGAGGTAGTGGAAAAGAAAGATACAGGGGAAGTGGGCCTGTTTAGAAAGGTTCTTTGGAGCAACTCCCATCTGTGTTGTCTGGAAATCGACAGTTCAGTTCACAGGTTAGCAGGTGGTGGCAGCTCCATCCACCTTGAGGATACACCAGCAGTCCAACTCAGTAGAATCGGGATAGCAACAGCAGTGGCAGGACCTAGCAGAGACAGCCAGGCCTCAGCCTTGGCTCATGTCAGCCGGAGGGACCGACAGGAACACCAGGAGAAGTTCTCGGCTGTGCCTCTCTCAGGGAAGCAAAGATCAGCGAAGACGAGAGACCCACAAGCCTTGCACAGCTAGCTGTACCAGCAAGCCAAGCTCTGTCTGTCACCCCGTGGAGTCCTAGTTATACCCTCCAACATCTCGTGTCTTCCACGGGTCTTATTTCAGTATGGCTCTTGTCTCAGCACGGTCTTGCCTTAGCACGGGGCCTTGGAAGCAGCAACAAACTGCAGCACATCACCAGAAGTTTCTTGGTGTGTTTTTTCTCTCCTGACAAATGCAGCTCAAGTATGCAATGTAAAGCGGACCAATATATGCCTGTCGTTAGCAAAGAATCCTTCATCATGTCTCCTTTCATGTGTTTTAGCAGAATGTCCTCTCTGCTGCGTCTGCTTCAGGGAAATGTTCCGTCAGGAGTCGGCCTTAGCCCTTCACACCTGTGTCCACTTGAATGAAACGTTCCTCCAAGTGTTTGCCCCAGCAAAACACCATCCAAACGACCTTCCAAAGAACCCTTAAGTTTCCACATCAGAACGTGGCTGTTGAGAATCTAACCCAAGTCTTCTGAGACATCTCTCCAGCCTGAGAAGTAGGTCTTAGTGACTAAATGCATTTACAAGTATGCAGTCCCCCAATAATGGTGGCCCTGACATCCTGGAAACCTGTCCACCTTAGGGAATCTTGCTGCTACATAGCCTGTGCTTGGCGAATGAAGGTTAGGAGGTCAGGACCTGGCTGGTGGCAGATTCTCACGAGAGCTTGTTATCATAGATGCTGAAGAAAGGAGACCTAGCTGCCCTTTTCTTTCCTTCTTCCAGAAAGTCCCACTTTCTGTTGGACAGGGCCTATTTCCCTTCTCCAAAAGCAGAGAGGGACCAGGTGCTCACACATGAGGTAACGGCAGCCCAGCACACCCCTGTGACAGAACTGACCCTTGTTACAAGCTGCTGAGGGAGGGCGGGCAGGCTGGCTTTCACCTCCTAAAGGAGTGGTTTTTCCCAAGGAGGTGTTCAGGCCAAGCTAGGGTTTCCAAAACTCAGGCTCACAACTGAATCTTCCCAAAGATGCTCTGGACTACTATTCAAAGTTCTTGGGTCTCCAGATCACTCTTGCTCCAAACCCCCAGGGCTTGCTTTAAGAGTGGCTCCCGGCAAGGACCTTTCTTGCCTAGGTCTGCCCAGGCTGTTCCTCTTTCCTAATGTTTTCCTCCTAGGATTGGGTATCAGGTCCCATAACTCCTGGTCCCCTGAGGAGGACTCAAGGGAACTTGAGAGTCCTATCAGAAGTGGGTACTGAGTAGGACTGGGTGGACATTCCTGTGTCCTTCAGGAGAATCAGTTCCCCTTGGCCCAGGGATAGGGCTGCCCCATGGTCAGGCCCGTGCTTATCTCTCCTGAGGACAGCACACACTTCCTTTCCTCTGCCCAAGGCCATAATTGCTTTTCTTGCCACTTTGTAAGAACTGACTCTTTACTTGGATTTTCTTTTTTCTTTTCAATGGGGAAGAAAAAGCAAACATATTTTGCAATTAGACTTTTTCTCACTTGGGTAATCACACTGAAAAAAAAAGCATTTAAGTCTTTTGAAAAGCGCACATCAGCGAGGCTTGGCGGTGTGGAAGGTGGAGGGGGGGCACTCCATCAGCAGGGCTAGTCAGACACGCAGGCAAGTCGGTGGGCTATAGCACAGGGAGGCAATGATTTCACGTTTATTTGGGGTTTGCTCTCTGCAGCATATTTCAATTAGTTCGTCAGTGTTGTGCATCTGACAGGCCCAACGTTTATTGTGGTTGGACCATCTGGGAGGTGGGAGGCCCGCAGTCTTCCCCTGTGGCAGTCAGTAACTACCAGTCTAAGGAAATTTGTTTGATGTGTTTAAGAACCCAACACTAAAACACCATTAATAACAAAAGCCTCTAGAGTTCCGAAAGCACTCTCCCTTGCTCAGCCATCAATTGGACATGCGTCACCTAAGACTGCATGTTCCCCTGTGCTTGACATTTTCCAGTACAACCAAGCAAAGTCCTGAAGCAGCTCATTTAATTGGCCCAGAGCACGATCTGTATTAAGGTAGTGAGGAGCTTGCTAATTTACACTCAGGCGCCACAGAGCCTGAGCACTGGCTGCTGGGGGTGGCAAGGGATGTGTGTCACAGATTCCTGCCATTAGCGAGCAGAGCAGCCGAGCTTCTAGCCCATCCAGTGACTGAGAGCGCCAGATTGATATCAGTTCCCAGCGGTGGGTGACACACAGAAGCATAGTGAGTCAAGACAGGGTTTCTCTGTATAGCCCTGGCTGTCCTGGAACTCACTTTGTAGACCGGGCTGGCCTCAAACTCAGAAATCCGCCTGCCTCTGCCTCCCAAGTGCTGGGATTAAAGGCGTGTGCCACCACTCCTGGCTACTAGCCGTAGTTAGTTACTAGCTTTTTTTTTAATTTCGAGTTGGTTATTCCCACCAAACCCAGCCCTTTCCTAAAGAATGTTCTGTCTGACTTTCCAGTGGGAGGCCAGGGGAGGGGAAGAATTTAAGAGTCAAGCCAGGAGGAGGACTGGGAAAATACAAGAGTTTGACCTTTCCAGAAGGAGCAGTGACATCCCCTGTCCTAGAAGCCCTGGGATTATCGGGCTGGGCACAGGACAGTGGGGTGGGATTAGCACTCAAGGGCTGAACTCCACATCAGCTCATAAAATCTGAGATGCCCCGTTCGCCAGAGGCTTTGCTGTTGGTCTGGCCTGGTGTGACTGCTACTTGAGTTCATGCAGGTAGCAGCTGGACCATAACCCGCCAGGTTAGTCAGGGCTCCAGATTTCCTGCTATGGAGATTCCTCTAGGAATCTGCTGCTCTTCTCTTTCCTGGAAACCCAACCACAAGGAACCCAGCTCTGCCCCCTCCCCTGCCACACACACCGGGAGAGGCTGTACCTTGGTTGTCTTGGGGTCACCAGTGCCTGGCTTGGTGCTGATTTGGTATCTTGGGCCTATCTGGGGAGCAGTGGTAAGGAACCACTCTCTGATTCTCTACCTTGATGTGATGCCTTAGCATGATTCAAGACTGCCCCAAGACCTGTGGTCAGCAGGAAGGGCCTGAGGTCACCACCGGGGAGTTAGTCATGCTTTGCCCATGCTGTTTCATGATTTCAATCCCAGCCCCCAATATGTTAGCCGCTGGCTCAGACTCCAGGCATAAGGAGGTCCCCATTCCTCATGTACCTGTTTGTGTTGAGTTAGACTGCTGTAAGTGACCAAACTGTGGGTTTTGCTGCTATTGCTTTTAATCTGCCAGTGTTTTCCTAGCCGGTTGTGTCACTGCGCAGTGAGACTGTCTTCAGTGGCACATCTTTTGGTGAGTTGTCCATGCAGCAGGTGTAGTCGACTCTTCAGTGGTATTGGTGCCCAGTGGGCAGGCTTCTCACTGGTGGAGCTGCCTTTGAATCATCCACGATCTTGTGACTAACCCCAGTGATTGCTTTAATAAAGGTCACCAAGCTGGGTTGTGTGGAATCCTTCCATTGGCGCCCTCTGTGTGGGAAGAATAGATGCCTCGTCTCTTCCCATTCCTCCAGGGAAGGTCATGTGATGAAGCATGGTGGCATTCAGAGGGGGACACACTTTGGAAGTCTACAACTGGCGACATTTAGTACTACATCCATCCTCTTTCTCATTCCAGAACACTCTACCCCCTAAAAGGGGAGCTCCTTACCCATTGGCAGCCCCCATTCTCCTCTGGCCCCCTGGCAAATGAATGGGTTTTTTGTTTCCATAGTCACCTACTCTGGACATGTTCTGTAAACAGAAGCACATAATGTGTGACCTTTTATGTCTGACTTCTTTGTCACTCAGTATCATATTTTCAGCGCCACCAGGTTGTACGTATGTCCTTTTTTCCTGTGACAGAATACACTCAATATAAAATCCATTACCCTGGTCATTCTAAGTGTACAGTTTAACAGTCATAAGAACTCTCAGGTGGCTGTGCAGCCATCCCCGCCATCCATCCACAGCGTCTTCCCGTGCTGAGACTCTGTCCTCATTAAACAGTTCATCTCCCTTCTCCCCAGAACCTGGTAACTAGTCTGTTCCCTGCCTTTATGGATATAATACTATTAGGGATATCCCATTGGTGACATCATGCCTCATTTCGGGACTAGCCTCTTTCACTTGGTGTCATGGCCTCAGGGGTCACTTATAGTATATACCAGAATTGCCTGCCTTTTTAGGGGTGGACAGCATTGGGTAGACAGGCCACATTTTGTTTGGATATTTCTGGGTCAGTGAGATTTTGGCTTTGGTTTACTTCTAGTTGGAAAATGAGCCAGGTAGTGGCACACCTCTTTAATCCTAGCACTCAAGAGCCAGAGGCAAGCAGATTAATGAATTCAACACCATTTGCAGAGAAAGTTTAGGACAGCCAGGGCTACAAGGAGAAATTCTATCTTGAAAAACAAACAAACTTGGCCAAGAAGCCGAGAGCTGGATGTGGGTGGCCTTTGATAACCACACCTTCCTTGCTTTGGTTCTGTCTCCACCTCTAGGGATGCTGGACAGGAGATGGTCTATGAGGGTGGCTTGTATGTGCACTCTCATCCTGATAGGGTGTGTACAGGTTTTTATGTCACAGGTATGAAGGTTGGCAGGTCTCAGTCTCACCATCAGAGCGTTCTGAAGGGTCTCACCTACAATGTGGACCTATGAAGGCTCCTTTCCCATGCATGCTAAGGACCCGGAGCAAGGTGCAGAAGGAGGCAGGTGTCTTGGCTTTTAGTGGCCTGAGTTTATACTGATTCCCAGCAGGTAGTGGTAAGGAACACAAGTGACACATGTTCCTTGGGTCATTGTCCTTTGTTGCTCAGGAAAGGTAGCCAAGAGAATGACATGACCTCACTAGCCTGAGGGAGCTGAGTAGGAGCAGGAAGTCAGTCTGGAATTCACAGTCACACTTGCTTTCATTGCCCCAATTAACCGTCCAAGTGCGGAGAAACAAGCATCCTGGGAAGTCCATTATCAGTGGCCAGTCAGGCCAGTTGTGTTTCCCATTCGTGGTTACAGATCCCTAATGATTAACTCAGACCACGAAGACTGGCTAGCTGGACTCACCATGCTCTCCAGGAGAATTTTCAGGCTGTTTGTAGATTTACCACAACATAGTCAGGCAAGGAATCCATGTGACAGATTACACAGAAGAGGAAGGGGAGGGCAGCTCTGTTCTAAGGTTACACAGATCAGAGTGGCAGGTTGAGACTAAGGGAGGAGGCATCCAAGAGGGAGGAGCAAGTGCCCCTTCCTTTGGTCCTAGGTTAAAATTTTAATTATTTACTAGTTTAAAAAAAACTTCCAGGGCCAGAGAGAGAGAGAGCTTGGTGGTTAAGAACACTCCTGCTCTTGCAGAAGACCTCTGTTTAATTCTTAGTGCCCACAGTCTCTCCTGCCTGTAATTCCTGATCCAGGAGGATCAGCTACCTCTGGTCTCTCTGGGCAGCTACACTTATCTACACATAGGCAACCCATATACAGACACACAATTAAATCATTAAAAAAAATTCAAAGTAATATACGGTTATGGTAAATTTACAGGGGCAATTTACAAGTCAGTTTTACAGTCTGTCTGTAGATAAAGCGTGTAGCCGCAAGATGGATATGTGATATAGGACCGTGCAGATTTAACTTGAGGTCATTATGCTAATTGAAGCAAGTAAGTCACAGAAAGTACTGCACAAGTCCACTGAGGCAAATGTACCGAGAAGCCAGGCTCAGAGAACCAGAGTGAATGAATGGTGGGCGTGGGTGGGGGTGGGGTGGAAGTATAGGGGGTTGTTTATAACAGGCAGAAAGTGTTGATGACATGGAACTGAAGTCTGTAACGTGTGAAAATGAGGGGACAGAGCCCATGTGAAGTAGTCTCTGAGAACGTTTCTCAATCACCTGTGAAAGGCTTTAAATAGGACTTAGGGAGATGACGCTGCAGTTAAGAGCACCGGTTACTCTTCCCGAGGACTCAGGTTCAATTCCCAGCACCCACAAGGTGACTCATAACCATCTGCACCTCTAGTCCCAGGAGATTTGGTGCCCTCTTCTACCTCTGAGGGCACCAGGTATGTACAGGAGGCACAGACATACATTTAGGCAAAACACCCATATATATAAAATAAAATTAAAACTAACTAAATAAATGGCTTTAAATAACCAATTAGCTTTAGAAGACATAAATGAAAAGTAGTAGTTCCTGACTATGAACATTGAAAAAAAAAATCAAAAAAACAAAACCCCTTTCCCTGCCCTCAGAGAGGACAATGGCGAAGGGCACCAGCCATTTGAGGCAAGGGTAGCGCTGAGCCTTGTACCCACCCGTTTGGTGTTTAGTGACACATGAAGCTGTTGGTTGGCCGCTGTGGTCCTGCCACTGGCAAAGGTTCTGTCCAAGACATCTCTCTTTGACCTTTGGGCTGTCCTGGAGCAGGCTAAGCGTGGTATCTGTGTGCCATGCTCTGGAGATCTGGCAGCGTCCAGTCGACAAGGGTCTCCAGGCTAGCCCACTATCACAACACACCCTCTCTCAGTCCTGCCAGGCGTTGGCACCATGTACTTTTTGTGCCATTTGCGCCATGCCATGTCCTCACTTTGCCACACAGTTGCCTTTGAAGTCGGCTTACTGTACAGGAGAGAATGCTGAGGCCCAGGGGAAGGCAGTGTCCCCAAGGTCCCTGCCTCCTGGTCTCAAATGCTGGCTGCCCTGCTCTGAGCTCAGCACTGACCTACCGTTTAGGGCACCTTACCACCATGAGTGCCCATTTTGGGGTTGGACAGTTCTGGGGTAACCTCCTAAGTAGCCTGCTGGGCTTCCTTCAGGGTCTGCCCGGAGCACTGTGTGAGCCTGTCACCGAGCACAGTGGGGAGAGAGCGCTTCTCACTGTTAAGGTGCTTGCTCAGTGAGAGGAGCACCTGCTCTGGGCTGATCTGCTGAGAAGGGGAGTTTGCCTGCACAAGAACAAGAATGCTGGTGACTTTAGGCCTTCCGGGGGCCACCCACACAGAGCCCATTAGCTCAGGATCTCAGCTGAGCTGCGTCCCAGGAAGAGCTGAATGTGCTGGCCTAAGGGCCTCTCTTGTGGAGATCTTGGTCCCCAGGCTTTTCAGAGTCCCACGCAGCCGGAACTGGACAGGCAGGGCTTTCGTCAGGTAAAGGTGCTATTTTTAGCCCCGCTGCCTGTGTCACTCTGTCTCTATGGAGATATCAGCTAGTGGCCCATAAGGATACATGCCTCCACTAGCAGAGAGGACTGGGAGCTGCTTCCTTCTTGGGACTTCTCAGTCAGGACCTTGGTCAGCATGAACAACCCTTCTCTCCCCCCCCCCTTTTCTTCCCCCCCTCCCCGCCTCCTGCCAGGGAGTGGGAGAGAGGGGGAGGGAAGACACTGGCACAGCACAGAGGCAGGTGCAGTGATAAGAGTAATGGCTGGCCGCAGAGTTGTCTCTGGGTCTGGCCCTTTGTGTGGACAGTGCCCACAGCTATCTCTTGTATTGGCTAGACTGATAGAGAAGAGTGGGAACTCCATTTGAGAGGTGCCCTGCGATCTTGGGGGGACTGCTTCACCTCATTACCCCTTCATGTCTTCACGGTTAAGAATCTTGCCCTACTTGCTTGGATCTGATGACATGATTGGGGAAACTGAGTTTTTGATGAGGGATTAGAGTAGGGTCACATGGCTGTGTGTGTGTGTGTGTGTGTGTCTGTCTGTTGCTAAGGCTGTCCTCAGGAGAACAACTAGACTCCTCCCGCTCCCTGCTTTGCTTTGCTTTTGTCCTCTCTATCTGAAGGCAGAGAAGAAATTGGAGAGAAGACATTCTCGCCCTTTTCGTGCTAATTGTCAAAGGTGTAATGAGGAAACAGCCCACCCTACCTCTTTTTTTTTTTTTTAAATCTTTTTTTTTTTTAAGATTTATTTTATTTTATTATATGTAAGTACACTGTAGCTGTCCTCAGACACTCCAGAAGAGGGAGCCAGATCTCGTTACGGATGGTTGTGAGCCACCATGTGGTTGCTGGGATTTGAACTTATCACCTTCGGAAGAGCAGTCGGGTGCTCTTACCTGCTCAGCCATCTCACCAGCCCCCCCACCCTACCTCTTATGTGTCATCCTACAAACTTTACGATAAGACCCTAGGTCAGTTCCAGTCTTGCTCCAGGGAGATGTGACACTTCTACGTGAGCTCCTTTCCCACAGCGGGAGTAGTTAAAGTATTTGCCCCGAGTCACACAGCCAGTGAGCCCTAAAGCAGGAACCTGAATGAATCCTCCTGACTACACCAGTGTTGTCCCGTGCTGAGTGGTTATGGGTCTAATGTGGATACCTGGCCACCGTGGGCTGTGGAGCCACATCCTCTCGGCTGTATCTCTTCAGAGCCTTGGGCTTGTCTATAATCTGAAACCTCTAAAAATAAAGTAAAGTGAGTGTCAGAGAGGATGTGGAGGAGTTGGTGGGATGGAGGATGCTGCCGCAGCTGTGGAGAACAATTACCACGTGACCAGTGGGTCTACTGCACAGGCCACCCGTGAGAAGCCAGAGTAGAGGCCCCAGCAACTCCTCCCCAGTGTCCGCAGTAGGATCGGATATCATAACCAAGAGGTATAGCTTGGGCTTTCCAGCCAGATAAACAGAACATGGTCCCTGAGTGTGGTGAGCATTCAGCCATAGGAAGGAATGGAGTGCTAGCACACTACACAGGGGCAGAGCTTTGAAAGGACCTGCTCAGTAAAAAGACAAGCACGCAAGGTTAATACCGCGTGGTGACCCCACACACTGTCAGTCCTCACACTAGAGGTGGAAGTTAGGCTGGTAGTTAGCAGGGGTCAGTGTGGAGGGAAGCTGGGAACTGTTTTAGTGGATGGCGAAATGTTCTGAAATAGCAGCCGTGGTCACACAGCCTTATGTTTGCACTAAAGGCTGCTGGACTATAAACTCAAAATGATGAAATGGTAAGAGAAAGAAAACAAACAGAAACCTGAAGCTCAGGGGCTTGTCGCAGACGTTCTTAGAACCCCCGGTGCTCATGGGCTACGTGATGCCTCACTGTTTATGCAGGCGTTGGGACAGTGTTCACATCTGTGGCCTGCCTGAGACCTCCTGCACAGCAGGGGCCCCAGGATCTTCTGCAAGGGCAGTCCTGGCAGTTAGCAGCCTCATGCCGGTGTGAACAACATCTGTCTCTGGAGTACTTCTGCACCTGACATTGGTCATGTCCTTTTATGGCACTCGTTTGTTCTCTGCAAGTGGAAAGATAAATACCTTTTCAAAGAGCAGATGCCAGCTGCCCACGGCCCCTGCCAGGGTCCCCAGCTGCAGAGTGGGTGGAAGATAGCACTGCTGGGGGGCACAGGATGCTGGCGGGGACACTGGATGTGGGTGATGTAGACAGCCTAGGGAGCCTTGCTGCAGACCTGCTGGGAGACCCTTAGTGGTTCTCGTGCTCCCTCAGAACCTTTGGGTTCTCTCCCATTTTTGCTTGGCCTGAGACTTAAAGGAGCAAGGGACAGAGTCCCCAGCTGGGCCTGGCCAGGCCACCAATCTTTCTGCCAGTGGTCACAGCTAAGTGAGTCTTCCTTTCTCATTAGGACCTCAGGTACAGGGAAGACAAGACTGGCAGCAGAGAGGGGACCATGGATCATGGCAGGGAAGAGCCACCACATGGAACCAGACTCTCCCTGTCTCTTAGAGCCCCTGAAGGGCAAACTATAGCAGCTAGATTCTCTTGTGTCTTTCTGTGAGCATCTCCAAGCATCCTAACTAAGGCCTCCAACACCCAGAATTCATTTCCCACAGAAGTCCAAAAGCTGGATGAGCTGCACCCTTCCTGAAACTGCCCACCCCAGGGAGAAGATGCCCCACCTAGGCCTCCTCCTAGCTGCCACTGATGGCGGTGACTTGCAGGCTCGTGGCCACACTGTCTTGTCACCACCTGGATTGCTCCCTTTGTGTCATTCTGCTTTGGTTGTTTTAGACTGGATTGATTGATTGATTGATTGATTGATTGATTGTATATGTGTGTATGCACGTGCATGTACATCCTGTGGCATGCATGTGAAGGTAGAGGACAACTTATGGGACTTGATTCTTCTTGTCCTGGGGACCAAACTCAGGTCATCCATTTTGGTGCAAGTCCCTTTCTTTACCTGCTGAGCCATCTTGCCGGCTCAAAAGCTAGTTCTTTGTTTTAATTTGTGGCAATATTGGCAGTTGAACCTGGGACCTCATGCACACCAGGCATGTGTTCTACCACTCGTATAAAGCCAAACCCTGTGTCTGTTTTCTTATAAGGACTAAATCAAGTCACACTTGATAGGACCTTCCCTGTTGACTGTGATTTCACCTTAGCTAATTATATCTTCCATGACCCTCTGTCCAAAGCTGTGCTTCTGAGAAGAACATGAACTTGAGAACCCATTGTCCCCAGCTTGGGTTGGTTGATAAGTGGCTGCATGCACATGAGCAGTTATCCTTGCGCAGCCGTTGATGTGTGCTTAAGCGGGTGCATTTCTCCTGACCTAGGTGTAAGCTGGGTGGTTCTAGGATCTCCCCATTTTCCCTTCTCCACTGCGCTGAGCCCAGCATGTTGACCACCCTGAGCATCGGCCCCTTTTCTAGCTAGGAGCCCCAGCACTTACCACGGGGAATCATGACTTGCAGGGTGATCTTTTCCGTTCATGGCTTCAGGGCCTCACTGGCTTCTCATCCCTTCCCCTTAGAGCCAAGGCGATCAGAATGGCTCTGTATCTTTCGGACAGATCAGCTCCATCTCGGAACCTCAGCCTCAGCACACAAGTGGAGTCTGAACTGGCTACTGCCCACGGTCCCTTACAGTTTGTAATTATTTCCCCTGTTTCCCAGCTGAGAAAATTGTAGACAAGAAGTATGCCTTGGGGCCTGTGAGACTCAACTCCAATCCAGAGGCTGTCATTCATGCTTCTTTGCTCTATTATCTGCGCCACCTCCTGCAGGAAACCTTCTGTGACTAGTTTGATTTATGTCTAGAGTCCTCCCTGGGCCTGGTGGATGGTGCATCGGCTCACAAGGGCTAGCTGGCTGTCCCCGTGGTGTGGAGGCGTGTACATGTTTATGCACCTGCTGTGGTTTCCCTGCGCTCCTTTCCTCTCTTCTGCAGCGGGACTCCTTCCTTTCTTTGCATCTCCCCAGGTTTCCCAAGTAGACTGTCCAGTGCAGGACGTGTTACAGCCTCATAAATGTAAAAGATGATTAAACATTAGGTGACCTACTTAAAAAAAAAAAAAAAGGAAACAAAACCGTGTAGCTAATTTGGGTAAGGGATAGCAAAGCAGGAACAATTGATGAAGTTTTTTCCTCTGAAAGACAGAAACTGAGGGGCAGGTGAAGCCTTCTGCATTGATATCGTCCCCGACAGTGCTCAGTCCACTTCATGAAGCAGCCGAACTCTCTAGTGCAGATTCCAGAGCAGACCTGAGGAGAAGCTGCTCTTGGGCATTGCAGCAAGACAGGCAGGGTCCAGGGGGTGCAGCTAGAGACACGAAGTGACCGTAAATGTCCTTTTAAAGGCACACACCCTTCTCTTTATTAGTCACTAGTCTAGATTCAAACAATAAAATAGTCTGGAACAGAGAAGCACACATAACTCTTAGAAAAGAGGTTTTAAAAATTAATTAAAAATTAATGTTTTAAGTGGATACACTTGCCTTGGGTTTGTAAAGTAGATAAACTGGAAGACGATCAGCCGTGCAGACAATATGGCGGCCAGCAAGAAGATAAGAAAACAACTGCCATTGTGTTCTGGTGTGTCAGCAGAAACTGGTTGGTGAACCTGGTGGGGAAGAGACCCCTGACACCTGTTCTCTTGTTTTCCAGTTAATAAGAGTGACATTCAGGCAGTTCAGTCAGCTGCCTCCTGGGACCCAGAATCTCAGCAGACCCAGGGACAGCGATATGCAGTAGCTGTTGTAGTGCAGAGCGCTCCAGATCTCCCAGTGGAGTTCTAATGAGTCTCTCAGAATGTTCTAGAACATATCTGTGTACTGTGAAGTCATCCTCACAGAAGCCAGATATCCATTATCTCAGTTCTGGATGATGGATGAAATCTGGGAAAAATAAACCGTGCTCCATCCCAGAGTAGGGCTCGGGATATCCCTTTGGCTTCGAGGTCCCTCCTTTGGCATCCCAAGTCTACTGTGTAGTCTGGAAAGGTGTACAGTGTGTTCAGGGGAGCCAGGTGAAAGGAGCTGGGTGGATTACTACCTACTACAGAGTCAGCTACTGCCACGGCACCATCTGTACAAGAACACCTTGCCTGCCAGCCAGCCCATCACATCTCTTAACCGTCTTCCTGATCTTTCTCAAAAGCATTTTTTTAACCTGTCTTTTAATTAGTAGGGACTGATGGAGATAGCTTAGTTGATGGCTGAATCATGTGACTGAAGGGAAGTATGGGATGGTAGGTAATGACTCTCATCACAAGCTAGACTGTTCTCTGAGACCACAGATGAGTGTTCAGTGTGTGTCCTCCAGGGCTGTCAGGCTGACGCCACTAGGACCTCACACCTCCTTTCTCAGTGGGCTAGCCCTCTCCCTAGTTTGTCCTCCCTCCCTCTCTCCGTCCCTCCCTCCCTTTCTATCTCTCTCTCTCTTTCTTTTATTGGTTTTGTGATTTCTTACTTCTACTTTTTTTTTTTTTTAATTAGAGGATGCTTCTCTGACACTCCAGGGGGCTACTATGATTGCCACAGGGTTAGGTCCTGTGCCATAGCTTTTCTTCGAAGCCATATTATGTATGACTGGCTAGTCAGTCTGGTAGCCTGTGAATAGGACAGGAGTTGGAGGTGAATATGCAAGAGTTCCCCAACTAGGCATTTCGTGAGCCTGGGCGAGTCCTTAGAATTGCGTCAACTAACAGGAGTTGTTTAGTGGGGTTGTTTGTTTGTTTGTTTGTTTTTGTTTTTTGATCATTGAAGGAGATTCACAGAATTAGTTAATAATGTTGTTTCAAAAAATGTATTTTGAAGATATTTGAACCACTTATTATTTTCTTGCTTTTCATGCCCCCCTCCCATTCTCTCACCTTCCTTCAGTCCCTTCCTCCTCCTCCCCTCCTTCCTTGATGAGGGTCAGAGTGTTGAGACAGGGTTCCACGTAGCTCAAGCTAGCCTTAAACTTGATATATAGTCTAGCCTGGTCTTCAGCTCTTGATCCTCCTGCCTCCACCTCCCAACTGCTGGGATTACAGGTGTGTGCCACCACACCCAGCTTTGCTCTGCTCTTTCAAAACAGGTATTAAACGTCAGCATTTTAAGATAGCCATTTAAATAATGGAACAATGTAAAGGGCTATTAATTGTACCAATAGTAGTGTGTATCCCTCTAGTATTCTGAATCTTATGCATGCCTCAGAATCCATCCCAGTGTGGAACCTTGCCTTCTCTAGCAGCATAAGATTTCGAGTTTTCTAGTATCCAAAGAACATGACTTTTCCAATGTTTTTCCTTGCTATTCACTAATTACTTGCTCACTCGTTCATTGTTTTAAAGAACATATGGTAAAACATTGAGAAAGTTGTGCATGGCACGTGACTCCAAAGACATATTTGATTATGTCTGTGATTTATGGAACTAAAACATATACACTATTGAAACAATAAAATAGGAAGGTCTGATGTTTTTTTTCTAAAATAGCTTGGATAAACAATACATTTTATGGTCCGAGGGCAAACGCCAGACATCTTACCCCCGGTGTCTTCAGTGACATAGTTTTCCTCTCCAGGGACAATGACATACAACAGCTCTTTGTGTGTGTTTGTGTGTGTTCATGGATAGGTGTGTGTGCTCATTATATGTATGTATGCATATTTATATGTGTTTGCATTTGTGAGTGATTATTGTATGTATGTATATTTATGTATGTATATCTGTGTTTGTATGTTTGACTGTGTTTGCATGTTGTATGTGTGTCTATGTATATATGTTTATGTGTGAATGTGTGTATATGTGTACTTTCCAAGACAGTCTGCATATATCAATATGCGTTGTTTAAAGGACAGAAACAGCTTCCTGTTCTTACACACTGCATTTTGAACTTACCAAAGTGTACATTGATGAGGGAGTTCCTGTTGCTGTGTGTAGCATTGCCAGGTTTCTCAGATGATCAGCATTGTGTTCCGCAGAGGGGTCCTTCTGGGGCGAGTATTCATGGAGTTCAGGGTGGTGCTTTAAGAAGCAAGGGTACCGCATCTGCATCCGAGTTCTGGCTTACACAGTTCTCATGCAGGTACCCTGTCACCTGGGGAACACAATTCCGGAGGCTGCGTGTCCAAGTCAGTGTGGGTATTTTCTTTCCACTTGGGACCCTTGTGGCTGAATTGTTCCCACAAAAGTAGTGTCAGCTTGCATTGCAACATATGGCGTGTGAATAGGAGGGCTTGGTTTCTGACCTCAAAACCCCAGGCAAGGAAAGAGGTTTTAAGAAAAATGAAAATCTGAGACAAGTCCTGGATGAGGGGCTTGTCCTCTCAGAAAGCAGGCTGCCGTCAGCAGGCAAAAGCTGCCCTGCGCATTAGACACATGCATACACAACAGAAGGGGCCTTTATGTTCAGGAGTCTTGTCTGCAGACTAGCCTGCGAGCTTCCTTCCTCATAAGAGGCAGGAAAGGGGCTTCCTGGGCCTTGCCTCTCCTCTGTCTGTACATCACAGGGCATCTAAGGAACAACTGGAGCTTTCTGTGTCCCCAGTGTTCTAGCTTGATAAAATTTTCTTTCAGGAGTACATGTGTAGGGAAACCCATATGTACCTACGAGAGCCTTCTGCATGCTTGAGTTGCACAGACCTGTGGCATTAAAGCTAATTTTCTAAATGAGGACATTGTAAAGTGCTACCAAAGTTCACAAGAGTCACCAGGAGTTGGGGCTAGAGTGGATGGTCAGTTCGTGTTTAATGAGGACAGAGTTCAGTTTGGAGGATGAGGACTCTAAAGACAGTGGGTGGTGGCCACAGTGGTTGCACAATGTGATCAATGACCTTAGTGCCACTGAACTGTACACTTGGACATGGCCAGCACAGTACATGTCCCATCTCTGTAACCTCACACAAAAGCCACAGCTTACTAGTGCCTTCCTCTTCTGCCCAAAGGGATAGAGAAGCCCCGCTAAAGAGAAAGCACAGAGCTCTCAGTGTGGCCAGCTTGGTGGTTCTTAGCCCACCTTAACTGGTGAGAGCTTGGCCAACCTTGGAGCTCATTTACTCCCTAGGGTCAGGTTTGGAGATATAGAGAAGCCTGTATACCAGTGACGAAGAAAGCACCCTAAAAAGTGAATGGCTGGGCCAGCTGAGCCTTCATAGCCTGGGGTCCTGTGCCCTAACAGGGAGGCCTGCCCTGCCCAGTTCTACTGTTTGCAAGTGTGGCTCCAACCTACTGCTGAACCTTTTGGAGCCTGACACAAGTGAAGCTCCTAGTGACTTGGGCACAGTCCTCTTCCTGGTTCTCATGTTTTCTCCACGGCTCAGATAAAACATATAAAAAGAGCATTTGCCCGGCTCTTCTAGATGCAAATGGGCAGAGCAGGTGTCTATTTAGAACCACACCCCCACCATAGCTTGGAGCAGGTCCTCATGGGTACTCCCCTCTGCTGGGCTCAGGCTTCCAGCTGCAAGGAGAAGCATCTTGGAGATATATTGGCTCCTCGCAGCTGCCCACCACGCTGAAGGTATTCTGTCAGTGAAAGCTCTTACCCACACTGTACTTCTTGTCAGGGGACACTGCCACTAAGCCGCAGTGCTGTGCCATGGCCAGCTGAGTACTCATTTAGGATGGACAGGAATTGTCTCGGATGTGGATAGGACTCGGCTACCTCTGGCCAAGGAGTACCTCTGACTTTGGTCATGGCCCCCTGCCTGTAGGTTTGTGGACCTCACTCATTGCAAAAGCAAAGGGAAAGACCAGTGACCTTCCATGGGGTGTTTCAATACAGAGAGGCCCCTGACTTTAGTTGGCGTATCCCAGTACCGAAGAAGTAGTTAGAACAATATGGCCACTTTAGCTAAAACAGGAAGCTGGTACCCTCCAAACCCATACAACCCAGGGAGTCAGAGCTGTCAGACTACAGCACATTTATTTTCTGGTCTCACAACAGAGTACTTGTTTGTTTGTTTCTTTCTTTCTTTTAAACCTAAGACAGAGTTGTTTTTTTTTCCATGTAGCCCAGGCTGTCCTGGAACTCACTATGTAGACCAGGCTGGCCTCAAAGTCAGTGATCTGCCTGCCTCTGCCTGGGATCAAAGGTGTGCACCACCACTACCAGGCATGTTTGTTTATTTTAGAGACAGGGCGTTGTTCTTTTCCAGGTTGGCCTGGAACTCTCTCTCTCAGACTGGCCTTAAACCTGAGATCTTCTTGCCTCCACCTCTGGAGAGCTGAGAATACAGGCGTGAGCCACCATGCCTGGGGCTTATTTTACAATAGTCTATTAAGACTGTTATTACTTCTGGATGTTCTGAAATGACTGTTTCCAGAATGAACTGGAGACTTTGCCCACTGTTTTCCAGCTGCCCCTGAAGGGCAGAATCAGCCCTGGAGAAGTTTATTCTCTCTCTCTCTCTCTCTCTCTCTCTCTCTCTCTCTCTCTCTCTCTCTCCTTCAGATAGCTGTTTTTAATTTTGTTCTGTTTGAGATACTGGCTCACTGTGCAGCGCTGGCTGGCCTTGACCTCTATCGTCTCTGCTTCCCAAGTGCTGGGACTACAGGCAGGCTATCACACATCTAGCTTCATGGATGATCACTCGATATTGTAGGTGGGACGGGTTTTGCTTTGGGCTCATATGTGAAGAAACATGGCCGGGCCTCCCCTGCTAGTACACCCCAGGAAAGCCCAAGCCAGTGCCCGAGGTAAGCCCCAGCTGGCCATGCGCTGCACGGACAGCAGCTCCCCTGAGTCACCAGCTGTCAGGGAGGTGACATGACGTGCCACCTTCACGGGGCACTGTAATGAGCACCGACACAGCCTCCTCATGTGGGTGGCAAGCGTGTGCTTCTCATTAAGAAAATTGCTACTTTAGAACAGGCTCTGAAAAGAACTTTTTTGCCTTTTACTAAAATTAAGAAAATAATAATAAAACAACCCACCCAACACCCTAAACTTAAAAAGAAGAAGACGTCAACCCAGAAAAAAAAAAAAAAACACCTCTCTATGGGGTCCAGAATGGAGTTAGAACACGGCAGAGCAAAGAAATTCCCACTGGGCAAAGCTAGCGCTCCCATCCTCCACTGGCTGCAGCTGTGAGCCTGAGCCATGTTGGAAAGTGACAGAAACGGTTGTCAGCATAGACAACTGAACTGATTTGCTCTGAGAATATCCCAGCCAGCCCCTGTAGGCATTCTGCTGGCCAGCCACACGAAACCTCATTTGGAGCACTTGATGACTGAAGAGGCCCTCAGCTGGAACTTGACTGTCATGATCACTGAGCTCACTTGCATCTGGGGTGGAAGCCACCTTCCTAGGGACCCCGCTTCGAAGCTGCAGGTGACTGAGGCTGCCCATGGGCATAAGCCACGGAGACATAAACGAGAGATGGCCTCTCTTGTTCTCCATGGTAGAGAGAGTGATGGGCTGCCATTTCAGTCTCTGTGGTCCAGCCTCCAGCACAGCGTTCGTGGAAGGGCCATGTGTTTGACAAATACTTAACACATCCAGTAGCCAGATGGTCCAAACAACCCATCAATGGTGTGGTATGTAAATATTTCCCATCATTACCACAATGCTGCTGTGTTGACACTAGCGAGGATGAAGAATAACTATGAGGAGCTCCTGACAGCCGCCGGTCAGGTCACAGGCAGGGCCGCAAAGCCACCCCTGTCACCTGGAAGGCCTCAGGCAAGCGTGGTCTCTGGCTATTCCTTCCCAGATACTGAGGAGGCACCTCTCCCTGAGAGGCACCATATTCTCTTCAGCTCTCCATCAACACAAGGCTTGCCTCTCCTGAGCCACTGCTTTCGGTGTGCCGGAGCTCTGTGGGCCAGCTTGTTTTCCTCTTTGTTTGGTTTACCAAGAAGCACACAGCTAAGTGTGCAGATTACCCTCAGCTAGGGATCTTGGTGCACGTGTTCCTTCCCCTGTTGCCTGTCATCTCATGGAGTGAACATAGGCTGTAAGTGTTTTGGAACCAGGGAGTAGTGAAGATCACAAACAAAGGTCCTACTATGTACTTTTAATATGATTACCAAGTGTCCAGTTAGATATCAACAGTCAACTTCCTAGTCTCATGAAGAGGGAGGGAGAGGGAGAGAGAGCGACAGCTCACTGTGTAGCATAGACTGGCCTCAGATTCACCATCCTCTTACTTCAGCCTCTCACATGCTAGCAGCATCCAGGTGTTTGTCCCCGTGCCTGGCTTCCGTGTCACTCCTTTTTAACATCGAGTTGGATCTGGTTTCCACGGAGTGAATCAGGGACCCTCGGTCCTTTCCCATGAAAGGTCTCACCTGAGGTCGGCTTGGGCTCTGGATCACGCATCCACACGTGATCCAGACGTTAGAATTGTAGCCCTGTGGGGGGTGGGAGTGAGTGGGGTCACATTTGTGCTCACATGAGGGAGCAGAGGCACAGACAGAGCTGACTGACACAGAGTCTCAGCCCCATGGTAAGGATCACCCACTGTACACAGGAAGTCCCACCAGGGTCACATTTCAACCATGTTCAAGTCCCCGCTCTGGACAGTGCAACACATGACAACGAAGCCCTGGAGCTGGTGAGCAGATGGTGATGGCCTGGCTGCTCCACCCGGTCACTGGAGAGCTCTGAGCTTCAGTGCAGCTGTTGGACCTCAGCACCCAGCCCACTGGGATGCCAAGCAAGCGTGGAAAGTCAGTCTCTTCCCAAGCCTCACCAAGGCACGGGCTCCTCTCAGTGACTCACATGTTCTGATCAGGACAAAAGGTCCGGCCTAGTCTCCTGTTAGGAACAGAGCTTTCTGCAAACCCCTCAGCTACACCTCGCCGGTTGTCTGTTGCTACCTAACTGTGGCACAAATCTCTCATGTGCTAGCCTCTTGTGTTTGCTCCTGAGGTGGCAATCTGGGCAGGGCTTGTCAACTGCAACACCTCTGTTCTCCAGTGTCAGCTGTAACAGCTTGACTTGAGCGGGCAGCCCCACTTGCAAGTGGCAGAGTGACCAGCACTAACTAATGCCTGGCAGCACCAGCTGGGACTCCTGCCTGCCTCCGCTTCCCAGGTCTGGGGCAGGCTTCTCCCAGCTCAGTGACCTGCAGGGAACTGGTTTCCCTAGTGGCTGTTGCTACCCCTAGAGCACAAAGTCAGCCGCATCCAGGCCATGGCTGCCTCTTCTGCTCTCTCCTTCTTTCCTTAGTTTTACCGTTGTGATAATGTATATAAAACATGCAACTGAGCCCTGAGCTGTTCTAAAGTGTGCGCCCCAGTGGTATTAAAGGACATTCTTATTGCTGGGCACCCTTTCCTCCATGAACAGTCTCACGGGAAACTAAAACTCATGCAGCACATCTGTCTCCCTGCCTCCCTACTTACTTACTTCCAGCCTTGCGGAACCTCCCCCCCCCAATTCTCCTGTCTGTCTCTACCAGTCTGACTGAATTACATGCTATCTCATGTAATGGATGCTATTTATCCTCCTGTGACCAGCTTAATTCACTTGGCAGAATATTTTCAGGTATTATAGGATGTATCTGAATTCCTTTTTAAAAAGGAATCCTTTTTACAATGCATGTGCTCTGTGTTGATTTTACTCATCCGGACCTCCTTCCTCGAACAGCTTCTAGCTGTGGGACAGAATACCACCGTGAATTTAGGTGGACACACACCTGTTTGCACACCTGCCTTCAGTTTTTTGTTAGGCTTCTCAAGGTGGAGGTTCAAACCTGGCTCAGCGTTGCTTCCAGCCAACCCCGTTGATTACAACAGGTCAAAGGGCCATTCAAAAGAAGGGGGACACCACAAGATCCTGGCTTCTTGAAGGCCATCCAAGTAGTAGTCTGTCGTGATCACTCTGGGAAAGGTCTTTGTAGACCTGTTCAAGAGCTGGCACTGCTGGCTGACGGGTGTCCCTGAAGCACATGGATTCCCTGAGTCGGCTCTCTGAGAGGGTCCTGGCGGCTCATCTCTGGCCGTGCCCAGTGCTTCCCCTGGAGACTGCCACAGTCTCCCACTGGCACTGTTCTGTGTTCCTGCAGGCTGTGCCTCTCATTACATAATCTGTTATTCTGTGCTCCACCGGGCCCTGGTTACTTGTCAGAAGTTTCTAAAAGCCAGCTGAATCAGCTCCAGGCAGCTGGGGGTGCTGCTTCTCCCTCATAGTATTAGTCACTCTGTACTTAGCTAAATTTAACTTTTTATCATCCAAATGATATTTTTGTGGGCTTGGGATTTTACATAATGCTACCAACTGCTGCAGGCTAAGAATTTCTCTCTCTCTCTCTCTCTCTCTCTCTCTCTTTTTTTTTTTTTTGCTATGTGTTTCTGTGTGTGTGTGTGTGTGTGTGTGTGTGTGTACTGGGTTTTTCCCCCATGAACTTTTGCACTTTCAAGGAAACATTGCTGGGTCCCTTTTCCCTGGCTGTGCTCTCCAGGCTCCCAGGATCACGGTTCAGCTCTGCATTCACCATCTACCAGTTGAGAGGAGAAGAGTTCCTCACGGCTTTCCTACGGCCCCACTCGTGTTTCTGCCCGCACTTGAGTGCTCTCCCCTCTGAAGGTCTTGAGCGTCCCCAGAGTCTGCAGCACACTGGGCCTGGGGAAGAGCAGCATGGTGGGAGAGTGGGCACAGAAGACTCACTTGGCTGTGAGATGCTCAGCCAGCCTGCCCACACATGGGGTTCCAGAGGCAGGCGCTTCCTAATCTCAGGGGTAGAGGTGACACCACGTGTCAGGCCAGGAACTAGCCCCGTGGAGAGCACAGACTCAGCCCTCACAGGAGAACTGTGGCATGGTGCTGCCTGCCTTTCATCCCAGCACTCAGCAGGTAGAAACAGGATGATCTCTGTGAATTAGTGGCTAGCTTCATCTACATAATGAGTTCCAAGCTAGCCAGGGTTACATACCGAGACCCTGTCCCAAGGGGGTTAGGGGTAGGTAGGTGTACAACTGGGATGGTATGTGTGAAACTGGGCATACAGTTAGGGAACCGGGTGGAATGCTCAGCCCCCTACTCGGAAATGGCTGTGTGTCAGGCCCTCACATCAGGGTCTGGGGTGTGTGTGTGTGTGTGTTCATGTGTATATGAGAGAGTGAAGGTAGTAACAGATGTGCCCAGCAAGGTGCTAAGTGATTGTTCTCAAGACTCATTCTTGAAGATGCTCCAAGTCTGTGCTAGTGGCTCTTCTCTCAGATAAGAAAACCAAGTCCCAGAGAGTCCCAGCTGTCTACAGCCTCTCCAAGAGCTTGGCCTAAGCTAAGCTTAGTGCATCCCTGAGTAGAGCACTCATGTGGGACTCAGGCATTGCCCTGTGTAGTGTACTTACTATCCCTGGCCTGATTTGCTCGCCTAGTTCTCCCCAGGCACTGTTGTCACGGTGAAGCAAGGTAGAGGAAGGAGGCTCTGCAGGGACAAGAGAAGAACTCACCTCATCCAGTAACCAGTTTATCTGTTGAGTTTTGATAGCTTTCAAAATGGAGGTGTATTCATTCCTTGGTGTGAATTAAGTTACCGACACTGGCCTGGGAACATAGTCTATTATGGTGAGCATCTGCCTATTATGTGTGAGGCCCTAGGTTTAGTGCCCAGTGAAGCAACAAATGAACAAATTTTATATTTTCTTTAAAGATTAAGAAAGATCAGAAACATGTCCATACAAAAACTTGTCCACGAGAGTTCACAGCAGTGGTTCCTTAATCTCCAGTGCCGTCCAGATGTCAAACGGCAGCTGCACAGAGACACAGATGGCATGTTCTCCATTCAGCAGAGCGTTGTTCAGTTCTAAGACGGAGTGGAGTCAGCTGGGAATATGGCTCAGAGGCAGAGGGCTTGCCTGGCTTTGGTGAGGCTTTGGGCTCAGTCACAGGCACTGCAAAAAATTACATCAAAAATTTTAAGTCATTAAAAAATGGCGTACTGCCACATGCCACGGTCTCTGAGAACACAACCCTAGAAGAAGCCAGACGAGAGAGGGCTGCATACTGTGTGACTCCACTGATGCAAACTGTCTAAAACAGGCAAATTGGCACAGACAGAAGGCAAATTAGTGGTCTCGAGGGGCCGGGAGGGGATAGAGTGAATGAACGGTGACTCTCATGGGTACTGGGTTTCTTTAAAGAGGGACCTGAGCGTTGCAGATTAAGATAGCATGATGGCCCTGCCACCTTGTGAATAGATTAATAAGCACTGATGATAATGGTCGGATGCTTTCAGAGGGTGAGCTTTGTGCCATGGTAAGGTATATGCAAATTCTGAAAAATTAAGTGCATCCCTGATAATGCATTCCAAGGCCCTGGAAAGGTTTGCTTTAGAGCCACCTGCCGTGTGTGCTATCCTCTCTACCCATTCTGCAGCCACCTGCCTCAGTCTCCATGTCAACAGGGGTGGAGACAGCAGCACTGACTTCAGTCTCACTACCCACTCTTAGCTGCTTCCAGCTGGGGCCAGCCCGAGGCACGCGGACGTCTGGGCAAGGGAGCTACTTGGCACCCCATCAACCCGGTATTCTTTAAGTGTTTGTTTGACATTTATTTAGTGGGGCTGAGGGGAGACTGATATTCTATTAATGGAAACCGTATAGAGAAGCAGATTTGCTTACTAATTCCCTTCCACTGAAACAGCACCAGGGTTCAGAAAACTTTTGAGGGAAGCAATTCCGACTCTTGCCACCCTCGTCTCTCAGGCAGGCTTGGTTTCCGTTTGCTGTCTTCTCTCCCCGGCAGTTCTCCGCATTGTCGAAGGGCATTCTAGAGATTTAACTTTAAAACTTAAGGTAGCAAAGTGTTTTCTTCTTGTTCCTAGGAATAGCAGCTCACACGCTGTATTTGAGTGTTGACTGGGGCTCCTGGGGTTATGGCTACACATACGTGGAACAGCCATGCAACAGATTTCAGCAAGGTGGTGCTTCACTTTTACCCTGTGTATGTTCCAGGTCTTGGGAGGGAACTTGGATTGACCAGTGACATATTTTTGTTTCATTCTAACAGAGCTCTGAACACCCTGAGTTCTGTTCCGCAAGTGATCGTCTGTGAGGCCTGCTGGTTAACCTGGTGCTTCATGCATCTCAGCTATCCATTGGATCCGGGCACACAGCACCCCTCTTTGCTTTTTTTTTTCTTCCCCAGAGTGCTTCTTTCCCCTAGTCTCTGCTGGGTGAGTCACCATTGTCCTTTTCACCCATGGGGAGTCAGGTAGAGTAGAGGGACTTGCCTGACAATCAGCACGCCCCACCCCCATTTCCCTTCCCGTAAATGTGGGGACCTTGCATGATGACCTCGTCGCTGTTGAGAAGGGTGGCAGTGGAAGCTAAGAGTCGGGATGGTATAGCTCGGTGGAGCTTGCTGAGCTGTGGCAGCAGGTACATGTAGAGCGAGCCGGGCAGCCTGAGCATCTGCCCTTGCTGGACTCTGGGGAATCTGGGGTGTGCTGCTGCCTCGGGGGTCAGGAAGGTATGAGGATGTGTGAATTAACACAGGGGTCAGAGGCAGAACTGCCAAGGAGGCTGTGTTTCTGAAGGCCAGCCCCCAAAAGTTGCTCGCTCCCTCACAGCGGTGTTCCCTGAGGTGTAGGAGGGGCAGTGGGCGGTGTGTGAAGAGCGCCGTCCCCCCAGCCACAGCCACACCGCCCACTGCTGTGCATCGCTGGCTCTGCATGTCCCCATCCCCTTTGTCTCTCCTCTGACTCTTGCTGGCTGTGCTGCCCACAGGCAGTTGATCTCTTTGTCATCCTGGTCCTCCATTAAACATCCCTTGGGTTTTACACTTACCTCTGTCAAGACTGCTTGCCCTAGCACCCACAACTGGTGTCTTACTGGTCCTGGTGTCTGGCCTCAGCCTTTGAAGTAAGACTGTCCTGAACTTGGCCACTGGTTCCTGGACTGTTTCAGTGTCTGTAACCTTCTGGGGGAACTGCAGGGCACGTCATTGGAAGGGTTCCTAGATAGCTGCCTGTTTCCAGTACATAGGTGCAGGCACATGGAACAAGCTCCTAAATGTGTTTGGCAGGGAAGGACTAGTGTTGAGCTGTGATTTGGACCAGGGCATGTCGCAGATCTTGTGGCAGCCCTGGGTTGGACAGTGGTTTCTTTGGTACTTGTGGTTGACTGGGACTCCGTGAAAACCTATTTCTCTAACTTTCTTATTTATTGATCTTTTTATCTATCTATGTGTTTATTTGTTTGTTTGGTTGGTTTTTGGTTTTTCGAGACAGGGTTTCTCTGTGTAGCCCTGGCTGTCCTGGAACTCACTCTGTAGACCAGGCTGGCCTCAAACTCAGAAATCCACCTGTCTCTGCCTTCCAAGTGCTGGGATTAAAGGCATACACCACCATCCCCTGGCCTAATCCTCTATCATTCCTATCTTGTTTTGTGAGCTCAGCTCTGGCCTGTGGGTACTTGGCAGAAGTGGGCATCTGTTCCTACTGTGTCTAGGTGAAGGGAGTTTAGGCTCAGTGCAAGGCTGGAGGCCACCTGCATCCAACCAAGCGTCTCCTGACTCTGTCCTGCTTTCCTTAGTCTTCCGGTTGTCCCCACCCCGCCCCCACACTATGGCCTCTAATCCTAACAGGGTCCTGAGTGAAACAGTTAGGCTGGGAGCCAAGAGTCCTGGTTGTATATAAGCAGACAGCTGGGTGAGGTTGTCAGTCTCACTCCTTGGTAGTGTTTCGGTATACCTGGGCAGGCATACCCATCCCCGGTTCTGAGATAGGCGCTCCCTCCCTGAACCTCTCCATCAGGCTTTGTAAAGCGGAAACCTCCTTCCCTGTCATCCACACCCTTCAGCCCCCTTGCTCCACGAAGGCTTTGGGTCTGATATGGCTCATGCCGAGGTTGACTCTGCTAGTTTTCCCATTGGTTGGCACAGAGGGACGAGGAACTCACGTGGCTCATCTCCTCTACCTTGGGGGTTTATCCTGCAGGATGCTGGCACATGTGTCTTGGTCCCTGACTTCCTTCTGTGGACACACTTATCATTCCTCCTCTTGTGGTGGAGACATCGACGGCGCTGCTCAGATCCACAGGTAAAGACCAACTGCTGTGCAATGCCCACCTTCCTGCCCAGCCTTTAAAGTCTGTGGACTGTTGAGCCTTTGCCGTTTCTTTCTCCCCTTAACGACCTTTCTGATTGCTGTGGTAAACAGCGACCCAGAGATTAAGTGAAATACCGTCATTGATTGGGAAGGAATTCTGTCTCTGGTAACGGCCACTGTCCCCCCACTCCACACAGAGCATACCAAGGAGGGTCTTTGCTGTTTGTTCTCAAGGTTCTATCTGGGCTCCCTGCTCCAGATGGCACACATGGGACAAAATCGGCAGGAGTTCTGATTGAAGGTACCCTCTTCCTGGGCTCTGGGACCCCAGTGACCTTCTGGCCTCTGTGGAGAACCAAGACTGGGGTGCTTGCTCACCCTGTTGCCCACAAGCTGTGCCCGTCACCCAGAAACTGGTGTCCATGTGTTTTCTCAGGCTCTGGCCCTCTGAACCCGCTCTGTGTCTTGGCCATTTCATTTCATGGACAGTGTCTCCTCTGACCTCCTGCTTGACGTGAGAGCCTCTGGTGGCCCGTCCAGGTGGTGAACCGACTTAGCCTTCCTCCCCGACTTCCCACGAACTCTGCTTTCTGAACCCCTGTAAGAGGGCTTGAGCTGTGGGATTGCAGATGCCGCACACTCCTTCTAGGGAAGAAAGTTGTGAGGGGAGGAAGGCTTACTGGCCCCAACCTCTTTGTGACCATTGGACCTCCATCTTACTTGAGGGAGCTGAAGGCTCAGTCGCATCGCTGGCCAGCAGCAGGCTTGACATCTGTCTAGACTTCTGACCCGGAGCACACAGTCCAGCTTTTCAGATGTGATGCCTGGGCCTTTGGGTTCAGCCTTGGCTTGTTCCCAGTTCCCTCCCTCTGGCCCCTTCCTCACTGGGGGGCTGCGGGGCTGCCAGGCTGCCGGGGTGCCGGGCTGCCTCTGGCCCTGCTCGCAGGCTGGCACCCGGGGCTGTTCTTTTCTCTAATTGCTCATTTTCTTTACTTGCCAAGAAGAGGCCTCCAAGTGCTAAGGAGAGTGTGGTGCGTACGTTTTTTGTTTTTCTGTTTTGTTTTTACTTCACTTTCTAAGGTGTCTCTGCACAGGAGGAGCTATCGGAACAGTGACATGAGAGCACGCAGCCCCTGCTCATGGCTTCTGTGGTCAAGGCTGAGTCCCATGCTTGCCATGTGCTAGTAGAGTTGGCCTCCAGCGTGAGGCAGAGTCCCCCAGAGAACCCTGCCCCACGGGGCCTAAATGTTCATAGCATCTGTTGGTGCTCAGAGAGACCCTGCCCCTGCTTTGGCTTGGGGCCTCTACTTCCTGTTTCCTTTCTCACAGGAAGGGGCTCTTTCCTGCTTAGCAGCTGCCATGCGTGAATTTGCACAGGTGACAGCCTCACAGCCCATCTTGCTCGGGGTCCTCAGTGATTTCCCCGAGTCACTCCCAGACCCTGCAAGCGTTTATCAAGTACTCGGTGTACATTAGGTGTATCGTGCGTGTTGTGCCAGCCTGTAAACGCAGAAGGGGGGGTTACTATTGCAGGTGCCAGGGACGCAGCTGTGAACAGAGCAGACAGAGCCTCTGTGCGAGCAGTTTGCCTCCTGGTGTATTCTGTGCTGTACCCGTGTCCTGAAGTCTCCTCTACACACTCTGTTTGTCAACTTCTTGTCTACCTTCCTTTCCCAGCCCATTTCAAGTACTTCCTTGTAAGCCCCCACCCCATACTAGCCCACCCCTCCTTTTCTTACTGTCACAGTATAATGCTGTACCTCTGATAATATTAGTGTCACCATAAGCTCTGAAGTATTTGTGTGTCTGTGTGCCATCAGGCTGAGGACCCTTTGATGGGTGAGCCTTTGTGCCTCTCCTGCTCCCTCAGCTTGTCCTGCAAACCCAGATCTGGAACACAGCAGGCCTGAATGGGACAATCACACTTGCTCACAGTGAGCCTCTGAGCTGTCCTGGGAGTTTGTAGTCACCACTGATGGGCACAGGACTCTGAGCAGAGAGCAAGTCTCTGGGTGGAGGGCAGCCCTGTCAGCAGTGCTTCGAACAAGAATGCCCACCCTGTCTGTCCTCTGCCAGGCCGAGGAAGGAAAGGCCCAACAAACAGTTTATTTTCAGAGAAGTTTCTTGCTCCAAAGGAACTCCAAGCACTTTCCTTCCAGAAGGGTGGTGGGTTGGAGGGTCAGGCAGGACAACTGGCTTGTTTCTCAGCAGCCTGGTATCTTCTGCATCTTCCTACACTAGAGACGGCGTTACAGAGAGTCTGCCCCAAAGAGGGTCCCAGCTGGGGAGTCCATTTGCCCTCAGCAAGTTGAACATGCTTCATTCTGAGTAACCGGAGAGAGAACACTTAGTCTTGGTGACCTTGAGGCTGGAATGCAGCAAGAAGGGTCTCCCGGAACAGGCCTTCTTGGCTTCTTTCCGACATCCTGGTGTAGGCTCAGGCTGGGTGGGGTGCTTCCTGCCATTGTCTCCGTGACAGGCCTCAGCAAGGTCACTGTCTGCTGCAGAGGAAGAGGGCCTAGGAAGGACCTCGGAGCACAGCAGTAACGGGCATAGACTCCAGACTTTGCTCTGCATCTGAGCTGAAGCCAGGACCTAGTCTGTTGTAACCTGGGCGGCTGAGCCTCTGGGGCCACAGCTTCTCATCTCTCTTTGTGAGCAAGATGAAAAAGTTGGCCACACCACAGCCCAGAACAGGCGAGGACAAAGCAGAAAGGCTCACTGGCACACTGGCACAGAGTAAAGGCACCAGGCTGGGGCTTCCGAGGGTTAGGAGCTTGTCCTCAGCTCGCTGCTCTCCTCAGTGCTGGTGGGAGAACTGGCTGAGATTTGATGTCTCAGCCATGCTGGGGCCAGCTCTGCGTTTGCTCCTGCTGGCTTGTTCTGTCTGTATTCCTGCGGTCTGATGGCCACGTGGACTCACATCCAGAAGTATACCTACCGGACACAAACCTCCAAGGACTTGCTTTCTCTGACCACAGGCCTCCCCTTCCCTGGCATGCATTCCCCAAGGATAGTCCTTTTCATTCTCTCGGGGTCCTGTCTGCTTAGGCAAAGCACTGCTTCCTGCGGCTACAGGTGGCACCGTCTGCCTGGTGTTTCTTTCTCTCTGCTGCTCAGGATCACCTGTAAAAGCTTGCTTTGTGATAGCCAGCTTTCTGTTACTGTGACAGATACCTGAAATAATCAACTTAGGCTGAGAGAAGGTTTGGGTTGGCTGATGATTTTAGAAGCTCCAATCCATGACTGATTGGTACTGATGCTTTTAGGTGTATGCTAGTCCCACTTTGTGGTGCTCCATGTAGCAAACCAGAACTCTTCCCTCAAAGCCAGGAATGACAGACAAGAGAAGAGAAAGGGGATGGAGTCCTTTCTTCCCCTCTGAAGGCAAGTCCCCAGTGTTCTAGGCCCCACCTCGTAAAAATGTCTACGACCTCCCAATAATAACCCAATAGCACAGTTGTTCAGGAAGTTGAACAAGCTGGAAAGTGAGGCCTGGGACTACAGCTTACTGGTAGAGTGTGCATAGCTCGTGTGAGGCTCTTACTGTCAGAGGTGGGCTTGGGAGGGTCTGAGGGCCTGAAGCTGTGTGGGACTGACTGGGTAGAGTGAGCGAGCAAAGGGAAGGACAGCAGGGAAGGCAGAGGTCAGAGAATAAGAAGGGCTTAGGTTATAAGAAGGGCATAGGTTGGTGTTAAGGCCCTGACCTTCACTTTGAGTGGTATGAGGCCATGAAATCATTGAGGGCCAAGATCAGCCTGTGGCTACACTGTTGCCATTCTTCTGGAGCTGTGGTGGGAAGAAGCAGGAGGAACATGGGGACAGCTGCAGTAATGGGAGGGGCTGGGTGCTTGGACCTAGGGGTGGGTGTTGGACTCTAGGTCTGTGAGGACCTCAGGCTGGAGGGACTCTGAGACTTTAATCCTCTTTTAAATGAAGGTTCTTGTAGGAGACCTCCTGATCAGACTTTTACTGTAACCTGTAGGGAAACTGAGGCTCAATAAAGAAAGTTTCGTGTCCAAAGTCAGCTGGTTAGTGGCAGAGCCAAGCCTTGGACCCTCAGTCCAGTGGTTTGCAGCTGAGCAGCCGAGTGGTCCCTTGAAGGAGGGCTGTGCAGGCTCGTGAGCCACAGGCAGAAGGGATGGCTGGCTCCACAGTGCTGTGGCTTAGCAGTGAGACCCAACAGTGCCAGCGGCCTTGGGTGGCAGCCTCTGCTTGGCACGCCAGGCCTTCAGCAGCTCTCTCTGGGCTTCTGCCCAGGATTTTGACTCTAGTTGGACTGCAGTGTTGGTGATATCCCAGGCCTTGGGCATATCAAAGCCAGAGTTCACAGTGTTCTTCCTTGAGCTTTACTGAGCTTCTGCTGAGGTAAGGACAGAGACCAGGAAGAGACCCTCCTGCCCTCCAGGAGTTGACAAGTCTTGAGACTGACGGGACAGCCAGAGGGGTGTGTGTGTGTGTGTGTGTGTGTGTGTGTGGTGGAGGTGAGGCAAAATGCCCGTGTGTGAGGCATGTGCAAGGCTAGCTAGGGTCAGAGGATCACTAGTCTAAGGTATGAATCAGCCTCCATAGCCCCCGATCTCCCTAGTGTGCAGCCAGAGCTCATGCCTTCCACGGTGGTCTGATTCAATCTGTGATAGATAGATAGATAGATAGATAGATAGATAGATAGATAGATAGATAGCGTCTGTTGTAACAAAGGCACACAGAAGGCCAGCCATGTCATTGAGAGCAGATATCACTTACAACAGGAAGACCTGCTGTGCTCTTGATGTCACTTGTCAGGAGGCTTCTGTGTCTCCTTGGCCTTTCTTTGGAAGGGGCTACGGTTGGTCACGATGGTTTGGTCACTTGAGACTCTGATGACCGGCTTTGCAGTGGGTAGGCCTGAACCAGCTTCGAAGAGTAGAACCTGGTGTCTTCTTCAGACCTCTGCCAGAGGGCTACCTGGAGAAGGTAGAGTAAGAAGATCTTGTTCCTTTTCTCTTGAGGAAGTATGAGAAATGTATGAGCCTGTGGGCCAGAGTGGAAGCAAGCATCCAGTGTGATTCTCTTTTGTACTGTATAGCTCGGCCTGTCCCATTCTTAACACACGGACCGTTGAGGAGTGGCGACATGGAAATTGCTGCCACTGACTGCCAAAGACTGTCCCTGGCACCTATCCTTTGCTCTGGTGAACAACCTGGCAGTCATGGGGCATGGCTAAGAACATGGTTCCACAGGCAAGACAACAGGGCCAGGTACCAGGTCGTGCTGAGGCCTGGCCCGTCTCCAGGCACCTGTGTGCAGCAAGCTTCTGGAAAGTCACTTGTTGGCTTCCTGGGGACAGAAGGTGAGGGCCACAGAGCAACCAGAGACAAGCTTTCTGCCCTGAAAATATAGCTAAGAGGCTGAGCATAGTGGCCCAGGGCTATAATTGCACTCAGGAGGCTGAACTAAGAGAATTTCAAGTTCGATGCCAATCTGGACCACTCTGGCTCCAAACAAAGTAAAATGAACTCCAGCAAACAAACCCAAAGACAAGTGCCCAGTCCAGAGGACTGAAGGGGTTTGAGGACACACCCTCCAACTCCCTCCCCACCCTCCCTCATGCTGCAGCCCCTGCACAGACTCTTCCCTGCTGGCCTGCAGTATCTGATATGCTTTGCTCCGGGCTGCTTTGCCATTTCTGTTGGGACTCTCAGGTAAAAACTGAGAAGCCCCTGGGTCTGTCTCGGATGCCCAAGGCTGAGTGCTGTTTCCCACACTGTGATAGCTTCAGGAGTTACTCTTCTCTTGGCTTCTGTTTCCCTGAGAAAAGAGAACTGCCGACTTACTCCTGGACTGAGGCGTGGCCTACATAGGCCAGTCATCAGACCAGCATGAATTAAATGTGTCCCGTGCTGGAGCCAGGACAGGCAAGAAGAAGCAGGGCTGAGTTGTGAGGGAGAAGGAGAAGAGCCTCCTTAGTCTAAGTCTCTGCCCCTTGTTCTGTGGCACTTGTCATTCAGAGAGCTGATGCCCTTGGGAGATGGATCTCAGTCACTCCCTGATACATCACTGTGGAGAAGTTCATTAAAGTACAAGTCAGGGAGTGTACTGGTGGCATCTCAGCAGGGGACCGTCTGCATCACCAATCAAACCGGGCTGGCTTGTCAGATGTCCCTCTCAAGGCACATCTAATGTCACAGGTGTCCTTTTAAAAGCTTCTGGGTTTTTTGTTTTTGTTTTTGTTTTTTTTAATTAGCTCACAAAGTAATAGCTTTTGATTTGGGATTTTGATAGTGTTTCATTTTGGCTGATTCTTCCCTCTCCCCAGCTTGCCTTCAGCTCTCCACCCTTCTTTATCATCTGTACCTTTCACTACGCCCCTCCTCACCCCAACTCCCCGTTCTCCTTTTCTGCTGAAAACAATAGGCTTGAGGTGGGGAGAGAGGGGAAGACAGGTTCAGTTTTTGAACTGCTTGGAAGGAGAAAAAGATGGCAGCAAAGGAAAACCAAAAACACTCTCCTGGAGCCCAGCCGTGTTAGGAGGCCTTTAGCAAGCGCACCGCCAAGAACCTTCCTTTGTACAACGTGCTGGCTGGTTTTGGCTCTGTGACAAACTGCCTGAAACACCTTGGGCAGGTCCCCTCAGCTCTCTGTGCCTCACTTTCCCCATCTGTGAGATCGGGCAGTATCAGGGTTTACTGTAAGTCCTTGTGGACATTGAACAGGTAAAACATCTGTAGTGTCCTGGGACCAAACAGAACCCATCAGCTGCTGTGATCAGTCCAGACTCTGCCTGCCAGTGCTGTCTACAGAGCTGGCCTTTGGGGAGCTACCTTTTCCAGGTCTCATTATGCAGACCTGGCCTGGAATTCTCTGTATAGATCAGGCTGGCCTTGAACTCACTGAGATCTTCCTGCCTCTTCCTCTCACATCCTGGGTTAAAGACATACCACCTCCGTGCCTGGTCTGTAAATATTTTTTAAAGGAAAGGGAGGGAGGGGGCAGGGGCAGGGAGAAAGCAAAAGCAAAAAGCCTGGTGAGCTATAGCACTAAAGGTATGGCTGCCAGCCTATAAGCACGAAGGTGGGTCTCCTCTCTCTGCTGACTCAGTTGACAAATCTCAGCAGGACAACAGCTTCCCAGCCCAGCAGCCCTGGCAAAGCAGATTGGGAGAGCATCCAGCTCTGCCTTAGTCCTGGGCATCACCATGGTGTGCTGCTGCTGTTGTGAAAGGCCAGCTCTAGGTGAGCATGAGGGGCGGCATCCGTTCACGCTCTCATCTGACCGGGCAGTAGCAGCCCAGTGAGATAGAAGAATGTGCCCTCTGGGGTGGAGGAGGCAGATGTAGATTAGAGCTTATGATTCATGGCTAGAGGGGCCAGTAGTGCGGGTGGAGCAAGAAGAAGACCGCTATTAGCGGCCTAAGGGGGGGGGGGCAAGGCTCTTAGAGAACAATCCAGCTGGGCTTTGAAGAGTACAGATGAAGCGTTACTGGGGAGAAGGGGAAAAGCAGACGGAACCGCACAAGCCAGTGTCTTCAGTGCTCCTGTGTTCTCGGGTTTGGAGTTTCAGGAAGGTCCAGGTTGCTGAAATGTATGGTTAGCGGATGGGAGGACAGAGGCTGGGCGTGCAGCACACGTGTCAGGAGTAGAGACTTTGACACTGTGGGATTCAAGGAACTCACTGTCCTTGTAACTGTCTCTCTGGTTCTTAAGTGCTTGCTACCAGCAGGAAGGAGCCTCACTTCTTCGTTTACATGTTTCTGACCTTCCTGTGGCTCTGCTGTGATGGAGCCTGCTGATGCCCTGCCCTGCCCTGCCCTGCCCTGCCCTGCCCTGCCCTGCCCTGCCCTGCCCTGCCCTCCACATCTTTGCATTCAGTATGGGACCTCAGAGTACCAGGTGCTTGCCTGGAAGAGCCCTGAGTACAGTGCTGTTAGGTTCTGACCCGTGTCTGCCTTTCCATTTTTTTGGATGGAGATGTTAGGCCTCCAAAATGCTGAGCCTTACCCACCATGCTATTGGCGGTAGTGTAGGGGCTTGTCCCCAAACTGAAAGCTGAGTCCCCTGGACACTGTAGAAGGGGCTTGGTTGGACACTGAGGTTCAAGAAGAGGATCAGGGGTCCTCAGTGCTCTGGCTAACAGAGCTGTCCATGCATCTTCTTTCACTTGAGGTTGGAAGGCACTGGGTACGCAGGAAGCCGGACCGAGTTCCCTCTTGCAAGCTCATACCAAGTTCAGTCTGAGGGTCAAACAGGAGGGCTGCTCCCCAGGGTAGTGGTGGCCTGCTTTCAGTGAGCCCAGCCTGCCACCGCTGGGCTCTCCTTTTCTGAGCTGGATGGTCTGCTCCGATTAGCACACTGACGTCAAAAAAGCGTGTCACCTTCCGTCTCCCCTCAGCCTGGCAGCTGTGATATATCAGTCTGGACGTGTCCCCTGCCTCACCACAGAGGGCCAAGGCCAGCAGGGAAAGAGGGATTATGTTGTTCCCATCTGTCTGCCCAGCCCTATCCAGCTGTTTCCCATTCCCTACTGCCAAGTGGCAGATGTTGGGGTGAGGTCGACCTGGGGGCTGGGGACCTGCCCATCAGCTTCACGTGAATGTCTTCAAGGCTATTTCTGGCCTTGCCATTATCCCAACGGCTTTAAGCGATAAATATAGACACAGATTGAAAAGCCCCAGTGGCAGGCAGGCAGGCAGGCAGCATTGGGGGAGCATGTGGATGGGGGCTCGGCTATAAATAAGTCTACTGGAGCACCTCCCCAGCCATGCCACCGCTGCTGCTGCCGCCGGGCCAGTGTATTTGCGTGTGTTCTCTCAAAGATACCCACTCCCTCCCAACTCCCTGCCTGAGCACACTTGTTCCTCTAGGGTGAAGGAGGGGTGGAAGGAGGTTCTGCTTAGGGGAGGGAAGGGAAAGTGAGCTGTATGTTGGGGGCTGTAATAGCAGGTAAACTACTGATGTTTTCTTCAGCTCTGAGTGGCCACAGTAGAAAGAAAATGGTGAGTGACCCAATAAGAGGGTCCCAGGGACAGCCACATGATATGGGGAGTAGATTGTGCTAAGAATGGTGGCCCCCTGTTCCTGTTTCTGCAGCCTTCAGTCCTCTGGTGCAACAGCTGGGAAGGAAGAGGATTGTCCAGCCCTGGGCAGTGCTCCTGCTGGAGGCTATCATGGACCTCATTTGGTGTCTTTCTTTTTTTCTGTTTTAGCCCTGCCCAGACCTCTTTCTGAGAGTTTTAGTGCCCCATTCCCAGGCCCCACTGCCAGAGCCCAGGCCAGCACACCAGGTGATCCTAGTGTGGGCTGAGCTCCTACAGGCAGGAATTCCAGATATTCTTGACCTGCAGTTATACCCTTCACCCTACCCCCTTCCTCATGCCGGTCTCCATCTTCCAGCCTTTCTAGGCATCCTGTGGTCCCTCTCCTTGTGCCTTCCCTTCCCTTATCTTTCTCCTCCTCTGCCTCCTCTCAGCCAGAAGCAATTATCTGGGGCTGCTGGATGGGAAGTGCTCTGTGCTCCAGAGCTGCTTCACGGTAAGGATCTTGGGGGCTCATCATCAGGAAAGTACTATGGCCATGTTGTCACCAATCATGGGAAGTGGCGCCCTGCGAACCACCTCTGTGGCCTCACTTAGCAAGGGCTGAGCATTAGAGTGTACAAGCTAGGCCTGGCAAGAAGTGGCAAGTATTAATCTTGTATAAGTAAATAATGCCCTGGGTGTTACAGATCGCAGGTGAAGAGTAGGCTGTCGTATATGAGAGTAGCTTTTAGGGCAAGAACCGTGTTCACCTTCCCCGTGTATTCTCTGTGCTGTAGGCCTTCTGGGGACAAAGGAGAGCACAGCACCATAGCATGGGATCTGCTACTCAGTTCTAAGCACGCACTCTGAGCTCTCAGGGCTACTGCCAGGATGAACCAGCCCTGGCTCTTGTTTTCAGGTTTGTCTCTTGTTTTCAAGGTAATCTTGAGCCACAGGAGGGGACAAAGTTATGTACTTTTGTGATATCCATGACCACCACACTCTGTGGGAGCTGGGGCTTCTGGGGCTGACATCTGAACTGGGCCATAGAGAAGGCTGTGTTTGCTGCACACAGGTGTGGGGTTGGGGCTGTAAGGGAAGGCATCCTCGGTGGAGGGAAGAGCTTGTGCAGAGCTGCCGAGGCTGAGGGAGACACTGCGGGCCCTGTCTGTTTGGACAGCCTGGACTCTGTTTGTGGCTCCTGGTCAGGATTGTCAGGGGAGGCTCCATGTGCATGGTGAAGTCATCTTGGGATCTAGGTTGAGGGGCTTTAGCCTGAGGCATGCTAGGTGCTGTCGTGTGTTTCCGAAGTTTCATTTGACTGTGTGGTGTGACAGGTTAGAGGCAGAGGGTTGGGGGCAGACTGGTGACATTATAGTGCCTTTGTTGAGTACCTGGAAGATTTCTCTTCTCTTCTCTTCTCTTCTCTTCTCTTCTCTTCTCTTCTCTTCTCTTCTCTTTCCATGGGATCCTGTAGAACTGGCATGTGTGCACATGGCCGCATGCCCAAGGGACAGTCGTTTCTAAAGATGGCAGTGCTGGGCAGCCATGAGCTAAGGCTCACTGGGGCTTGTGACAAGCACAGAGCCATCACTTCCAATTTGCTTAGCTGTCCTCTTCAGGGGTGACTTTGTCCAGCAAGCTTGGCCCAGGGCAGTAGCCAGGCCTGCAGCAGAGATAACTGATCCCCCAGGGACTTGCTTGGGCCTCCCTTCACAAGCTCCTAGGTCCCAAAGTTGCACAGGCTGCTTCTAGCTCACTCTTCAAATCCCTGCCTGCCAACTGTGTCCATTCACCCCTGTGGTGATGCAGAGCCCAGACCCGCAGCCTTCAAAGAAAAGTGAATGAAGGAAGTATGCTATGTGAGGAACGGATAAACACATCTTTTCAGGGACCACAGAGTCCTGAGTGAAGACCAGACCACAGTCTCATGATGTAAATATTATCTCATTGTGGTTTTGCCGGGGTGGACTGATAAATAGGGTGATGAAGAGAGACTGGGATTGGTCATCGTCAGAGACTGGGAACAGCGGCGGTGTTTGTGAGGAGCTGGTAGATGAGGAGTCAGCAGTGCCGCATCCTGTGCAGAGCCTCTAGCCAGCCCTTCAGTGCCAGGCCTCTATCAGATGGTGAAACTCACCCCAGGAGGAGAGGGGGAGGGGCGTGCACCAGGTACCCACAGAGAACCCAGGCCATCCTGGTACCTGTGGCTGTTCTCCCGTGAGCAGGCAGGTGGGAAGCACACAAAGTTGCTGGAGTATGGAGGAACCCCAAAGGCTTTCTTTTCTTTTCTTTTCTTTTCTTTTCTTTTCTTTTCTTTTTGTTTTTGTTTTTTTGTTCTTTCGAGACAGGGTTTCTTTGTGTAGTCCTGGCTGTCCTGGAACTCACTTTGTAGACCAGGCTGGCCTCGAACTCAGAAATCTGCCTGCCTCTGCCTCCCGAGTGCTGGGATTAAAAGCGTGTGCCACCACACCCGGCTCCAGAGGCTTTCTAGAACCCTCTCTGTCTCGCTCCATCCTCTTCCTAACCAATGGTCACTCAGCCCATGCTACAGTTTGCTATACAATCTGGCTTCCTCATCAAGCTGGCTCTTTCCGCTGTACCTCTGCCAGGCTAGACTGTTGTCTGCATTTGCCTTGTGTGTCTAGGAAAACAGATTAATGTTTGGTGGAGTTCCTGAGTTTCAGAATTTGAGAGAAGGCTGGTCTGTGGTCTTGGGCAATCTGGCTCTGTCCCTCTTAAGCTTCCACTTGTGCTGTAAATCGGGACTCTAAAATGTCACCCACCTGGTGCGTATGCCACTTTAGATGAAATAGGCCAAGGCAGGTCAGGCAATACAGCTGGACTCACTGGCCATTCGGCTGCCCCTTTAAGAAGATACGGTGACAAAGAGGACAAAACTGAGGCTCAGGAAGGCTGTGACCGATGAGAACAGAGTAGTTGGTGCCTACCTAGGACTCTCTCTTTCCCTGGGTTGTGGTAGAGCAGCTAAGAAGAATGGGAAGAAGTGCCTGTTTGGAGATCAGGATCCAGCCAGATGACTTTGAGCAGGCTACTCCAGGCTCAGTTTCTAGGTCTGCACAGGTGGCTGAGCACACTGACCCAGCCAGCTTCTGGCTTCAGTCCTTTCCTGGGCACTAAGGGTCAGTATGATCCTAGAACTAGAAGGCTGGGAAGACTGCAGCACCTTCTGCTTCCTTTTCCTTTCCTTCCTTTGGCCTGCTCCCCACTAGACCTGGTTTAAGGGTGGAGCTGAGAGGAACTTGTTCTAGGCTGGGGACAGGTCTGGATAAAATGTGGACACATCTCCTGTAGGCTGCTCTCCTCTTCCTCCTCCTCCTCCTCCCCCTCCTCCTTTTCCACCATCTGGAAGCTGGCTGGCCTGAGAACCCCAAGGCCCCAGACTGGGCTTTGTCAGAGCTCTGTCTGGCCAATGCAAATGGAGGGCAGTGATTTATGGTGCTTCGAGAGAGAACTCTTCCAATTATCATCTTCCCCAATTTCTTGCTTTATGGCCAGAGTTTAAGGCAGATGTTTGGATAATGTCCCTAGAGTCCTTAACTGGCTTTCCTGGGCCAGAGAAGATGATAGAGACCTCAGTATCATTCTGTGTGAGCCAGATGTACCAGATTTCAAGTGTTGGGGGAAAGCACGGGCCTTGGCAGGCTGCCCTTCAGATGTACCTAAGAATGCGGGGCTCCAGACTGAAGCCAGTCCTGGTCGCCTCCCCTGGAAAGCCTCCTCTGAGCTTTGTGAGCATCTGGGTGGATTCTCAGGGGTCCAGATCCCCTGGACCATGCTAGTTCTGTCCCTTCCAGACTAAGCTGCTCCTCCGAGCCCAGGTCACCTCCTTTAAGCCCGTGGTAGCCTGGCATGATCAGCTTCAAATGAGACAAGTGCTTCTGAAAAGCACTGCCTAGTTCCACTGGCCAGGCTGGCAGCTCCACTACAGAAAGCTGAGGGGCCCAGGATGTGGTAGACATGGCTCCAGAGCCCCATGCTCTCTGCACTAGGCCAGCCCACAGTGGTCTCTCTCTAAAATAGCTGGAGAAGAGGGACTGGTCCTAGGAAAGCAGGTAAGAATGCCTCTGGCCAGAATATTTACACAGCATCAGCCCAGCCTAAGCCTGCTGGCTCTGTGTTGTCTCATACTCAGCCCTAAGCCCCACTGGCCCTGCCTCCCCAGCTCTGAGACTCTTGGGTCTTCTGTGCTGATAGTAAGTGGGGCAGGACATAGCTGAGCCTGACAGGTACTGGCAGCTGCACTAGGCATGTCTCTGCTCAGGTGGCTGTTTGTCATTGCTGTTACTTCACAGGGATAAGAGGCACCCTCTTTTGGTCAGCCCTTTTCATTGGCAATCCAGCAGTATACAAGGTAGGAGTAATTAAATACACAGGGGTGGGGGTGGGGAGTCACACCTATAGACAACATTCTGTCCAATGGACTTCACAGATCGTTTCACAAAGCCCTGTGCCAGCCCTAGGTGGGTGCTTCTGGTGTGTGTGTGTGTGTGTGTGTGTGTGTGTGTGTGTGTGTGTATGTGTGTGTGTGTGTGTGTGTGTGTTGCTTCTCTGAGGGTAAGAGGAGAGAAAGGATGTGGGAATGTATTTCTCTACCCAGAGTCACCCCTGCAGCTGCCCTGAACTCATAGAAGGAATAGTTTGTTATTCGCTGCACTTAAAAATAATCTTTCTAAGCTGGGTGTGGTGGCGCAGACCTTTAATCCCAGCACTCGGGAGGCAGAAGCAGGCGGATTTCTGAGTTCGAGGCCAGCCTGGTCTACAAAGTGAGTTCCAGGACAGCCAGGACTACACAGAGAAATTCTGTCTCAAAAACAAAATCAAAAGGCATTCTAAGTCAAATATTTATTTAAAATAAATATGTAAAAACCTTGAGATACAGTCACATACCATACAATCTACTCATATACAGTACCTGTCAAGGTACTGGTTTGTTTTTTTTTTGTTTTTTGTTTTTTGTTTTTTGTTTTTCCAGGCAATCACAATCCACTTCTGTCTTCATTGGCTTGCCCAGCCCAGATGTTACATTGGGATAGATGTCTATAGTATCTCTTACTTTGGCATCTGAAAACGTGATGTTTTCAAGTTTACCCATGTAGCATGGATCAGTACATCATTCTGTTTTCTTTTTTTTTTTTTGGTTTTTCAAGACAGGGTTTCTCTGTATAGCCCTGGCTGTCCTGGAACTCACTTTGTAGACCAGGCTGGCCTCGAACTCAGAAATCTGCCTGCCTCTGCCTCCCGAGTGCTGGGATTAAAGGCGTGCGCCATCACCACCCGGCCATTCTGTTTTCTTATGGCTGAGTTATATTCTGTCATATGAACAGACCCCATTTGGTAACCAGTGTGTTTTTAAAGGCTGACTATATCTTAATACAGTTCTGAGTTGGTGGGGTAGGGGTGTGGGTGAGGGATGGGGGAAAGGGCACTGGTGGGGAATGTAACCAGAAGCAGCTTCCCAGAGGCCCTCAGGATCGAGTTAGAGGCTGAGCCTCGCCGCTGGATGATATCCTTTCTTAAGTAGCTGATTGGACACTGAGAGGCTTGCAAGGGTGGGGTCTCTTGGGTTTCCTGGAGCTTCTCTTCTCTTTCCAGACTCTGGAAAATTACACAGAGAGTGAGAACAGGGCTCATCCAAAGCAGACAAGGCTCTGCCTGGAGGAGGCCACGGCAGGAGGTGGGAGCCCTGGAGCCTCTTCAGTGTCTTCTTTGAGGACACTCTGCTTTGAGGAGCAGATCTGAGGCCTGGAGGAGCCTTGCAGGCAGATCGGGAAACTGGACAAAGATTAGAACCAGCATGATTGATAAGAGCCTAGGGATTAGAGGAAGGACAGCTAACTATTTCTTAAATCTTGCTCCAATTGTCTTTTCAAACGGCGGTTCCTAACCTTGTTTACTCTTTGTAGCACTGTTTTCTGGAGAGTGGAGTCCTTTTATTCAAAGGAAGAGCTCCTTTCTGCTAATTCTTAGGTCCAAAGGTCCCACAGGGGTCTCAGATATAAGCCCTGAGCTTCAAGAAGTGACCTATCCGTATCACCATCCACACAAGCTGAATGCCGGTAAGAGGGCTACCTCACTCTAGGGGTCCCTCAGCCTCCAAAAAAAAGCAGAACAAGGAAATCAGAAAAGCGCCTCAAGAATAGCTTTTGCTGGCAGGTGCCTCACAGGAGCCAGCCGTTACTGCAGAAGTGAGTTCCCCTTGCAATCCATCCACCTAACAAGACGACCTCACAGGTTGACAGGGGTTGCTTAACCCTCTAAGGTTGTGGAGCAGCCCAGAGGGTGGCTCCTGTGGGCTGGGGTGGGCTGGGGACAGTAGTGCTTTGCTTTCCCTGTGAGTCAGCACGGCCCACCTGAGAGTTGTAATGTGTCTTCACAGCTCTCAGCAAGGCTGGTCCCAGTGCTTGCTTTGCATGCGTGTGGCATGTCAGGATCCCTGTCTCAGGAGCTAGAATGGGTTCCTTGGGTCAGTGCTCTCTCTGCCTGCCAGCTTCTGTCTTGTTGACCTCAGCTGACTCTCACCATGCCATGGGAGAGGTCTTCGCATCCTGAACCATGGAGCTGTGGACGGAGAAGTTAGATTTAGAAATCTGGTTGCTTCTCTCTTCTCCTGAGTGGTGTAAGGACAAAGTAGGGGAAATGGATAAGCCTCGTCTGCGTTTTCCTGCGAGACCAGGCGGCTCCGGCAGCTGGCAGGGTCAATGCATTTGTCGCCTGGGTACTATCCTCTGAGCGGCTGTAAATTGCACACCCCATGAGGTGGCACCTGCTGCTGCAGGTCACTCAGGCACCTCAAGCAGGTGGCCTCCTAATGAAGTGACTGCAGGACAGGGATCCTGCTGTGAAGCCAGGCACCTCTGCAGGGGATGAGGTGGTCAGATAGAGAGAGGAGATACTCCTGACTGTTTCTGTGAAGGCCGCCTGCAGCTGGGCAGCCAGGTCATGGCAGCAAGGGAATGACTGTGAGTGATCCAAGCCCTTGGCGCTTCTCTCAGCCGCCTGTCTACTGTGTGCTTATGGCCTTGTCACCGCCTAGGTCACTGCTAAGTCTGTCTGCCCACACTCCAGGGGAGGTGGGCAGGGGCCAGCAGGAGTCTTGACAATCACAGAGGATGGAGGCAAGACACTTAGAACTGTTGCTGGGCTTTTTTTTTTTAATTACTTATGCGTGTGATTGTACATGTGTATGGGGGGCAATGTGCAGTCCGTGGCACATGTGTGGAGTGTGTTGAGTCATACTCGGGTCTTCAGGCTTAGTGACAAGCACCTTTGTTGGTTCTTAAGGAACAGTCCTGTAACATGGTGCTGTTGCTGTGTGGGCTCTGGCTCCCTTTGGAGGCTAAGTTGCCCAGAGGATTGTCATTGGGAACTAGCTGGACAAGACCAGACACTGGCTGGCCTTTAATGGTCTAGGAAACTCAGGGCAGATACCTTCTCTTAGCTGCGTGTCTGTGTCTGTAAAATAGAGATAAAATATCCACCTTCAAGGGCAGCCTGCAAGATGAAAGGAGACAGGTTAGATCAAAGGTCGGACAGTGTGGCCATGCAGGTGGCCTCCAGGGTCCTGCCTCCTGCCTCCGTGGACACACCCATATATTGACCTCTCCTACACTGAGGAGCTGACCTGCATATCTAATAAGGTGTTGCAAGTGACACGGTGTCACTTTTAAGTCAAAATTACAAAAGACAGTGTGGCTTCCACCGTTCTTTCTCTTGGATCGATTGTTCCAGAAAGCTGCTGTCTTATGAGGGGTTTTAGTAAGGTCTCTGGAAAATTCTGGAATTATAGTGAGATACAGAGGTAGACTTTTGGCCATCAGCCTCCACCTGATGGCAGTCACATGAGTGAGGTCTTCTAGCCCCAGCCAAGCTTTTAGATGATTGCAGCCCCTGCCTTGGCTGACTTGGTGATTGTGACAGGCTGAGTGACCCAGAGCAGAGCCACCAGCCGGGCTACTCTAGGTTTCTTTCTTTCTTTCTTTCTTTCTTTCTTTCTTTCTTTCTTTCTTTCTTCCTTCCTTCCTTCCTTCCTTCCTTCCTTCCTTCCTTCCTTCCTTCCTTCTTCCCTCCCTCCCTCCCTCTCTCCCTCCCTTCCCTCTCTCTCTCTCTCTCTTTTAAATATTTATTTATTTTATGTGTGTGAGTACACTGTAGCTGTACAGATGGTTGTTAGCCTTCACGTGATTGTTGGGAATTGAATTTCTAGGACCCCTGCTCGCTCCGGTTGGCCCTGCTTGCTCCGGTCAACTCTACTCGCTCAGTCCCTGCTCCCTCCAGCCCAAAGATTTATTATTATACATAAGTACATTGTAACTGGCTTCAGACACACCAGAAGAGGGCGTCAGATCCCATTACAGATGGTTGTGAGCCACCATGTGATTTGAACTCAGGACCTTCAGTAGAGCAGTCAGTGCTCTTACCCACTGAGCCATCTTGCCAGCCCTACTCTCGGTTTCTTTTTTTTTCTTCTTCTTCTTTTTTTTTTTTTGGTTTTTCGAGACAGGGTTTCTCTGTATAGCCCTGGCTCTCCTGGAACTCACTCTGTAGACCAGGCTGGCCTCGAACTCAGAAATCCGCCTGCCTCTGCCTCCCGAGTGCAGGAATTAAAGGCGTGCGCCACCACGTCCGGCTACTCTCGGTTTCTTAATCAGCAGAAGCAGTGTGAGGTAGTGAATAGCTATTGACTGAACCATTATTTGTGTGTGTGTGTGTGTGTGTGTGTGTGTGTGTGTGTGTGAGTGAGTGTGTGTGTGTGTGTGCTGTTTTACACAGCCATAGGTACCATGTCCAGGACTGCAGACCTCCCAACTCCCTTTCTCCTGACCAGAGGATCTCTGTTTCTGCTGCAGAACAGTTTTATCTGCTGACTGCAAAGGTGCCTCTCAGCAGCTTTGATATGAACTTGCAGGTCTCCATGTCCACAGCAGGGGTCCCATTAAGATCCATGCTGTGCTGTATCCATGGCCTGGACCATCCTCAGCTATGCCCTAGCCTCATGGAACTGGCAGCAGTTGATCTGAGTCTGAGTGCTGATGAGGAGATGGAGGGCGCAGCCCAGCCCTAGAGCCATGATGATGGGTTCTCAGCCTTGTTTGATGAACGGCTGTAGTTGGGGGTGAAGCAGGGCTGTCTGGGCCCTTGTGGGTCTGCCCTCTTCCACCCTTTGTTCTTCTCTCTCTCCCTCAGCTCAGCTTCTAGGCTGCTGGAGCTGCCAGCCTTGCTTCTTTGTTTCTCACTGTGTTGTCAGACCCCACCACCTCACATTGAACTTCACAGAGAGTACGTAGACAGATGTGCCCTTTCAGGTGCCCCTCAGCCTCACCGGAGAGGAGGCGTGACTTCTTTTGCTCACCTTCTTCTTGCCTGAGAAAGAAGGAGCCCGAGAAAGACAAACTAATGCTCTCAGCCCTGCCACCTGAGCCATTGTACGTGCTTAAGGATGGCTGCGAACCAGGCAGCACAGACCATTCATTGCTTGTGACCCACAGCGTCGGCTCTTGAAGGTTTCTCTTAACGGTCAGCTGCCTTGAGCCTTTCCATGTTTTCAGGCATCAAAGATACCAGGATGAGGGAAATGCAATTCCTGGCTTGCTTTTTTAGCCAGAAATAGACATATAGACACTGTCCAACAGTGGCTGACGTTTGTGGGATACTCACTTTGCAATTCAGTGACCAGGCCCGATGGAGAATGTTGGGCGAGGGAGATGAACAGAGAAGACACAGAGGCCAGATGGAGAAAGATATTTCTAGAGTAGGCACCATTGTCACAGAAGTGACACTGCATATGGATCCCCAGGGGACCCCAGGTTCTTCCTGCTGTGCTTCATGCCTGTCCTCCTTTGAGGTTTGCTTGAAAGGCATCTTGTTCATGAAGTGTGCCCATTCTTATTCTCCTCCTAATAGAGCATCCTTTTCCTTCCCAAGGTTTTCAGAGATTTGCTAGAAACACCTGTAAACCTTCATGGGCTTGGTGCTTTTCTGAGGGTGGCAGCTCGAGAAGTGTTTGTTTACCGTTTACGTTATTTCACATTTGCTTATATAAGCTCTGTGTCTCTCCTTTCACCCAGAAGCACTTGTCACTCCCACCTTTACCCTACTTCCGGCTGCCGCCTCCTAAAGCCACCAGCCAACTTTTTAGATGCCACTCCTGTGTCTGGTGTATTTTGGGCACTGGTGATTGATCAGGAAGCCACATGAAATCCCTGACTAAAGTACACTCTCTGATTCTTGTGGTGGTTTCAATGAGAAAGGCCCCCAGAGGCTCATATATTTGAATATTTGGTCCCTAGTTGGTAGAAATATTTTGGGAAGGATTGGGTGGCCTTTGGGTTTTTAAAAGCCTGAGCCAGCCCCCACACCTCTGCCTCCAACTTGTGGCTAAGCCCTCAGCTAGCTAGCCCTGTGTGCCTGCCTACTTCCATCGTCCCCACCATGATGAAAACGGGCTCCTCCGGGGCGAGTGTAAGCAAGCTCCCATCTCCTGCTTTCCTCTGTTAGCTGCCTTAGTCATGATGTCTCTTCACAGCAACAGAACAGTGACTAAGACAATCATGTAAATACAGGAAGGAAAGCAAGCAAGGAAAGGCAACAGGGAGAGTTTTAGGTAGGGTGGTCAGAGGGGGAATCTCTAGAAATCTATATAAATCTGTAAAGAAAGTTGTGTGCCAACCAGGAAACCACCAGCAGCAGCAGCAGCAGCAGCAGCAGGGGCAATAGTCCCAGGATGGAAGTCTGAGAAACTGCGACTGGGGCAGGAAAGGCCATGGGAAGGAGAGAGAGAAGCCATCCAGGGGGGCTCCGGTCACGGCGAGGACTTTGGACTTGATTCTAAGTGTGAAGGGACTCCCGGGAGGCTCCCGATGCAGTGACATTATTCCCTGTGCATCTATAGCTTAACCTGCTCCCCATGGGCCCCTCATGGAAGCAAGAGTTAGTGGGACCCACTTTAGAAGTTCTGTTTGTTGGCCTGGGAGTCACCAGCTGGGAGTTTCTAGGTATTTCTAGAGACTTGCTTGGAAGGCAAACTAGCAGCACTCCACCAAGTTGGAAGCCTGTTCCCCTCCCCTCCTGCTGTGCACATAGAATCTTCCACCTGTGTGGAAAAAACCCACATCCCTGGGTCTCAAATCTTGGAAAATCTAAGCCAGGAGTGTGGAGACCTTTCTTCAGCACCCTGTCCTGACTCTGAGGGAGTTAACTGTATTATTCTACAGTTACCTAAGCAGCTAGCCTAGGGGAATGTAGTATAGAGTTCTTAGTCCTGACACTGGCTAGAACTAAGATGCCTCAAGCCTGTCCCACCATCCTATGAAGTTCTCAGGACCTGTACTGAGAGCTTCCCTCAGGCTTTCTTTCAGAGGTTCATGTAGTCCCCATGTCAGAGCTGTGGAAGCACTTGGAGTCACCCTCTGCCAGCTCCAGGCTTCTCTGGGCCTCCTTCCCTGCTTGTTTCTCTTGACACATGGAACAGCACTGCCCAGCTTGGGCCTGGAGAAGTGGAGCAGAGTTTGAATGCGACTTTAATGAATGCAGTTCGAATCCTAGCTATGTGACCTGGGGGCAAATTACTAACCTTTTCCGGGATTTGGTTTCCCCATATGCAAAATGTGGAGCAAAGGATCAAGTCTGTTCATCCGCATGGCGCGAGCCTTAGGAGTGTGTCCCAGGGTGGCCCTGCCTCTGGCCAGCCTTGGGTGATTACAGCCTTGAGCTTTCTGGGATGGTTGCCCTGATCCTCTTAAGAAGAGCATTCCTGCCTGATGGGGAGATTACGGCCATAATCCGTTTGTCCTTACCATTTATGACCTGACCAGGGCCCTGCCATATGCTAAACACTATTTGTGCGTCATTTGTATAGTCCTCGGAAAAAAAAAAAAACAAAAAAACCAAAAAAACCGGAGAGCTATGTACTATAAACTCTCCACGGTGTAGAAGAAATCCTGAGACTCAGAGGGACGAGTGAACTTGCCAAGGCCTTCTAGCTGGTTAATGATAGTGCCAGCCCTTGGCAGTCCTCTGTGAATGGCCTCCCTCCAGCCAGGAACAGCCACAGGACTGAGTACTTGTCATGAACAGTCTAGGCTCTGGGTCTCCTGACCTTGCCATGATATCCCCTCCCTGGCCCCCGGTGACTTCCCTGCCTCTCTCTGACTATAGATGGTCAGAGAGGGGTTCTCTGTAAAAACACAAATAAACAAAAGAAGCAAATTATGTAACATCTGGTGCAGTGACTTCCAGAGAGGACATGGCCAGTGCAAAGGCCCCCTAGCTCCTCAGAGAAGGTATTGCCTGGGTCTTCATAGCCCCTGCTGCCCTCTGGCATCAGAGAAACAGGGAATCTTGTTTCCAACATACTGGCCAACACAAGGAGCCAGCCCCTGGAAGGAAGGGTGCTGCACCAGTCACCATGGAGTGGCTGGCCGCGCTTTGTGTTCCCAAATGGCATTTGAGATGTAGCTTTCTGTTGTCTTGTATTTTTACAAGACGTTTTTACACACAAGGTAAACTTTTCTATGCTAGCCATTTGCAAGCACACACATCAGTCGCGTGGACTGCATCCATGCTGTGTGGTATTACTCTGCCTGCTTTCCCGACAGACAGACACTCTACCCATTAGTGAGCGCCGTGCCCTCCCATCCTGTGCTGTCTGTGGATATCCCTCATAGGACCTGTGGTCCTCGGAATCTGGCTTTTCCACTAGGCAGCATGTTTTCTGGGCCCGTCCGTGTTGTTGGGGTAGACATTTCTAAACAAGCCTTGTCTGTGCTGTGTCACAGAGTACTGCAGGAGGGAGATAAAAAAGTGAGGTCCTGCCATCTGTACCACGAGAGGTGGCAGAAACTCACACGGCCCTGCTTGTGTTCCTCAGCTCGGGCTTCTAGACAGGAACACCTGGAAACAGACAGACTCTTCCACACTCCTCACCCCACAGCTTGCTCCACGCTGCATAGGGTCCTGGGGTGTGCGCTTAAGAGCATCTCATCTCCGCCTTGCTTCCCATCTGTGAGATAGAAAGAATCTTCTGTGGCCTGACTGAGCTGAGGGCCAGCCCTATGTGCCAGGTTGGAAGGGGGTGGGGTGGGAAAGGCTGATGGTGAGTCTTACACTGTGATTGTCTTATTTATTAAAAATTAATTGAGGGGTTTTGATGCATCCGGACTTGAGAGGAGCTGACAGGTCATGTGGTCTCTGAAAGCACAGGGCTGGTAATCCATTTTAAAAAACATTTTCTTCTTCTTCTTTTTAATTTAATGGAGGAAATCATTAGCTGGGAGAATGGTAGCACTGCTTTATTTCTGTTTTGGGGAGGGGGTGTAGGAGAGAAGATCGCCTCTAATTGCCGCTTGTTCTAGAAATACACCAGCCAGCCAGCCAGACATCCCCATCAGCTGGGACTGCCGGGTTCTTGGGGGATTGCATCAAGCTTTCTTTTCTTCAGCCCCCGGGGGTGGCAAGGGGCTCTCAGGGTGCAGGTGGGTGGCCCTGATGTCAGCAGCAGATCGTCACAATGGGAGCAAAGCTGCTTTTGTGCACAGGTCCCTCAAGTGAGCCTGAGAGGGGTTCAGTGTGTAACGCCGGCCGGCGGGGGGGGGTAAGTTCCCTAGATAGCCCATGTCCAAGACTTCATTCCCAGGGAAACAAGATCAGGACCCCCCATCTGGGAAAAAGGACTACGTGCCTTCTCTGGGGCTTCATCCGGTTCCAAGGGGAGGCAACTGGGTTCACCCTAAAAATAACCAAAGATGCAAACAGCCAGAGAGTGCAAATGTTTTTCGTATCTGTGGGCCTGAGCATTTAAAGGTACAGCTGTCCTTCCACCACAATGTGTCTTTCCTAAAGCAGAGAGTAACTTTGGGGTGACCCGGGCTTTATAGGATCTCCATCTTCTAGCCCTGCAAGTTGAGGTCTGCCTGGGCTGCTGTGTGAATGCCTCCTCTCTAGAGGCACCACACACCTGGCAGAGGGTGTCACAGGCTCCGAGGCCCATCACAAGACGGGGTACAGGCAGACCCAGCCGACTATAGCCATACCATGAAGCCTCCTGGATACAAAGGTGAGGTTCTCCTGACTTCAATTTACCAAGTCCATCCAGCCAGGAAGAAAAAAAATGGGTAAAGTAGTTCTCAGAGAGAGGATGGCTATAAATAGCTAGGCAGGATGTGGAAAAGGTGAGAGGAGAATTGCTGCCAAGGTTGTAGGCCCAGATGCAGAGCAGGGCTGAAGGTCTAGCCCTCAGCCTACCCAGGATGTTGCCCTGGCTTCCGAAGGCTCTGCTCCTTAGATGAAATGTGTGTTCCAGGAACTTCCTGGCCTCCCACTCTCTTCTCTGCCACACCCCGAGGCTGCCTGAGGCTCCTAGGCCCCTTTACATTACAACTGGGACCCTTGCATGGTGGTACAAGACTTTAATCCCAGCACTCAGAAGGCTGAGACAGGAGTTCTAAGCCAGCCAGGGCTATAGAGTGAGATTCTGTTGAAGAAACAAACTAATAAACTATGATTAGGAACTTTTGGTTCTCTAGTCAATTCTCCCTGATGTGCCACATCTGAGGGGACATCCTGAAGGGGCTAACCCTTTAGGAGAAGCCATTGTGAAGTTTAAGGGAAAGTCCTGCCACACTGAATATGGCCACATCTTAGGGTGGAGGGCTTGGGCTCCAGGCAAGAGGCTTTGTCATTGGGTAGGACCAGGAGCTAAGGTCTGCCTATAAATCAAGGCCTGACACAGACATGTGAATTGAGGTACTTGCTCTGCAGCTTCTCCATCTGTCTACCTGTCATTCATTCAGCCATCCAGACATCCATCTTTCCCCATTCACCTATCTGTCCATTCATTCACCCATCTGTCTTTGTACTCACTCATTATTCATCCATTTAAAACATTTGTTCAGTGCCTGTTGTATGCCCAGCATCCTCCCAGGTGTACCCTGGGACACAGCAGTGAATACAACCACCCTAGAAGTCTCCATCTAGTACGTGAGATAGACGGTTGGGTTTTTTTTTTGTTTTTTTTTTTATTTGGTGGCTTGGTTTTTTGAGACAGGGTTTCTCTGTATGGGCCTGGCTGTCCTGGAACTTCCTCTGTAGACCAGGCTGGCCTCAAACTCATAGAAATCCATCTACTAGATTAAATCCCAAGTACTGAAAACAAAGGCATATGCTGCCCTGCCCAGCATGACAGACAGTTTTACAGGGGAACATGCTACGGCACAGATGAACATCTAAGTGAAAGAAGCCAAACATAGCGGGACCATGGTATAATTCCATGCGCTGTAATGACACCATAAAGTAGTCACTGGAGTCAGATCCATAGAGACAGAAACAAAATGGAGGGCGACAGGGGTGGGGTGGGGAATTGTTGTTTAATGAGTGCAATTCTGGTTTGAGAAATGAAAAGGTTTTAGAAATAGTAGGGAGGACTGCATAGCCATGTTAATATCCTAAGGCCATTGAACCAAGCACTTAACAAGCTATCAGAGTAGCAAATTAACATTTACCACCATTTGGAAAGCAAAAGCATCAAAGAACAGTAGACCATATATTAGGTAAGGTTGACGCCACGGAAACAATGAGGGGGTCAAGGGAAAGCCCAGGCAGGACTCAGAGTTAACTAAGTGGTCAAGAAGGCCTGAGTAATATGTGCTCAGGCAGAGGCGAGCAGGAGCAGGCTGTGCAGGCGCAAACACCCTGCGGGAAGAGTTGGGCCCCAGTCTGGACAGCGTGAGTAAGAGGCAGGGAGACCACTGGGGATTCGAGCTGTGGGAGGCAAGATGTCCCTTCAGGTTTGTGGTGGGTCCCCCAGGCCTTCTGCTGCAGGAGCATGGGAAGCTGGGAGGCATGGAAAGGTTTTGCAGGAATAGAACAGACCTGTCCCCAGCAGCACCTGCCAGCTCAGGACAGAGCAATGGGGGCCATGTTTACAGTCGCCCCTCGGGTCTGAGGCATCGTTTCTACCAGAGTGTTCCATCCCCTTCTGTGAAAGGCAGGGTGCTGCGTATGGCCAGCGAATATCCTTCTGGACACCTCAGCTCTCTAGACTATTTGTGGCGCTGAACACTCTGGAGCCGTGTGAGGATCATTTACACTGCGCCATTCCCACAAAGAACTGTCCCACTGTACCACTCAGGGAATTCACAGCAAGAAAAAAGGTCTGCACATGCTCAGTACAGATGGGATTCTTTTTCCCTCAATATTTTCCATTTCAGTCTGTGGTTAGTTGACTCTCTGGATGTGGTAACCGCAGAGATTGAGGCCAACTGTGCCTTGTGGCTGTGTTTAAATTTGCCCTACTTGTGGGAGTCTTCATGGCCACCTTACTGTTATCCCACACATGTTAGGCAGGTTCATGTGACTGGGGACAGGAGAGCAATGGTGTACTCTGTCTCTCATCTCTGCTGTCATAACTTTGAGACAAATAGCTCTTTGCCTAGCCAGCACTGGAGGTCCCAGGAGAATGAGCGTGTACCACCAACCCTCCATCCCAGGATGGCCTGGGACCAGACTTGCTGGATGAGCCCGGGAAAAGCACTTCACCCTCTGAGTGTGTCCTTATGCACCTCCTGGGGGAGAGGGTGCTTTCAGAGTGTGGTCTGGGTTACTATGAAGCCATCCATGCATTGGGAATCTGGAGGGCAGCTGGGGGGGGCAGGGGGTAATCTCCTGAGCACCTGACGCTCAGCCTAGCCTGGAACAAGGTTGCATAACTACACAGGGTTCTGATGACTCATGGAGATGGTAGGGAAGTTCCAATCCCACAGCCCCTGCCCAGGCATTCTGGGATGACATCAGGAGTTGCTGGGGGAGACAGGGGAAGGGAGTGGTTCTAGAACAGGGCAAAGAGGAGGCTCCAGGCCTGAGATTCAGAGACTCTTGACATTATGGAGTCTAAGGAGCCTACTCCCCCGCTGCTGTCTGTTTGGTTTCCTGAGAGCCCCACCACATACCCTCTGTCCTTCTAGATAGGCCTCAGCCCAGGCTGCAGTCAGAAGCCTCCCCACACCCCAGACAGCTCAGGTAAGTGGAGAGAGGAAAGGGAAAAACAGAGATTGGGGAGCTAAAAACCGTTCGTTTCCTCTACCTTTAGAGCCGTCCTGTCCCTGGCGATCCCCACAGCTCCATGTAAGTCTTTAATTTCAGTTGTCAATAAAAGCAAAGCAACATTTTTCCATCAGCACTAGCCACAGTTTGAGTGTCAGTGGCCACCTAGGCCCATGGGGTCACAACAGCGGCGCCTGGCTGGCAAAGCATACAGGGTAGCCATCCTCACGGATCGTTCACTTGGGCAGCATTGGCCTTGCCTCTGAAACAACCCTATGAGACAGGGACCTGACAGCTTGCGGCTAAAAGGGAATACTCACCAGTTGTACAGCCAGGAAGGCCAGTGGCCTGGAACTCAGCTTCATCTGTCAAAGAAGGTACAGAGTAGGGATACCTATAAATCCTCCTGCCCAGCTGGCAGCTTCCCTGGGACAGAGGAGACTGAGGCCACTTGGAGCCTTTTGCCTTTGTCCCAAGGCCAGGCATAGGTGAGCCTTGCTGATTGGAAAGACGAGTGGATAAACATTTAGTTTGGGGTGACTTGCATCTTGGAGACTGAATGCCCGGGACACTTCCTTAAGTCTTGGGGAGAGGAATGACGGGAGAACCCAAATGTAGAAATATCTCACGTGTCCATTCTGTGGTGAGTAGATATGTGCAATGAGTCTATCAATAGGATATTATTCTGCCATGAAGGAAGGAAGCAACCTACATACCGTACAACCTTGTATGAACTTTGAGAAAGAACATGATGATAAGTGAAAGAAGTCAGTTCCAAAAGGTTGCATGCACTCCGAAATTCCATTTATATGAAACACCCAAAGCAAGCATGTCTGTGGGCAGTAGACTAGTGGTGATCAGGGGCTAGAGAGAAGCAGTAACGAAATGGCTCTCCCATGCGCCTCCTTTCCGGGTAATGCAGATGTTTGCTACTGGATACAGGTGGTGGTTAGACTTCACGCTGCTCTCAGTTGATGAAAATGGTATATTCTTTGTTCTTTTTTTTTTTTTTTTAACAATAGAAGAGTGAGAGGAAACAGAAATCTGGGTAGTAAATCTATATGTTCCTTATAAGATTTTTCTGATTTATTCATATACTGGGATATTTTCATAACGAATTGTTGGAGTGGGGCAGGAAGAGGAAATGTTTTCTTGACTGCAGGCTTCAGAGACAAGGTGGGGGGGGGCATGGTACACTCAGATGTTCCCTCAAGAGCAACAGGCCTGGGGGCACTGCTGTGGGCTCCAGCTTTGCCAGCCAAGTGCACAAGGGGAGGCAGGGCTTTGGATGCTGCCCCAGTGCTTCCAACTGGATCTGGAAGGACACAGCGTCCACAGCTCAGCCTTCCCTACATCTGCCAGCATCACGATGCCCCAGAGCGCGGCTCGGTAGAGAAAATGGTCCTGTCTCAGTTTGTACCAAGGAAATGAAAGCACAGAGATGTGACCAGACTGGCAATGGCCCTGTGATCTCCGGAGGGAGAAAAGAGACTCCAGCCAGGCTCCTGTCCTCCCCCAGCCTCTGCAGCCAGAGACTGTGATGTGAGGCTGGGGGCAGAGCAGAGCCAGCCCTGTAGCGAGGTTTGCACAGCAGCCGCAGCGAGGTTGGTAGTGTGCAGGTGGGAGATACAGCCCAGTGTGGGTCTGGTCCAGGGTGCCCATGATCTGGTCTCTTCTTTAACCAGCAGGTGCCCAGCAGCCTCCCACCTTGGCTTCCTGCCTGGGTGGCTCTGGGCCACAGAAGCCTTCCTGTGGGTGGGCATCCCCTCCTTCCTGAGGGTGGGAAAGTATGACTCAGGGTTTGGTGGCTGAGTTTTAGAAACAGGAGGCAAGGACCTAAAGGCGATGATGCTTCTAAAACGCCTGGGGAGGGGACCGCCTGCCTGTTCCTGGGACTTTGACCTTGGGCTGTGAGTGAGCATCGGAGGAGGCAGGTCCAGGGTCCCAGCTGTAGGGCAGATGAGCAGCCTGATGCAGGGACGCTTCCTGGGTTTTGCTTTTCCTCGGGGTGGCTGTAGTGGAGGGCTGTTTTCGCCCACCCGCCGTCCAGCCATGCCCCACCCTGCCTCGGTGCGCAGGCCGAGGCCTGTTTGGGGAGGTTGCCACAGCAGAACTGTGGGATTGGCTCTGCTGACGCCTTCCCCTGGCATATGGCTCCTCCGCCCGCCTCGAGCTCTGCCAGCGGCTCCCCTTTCTCCATGGCAACTTAGCTCAGTGGTCCCAGTGGAGGAGAGAGAATCAATTCTCCCTCCTTCCCGCCCTCCCGCGCCTCTCCCCACCCCTTCCTCTCCCGCTTGCCTTCTTCCTTGCCTGGTTGTCCCTGCGTGGTGGCTCCTCACAGCCAGGGGACCGTGTGCTGGCACTTCCAGGCATGAGCCGCCTGTAGAGCCGCGCGGCGGGCTGGGGGCGGCTCTCTGAGACCTGCACGTGGGAAGCCAGCAGAGTCTGCAGGATGGGGTTGCTGAGCAAGGCTCCAGCCAGCACCTGCTGCATGAGGCTCCAGCTCTGGTACTTTGGTGCCCCGCTCCCCTTACCTCATGTTGGCTTCCTGAAAGGTAATTTTCTGCTTCTTCTTGAACACGTCTCAGCCTTAGGCTAGGTTTATTAACAAGGAAGACTCCATCTGGTCAAGGGTCTGTTTGCTTTCTCTCCGAAAAGCTGGGATGGAGGGAGAGCTGGAAGGAGAGGCCTGGACTGGCCTGCTCAGGCACTGCCTGTTTGGGCAGAATTGGAGTGCACAGCTTCTCTCCTGAGTAGCTCCCAGGGCGGAGGACATTGTGCCGCCGTACTTCCAATTTTGCCTGTGATTGCTAGAGCACACACAGTCTGCTTTCCTAGAGTGTGGTGGCCCCAAGGAAAGAAGGCAATTTAGAGACACTCACGTGCCCCCCAGCGGGCAGAGCTCTGGCTACAGGCTGCGTGGCTTGCTGGCTGACTAGTCTTCAATTCTCTGGAAATGGGCACTCCGTGTGGGAATGTTTCGTCCCTCCACCAAGATTTCAAGAGGGTGCTATCAGGAGACCAGTCCCCATCCCCCAGCTTATTTCAGGTGGATGGCCCATATTGGCATGGGATCCTAAGACTACTGTCTGGTGGGTGAGCACTCTCCATCTCTCTCCACCCTGGCAATGGCATTTGGAGGGGGAGTTGGTGATGTTGACCCCTCTACATCCCAGCCCAGGAGGCAGGCAGCACACCCCTCCCCATCACCCCTCCTTCCTGTGCAGCTGGCAGTGGAAAAAAGAATCCTTCGTTGTCAACAAGAACATCTCCTGTGTTGATGGAAAGCTAGGGCCGAAGATGCCGTATTTAGCACCTGTTTCTTAGAAGATACAGGCTTGAATGGTGTCTGTGTGTAAGCCCTGTCTGATCTTTAAATAGAAAAACGCACACCAAGTAGCCCTGTCTGACTCACGGGAGCATCAAAGTTTGGTGTGGTCTTAGGGAATCCATATCCAACTCTGAAAGAGGTGCACAACTCAGGGGGCTGCCTGCAGTGGTGTGGTCCTGAGTTGTCAGTGCAGAGGCTGAGGCTGAGTAACTCTCCCAAGTACCTAGCCTAGAATATAGTAGGACTCAGGGTCTTGTCGCTGGGTCAGGTCATGGCCACCTGATTGTGCTCTATTTTTGTGTCTGCATTCTCCTTGACAGATTGCTCTAATAATGGCATCAGAACCTCGACAGCAGCTCAAGGCCTGTGTAGCTCTGTGCTTGGCTGTATCTCCTTCGTGACCCCTTTCTTTGAAACTGTGTGAGATCCTCCACAGACTCTGTATTTCTAGTGCTTCCCTCCTGGTCGGCACTGAGTCCCAGTGAGCAGGGCAAGGAGGCTGTGTCCCCAGCAGCAGAGCTTCCAGGCTCTGCACTTACTAAGACCCTCCTGGCATCTGGCACTGTGCAGGCTTCTCGGTGGCATTCATTACCCATGTCTGGGTTTGTTGACTGGCTGTGAATTCTGATGATGCTGGGGAGGCAGTGTGCTGGTTTTGTTTTGTTTGCCTGAGAATGGAAAATATGATGTGACACGTAAAGGCAGGCCCTCAGATACAGCTCTGTTCTCAGCTCTCCTCTCAGCTTGGGTGGAGGGCTAGTCTAGTGTTGCCACTGCCGCCACCTCTGCTGGCTGCTGTAGCACCAAGTGTCCCCTTGTCCTGGAGTCTTTCATGCTCCCCTAGGATCAGCCAAGCCCCCATGCTGATCATTCAGTTGGCAAACCCAGAAAGGACAGCCAGAGCTGAGCCCAAGAAGAGGTAGGCTCCACCTCCCACTGCTTGTATCCCAGGTAGACCCTGAGTGCTGCCCTCCAGCCTTGCCTGCTCCTACCCAAGTCCTTGCTTAGTGGATGCTCCTGAGTATAATTGTGACTGCAAGATCGCACATGGTGCTGACTTACTTGAAAGCATCTTGGGGGAGCTGCAGAGGGTGTGAGAGCAGCTTGGAGAGGTGGGAACCCTGGCTGCCGATGGCTTCAGCCAGCGAAAGTGTAGAAGGCTCATTCCAGGAAAAGTGGAATAATCACTGTATTGGCTGGCTTTCAGGCGGTGAGTGCTTCTTTCTTCTTTAATTTGACAGGAGCACCGGGATTCAGGGAAGGGATGGCGGGAAGCAGGGGAGCCTGTGGTTCACACAGACTTCATGAGGCCCTGGTGCTGTATGGGAAAAATTCGATGCTTTTCTCCCGTGCTAGGTTGAGCGTGGACAGGCAGGACAGGCAGCTCTACCTCTATTCAGGGGTTCTGGGGCTTAGGGTAGCATCTATCTGGGGGGTTGGACCTTTGACCCCACCTAGGGCACCAGTGCACAGCTCTTAAACAGTCTCTTGGTGTATTAACTGAATGACCTTAACTGTACAGGAAGAAGGAAGCTTATGAGTTTCCCATGCTCTTGTGATTTTCTTGGACACATACATACATGCATATGCGTGCACTCTTGTTCATCCTCTTCCTATGTGTGTGCACACACATACCCATGCATGTGTACATCCACATGTAAATAAGCTTGAATCAGATGCAAACACATGTGCCCCTTCTGTTAGCAGAAGCCCATATATCTGTTGACATTCTGCTCATGCACGCGTGATCTTAATAACTGTTACCAGCACTGCCAGCATCACACAGTTGTGCCTTTCCTCATTTCTCTTTAGCTCACTGTCTAAGCTGAGGAAGGCAGACTGCCCTTGTCTACTCTTAGAAAGAGAACCCACCCTCTCCCTTCCCCTGCCTCTCTCTTCTTATCCTGTCCGGCAGTGTCTGGGGCATCACGGAAATTGGCATGTTCTTCTGTCAGAGAGCATGCAGATGCTCATTCACTGAAGGGCTCCAGACCTAAGGGAAGGGATTGTCAGTGAGACATTGATGAGCTTAAGATGTCTGGTCTGTGTGCATATGTAATGTGTGTACATCTGAGATTGCATTGTGAACGTGGTTTATGATATGTGTATATGAGGGAGTATGTATATAAATGTGGGACATATGCTCAAATATGTGCATTTTGTGTATAACTGTGCATATGTGTGGCCTGTGAATTGTTTATATTTGTGTGTATGTAAATGCTCTGGGTACATGCATCTATTTCTTTTCATATGTGTGTGTGTGTGTGTGTGTGTGTGTGTGTGTGTGTGTGTGTGTGCATTACCTGTGGTATGTATGACTGTGGCTGTGTGCATGTATATATTTGGTATTTGTATAATTGTAGTTTAGTAGGTGGAGATATGTGCATATGTATAGTATGTACCAGTATAGTTGTGGCATGTGTAGTGTGTGGTGTGTTTGCATGTGGGCTATGTTCAGGGTGTAAGTATTTTTGTAGTATGTTCATTGTATTTGTAGTATCTGAGTATTATGTATATCTTCAAGGCTCTATGAAAGGTGTTGTATTTGTGGTGGTATGTGTATGAACGTGAGGGTACAAATGTACATGTGTGTGATATGTATGTGTAGGTGATATATTGGTGTTACGTGTACATGTGTGTTATTTGTTGTATACAGGGTGCAAATAAATATTCTATGTGATATGTGTTTGTCTATGTGTGGTGTGCTATGTATGTATGTATGCAGGGTGCTGGTGTTATGTGCATGTGGGTGGTATACTGATATATAGGTGTGTGATAAGCTATGGGTGGTGTGTTTGTGTGTGCACTGGAGTATGTGTAAGCATATGTGTGTGTGCTCATACATGTGTAGTGTCCTGTGAACATGTGGGTATTTGTGTGATACTTCATATATGTGTACTTGTGAGGTGTTTGTGTGTTATGTAATATGCAGTGTGTCTGTGATATATGTTTTCTGTGTGTGCACGTATGTCTGTGTGACTCTTACATTGCCCAGTTTTGGATGTCTGGGCATCCTGGCTTCCTGTTCCTTTGCCATTTACTGGCTCGGTTTCCAGAGCAGCCCTGGGCAGATGTTTTTGAGTGACTGTCCCGCAGTCTTCCTGACATTTGCCTGGGCACCTTCAGCATTACATCTCATTGAATGTTACGCAGACACCCCATTTCACAAGCTCACATGCTATCTCAGGGTTTGATCGGCCTGTGCCATGAAGGTAGAACTGGAACCCAGTTCTCTTGACTAACTCAAGCATCTGTCCCGCAGTCTTCCTGACATTTGCCTGGGCACCTTCAGCATTACATCTCACTGAATGTTACGCAGACACCCCATTTCACAAGTTCACATGCTATCTCAGGGTTTGATCGGCCTGTGCCATGAAGGTAGAACTGGAACCCAGTTCTCTTGACTAACTCAAGCATCATTGACACGCGCAGCTGCTCTGTGTGACAGGCAGGCCCTTGGCGCGAGATGGAAACTAGACCTGACTCTTGCCTTGGAAGGAAGCCTGCATGGAAGCAGGCTAAGCAAGCAGGAGGCAGCCCAAGAAGGAGATGCTCACTCCGCTGGCCTCCTTCCCTTCATCCCAGCTAGCTGGGCGGGGGTGGGGGTGGGGGTGGGAGTGCTGGGGGTAACAGTGGAAGGGAGTTGCTGTCGCCAGCCTACCCTTTCACTCATGGCTCGAATACCGCACACCCAGACATGGCTCCCCCCACCCCACCACTTTGATTCTGCTGTAGACTAAGAACGATCCTCATTTAAAAGCTATCCCACAGCCGGGAAGATGATGCGTTACAAAGTCTGTTCATCTTATGCTAGGGTCTTAAATATCAATGGCTCATGTCGGGGGAGGGGGCTATGTACATCATGGGACCTGTGCCTCAGTTTCCTGTCTGTGACATAAAGATAACACTGACTGCTTCACGCGCCTAACAATCAGAACAGATGTGAAGGAACTGGACAGGGTGTATCAGCGGTGGTGGAGTTGGTAGGGCTGTTGTGGACAGGTCATTGCAGAGCGCCTTTAATGGGCCAGGACAGATAACACACCCCTTTAGACACACACACACACACACACACACACACACACACACACACACACACACGGAGAAGGCACAGGCATGAAGCAGTGCGGGCAGCGGCGAGGAATCAGCAGTTCTTGTAGAGAGCTGGGAGTTCTTGCTTTCATTTTGTAATTTTTCTGAAAATTTGAGATTATGAAGAAAAGGTTTTTTGTTTTTGTTTTGTTTCTGTTAGTTTGTTTTGCTTTGTTTGTTTGTTTTGTCTTAGACACTTGAGGATTCTTCCTAAAAGGTAGATAGAATACGGCATAACACGGGCAAGGTCTTATCTTAAGGAATCCACTAGAAGCCCAATGAAAAAAACTGTAAGTGGCTGTGCAGCCCCGAATGAGATGAGAGGAGTGGAGGGATTGACTGTAGCTTCTAGGTTACCAGCCTGAAGCAGTTTCCTCTAAACGGGAGAGGTTCTGGGTCCGGCTCAAGAGTCAAGGTTCTGTTGCCCAGAGTGGCCCTAACTGCACCCTTTTACATGCCCGTGCCGGGCGAGAGAAAACTGGGTCTTACACTGGTGTCAGCACTGGGTGCTGCTGCTGCTGCTGCTGCTGCTGCTGCTGCTGCTGCTGCTGCTGCTGCTGCTGCTGCTGGTGGTCATTTGCTTATTTTGGTTTTCTCCATCTAACATGCAGTAGTGGGTTTCCCTGTAAGGTGAGTGTTGTGGTCCCCTCATTGCTGTGAGCTCCCTTCCCATAAATGTTCAACTCAGAACCTTGACAGCTGTTCTGTCCTAGGCCCACAGACCAAGAGTCTGGAGTCCCCCCTGCTCTGTTCCAGGAGACCTTCTCTGATCTACCATCATCCCCTGACAAAACCAGGTGGATGGAAATGAATGAATGATGCAGTGAGCTGGGGGGGGGGTGGAGAGGGAAGAGGGGGGTTCTTAACCAGCTCATCTCACGTCTGTTTTCAGTAGCTACCCATTTTTTTGCCTCAGTTTTCTTGTTGGGTCAAGAACCCCTCACTAGTTTCAAATGCAGGGCTGAAGGAAGAAAGCCAGCCCAAAGGCCCTGTCTTTGTCCCTGTTCTGCCATCAGCCTGCTCCTGACCCTGTTTACTGGTTTGCATGATAGGGTTAGTGACTGATGGCACCCTCCCAAGCCGTAGAGGACAGAAGGCAGAGCATCTCTGCAAAGCAGGCGCTTTCTTCCATGTCAGTGCCCTTGGAAAGTATTTCACAGCTTTCTAGGCGCTGCACACCACCTATGGCTGTGAGCAGGCTTTGTCATGACTGCTCAGGCAGGGAGTAGGGATTAGTTAATTTTAAAACTTTCTTGCTACCCTGTTTCATTTGCTTAGGCTGTGGGATGCACTGCTGGTTCTGAAGCCCCATCTCCTGTTGGGGCTGTGCCTGCCTCCTGGGATGGGGACTGGGCTACCTGGGGACAAGAACTTCTTCAGACAGTAGGAAGTGCACATTGTGGCAGCTACATAGACCTAGGTTTGAATCCTAGCTGTGCGATTCCTGCTGAATGCCTCTGTACCTTTGCTTCCTGGTGTGCAGAACAGGGCAGTAGTCCCTCCCTCGTCCCTTGTGTGTAACTCTGTGTCTCAACTCCTTTCTCCATCATGAGAGGGGCATAGGCACAAGTGATGACTTGATGACAGGGTCTACCTTCAAATGTCCACCCTGCATCAAAGTTTGTCCTGATATTGAGGCTAAGACAGTCCCTCTAAACTGTGTGTACCTCACCAGTACAGACTTCAATATGTTCCCTCGACTAGGCTTGACCCTTGGGGTGAGGGGTAGCATTGGCACTCACCAACCCTCAGGTCTTTCTAACTGTCCCTTATAAAAATGTCTTTTATTCTTCTGAGACTTACTGTTGAATAAGCTCACCCTTTCTAGTTCTTTCTGAGCTCTGGCTAGCTGGTTCACCTCGGCTGTTCTGGCTCAAAACTCCTTTCCAAGCTGACTGATTCAATCTGGCTGCTTTCAGATTTTCATTCAATTCTGCTGCTTGGCCTCAGACTAACTCTAGCAATATGTTCTAATCTTCTGGCTCCTTCTCATTCTCTGGCTCATTCTGTCCTCACCTGTATCTAGCTTGTTCTCTCTCTCTGCAATCTATCTCTTTACACCCTCTCTTTACAACTGTCCAGATAAAACTACCTCTTCTCTTTCCTGCACTGCCCCTGAAGCAGCTTCCCTTTCCTCTCTTCTCCTGAGAGTTGGGCGTATCCTATTCTGTCAAATCGTTCTCTGATTTGTCAGTTTGTCTGCCACTCAACTAGACATACCTTTTAAACATGGGTGTTCCCTTCTACAAACTAACTTTACCTTTATTGTTTGAGATTAAAAGTGTACTGTGTGTTTGTATTCTAGCCAGAGGCGTTAACTGTATGTGCTGAGGGCTGAGCCATACCACGACTAGAAAACTGCTTGTTTTTTTCAGTAATCTCAGGGTTCACAGTGTGATCAGATATCTTGCAACAGTCCCTCCATTCCAGGATCCAGGGGGCATCTCTGTTTCTCTCTGTTGGAGCTCAGCCACAGTGCCAAGGAGGAACCTTCCCAGGCCCAGAGAAGGGGCACAGGCCAGTATCATGTTTGAGACCCTGGCTAGTCCCTGGGCTTAAACAGAAGTGGCTTTTCTGTCCCCACCCTGCTGTTCACAGTTTTTACCCTGCAGAGTTCAGTATGTTCCTGCTTGTCTCTCTATGGCGCCCATGTCAGGCCCACTAGAGGGAGAAACCAACACAGAAACCCAGGGAGCTTTCCCAAGTCACATGAGGCCACAGCAGGAGATACTTGTAATCTGTGAGCTAGGCAGATCCAGAAAGGGCACCATTGCTGCTCATCCCTCAGAGATGTCCCCAGTCATTAGCCTGGGATGAAAGCCAGTTGGTCCCCTTGAGATGATATAGATGGGCTCGGGCCAAGACAACTCCAGGGGGCCTCTGGCTTCAGCATCAAAGTAGATTCCTTTAGTTGCCGCACCTAGGGCTACAACAGGCCTCTCTGCAGGGACAGGCCTTTCTGGTTACCCATACCCACACAGTTGCCCCGAGAACACTAACAGCTGGAAATGATGGTAGGGCTGCTGCCTGTCCAACCTGCAGTCCCCTTGCTGGGTCTCACACTTTGGGCTTTTTGAGCCCAGTGTCATCTGTCCATTGTGTGGCTGTCCAGTATGCAGGTTGAGGCCTTTCTGCCACCTTGCAGTTGTGTCTGACCTGTCAGCTTACTCTTACTATGGCCTGTGACATGGTTAGGGCAGATGGGTAGAATGTGTCCCATAAAGGTTGAGTGACCGTCCCAAGGTCAGGGAACTATTCAAGAATGGGGTTTGGAATTAAAATCACTTCCCTAACCAAGATTTACTGGGCACCTTCATTGAGTACCACTGCTGACAGGCCCTGGGGAACCGCTTTGAACAAGGCCCAGGACTTGAGCTCGAAGGCAAACACATGGCCAAAGGATGGGCTAATAGTAATAGCCAAGAGCACTGTTGGCACATGGCGCCCAGGAGCCAGGAAAGGATAGAGACGTGCTCCCTGGACAGATGGGTCTGCACGGAGGAGTCCAGGCCCATGGGGACACCAGGGCTTGGCTCCTGTGTATAACCTGACCAAGCCTGTTCTGCCCTGCTTTCTCCCTCTGTACATGGAAGAGGTCGATCCAGACTCTTGTTGTCATTTTCCAGCAGTTTCTCCATCACCCTGGGAGATGTGTTAAAATCACTGAACGTCCCTTGGAGCTGTGATTCAGAGAGCCTGGGAGGGAAAGGCAAGAGTCTGATTTTTTTTTTTTTAAACTGCATTTATCTGGTTGTTTGTATGTGGGTGGAGGGCATGAGTGTACTGTACTACTGTATTCTTGTGGGGGTCAGAAGACAACCTGTGGGAGTCTGTCCGTTCTTCCCTTTCACCTTGTGAGTTCTAGGCTTGGCTGGTCAACCATCTCATCAGCCCAGGAGTCTGGATTCTAAAGAGGCTCACTAGAGGGGGCTGGTGAGATGGCTCAGCGGGTAAGAGCACCCGACAGCTCTTCTGAAGGTGATAAGTTCAAATCCCAGCAACCACATGGTGGCTCACAACCATCCGTAACGAGATCTGGCTCCCTCTTCTGGAGTGTCTGAAGACAGCTACACTGTACTCACATATAATAAATAAAATAAATCTTTAAAAAAAAAAAAAAAAAAAAAAAAAAGAGGCTCACTAGAAGCCAGGGGATGGGGCAAACCCGTGGAACTGAGATGTGAGAGGTAGAGGGACTGCCTTGCTTCATCATCCTGCCACGCCCACTTTGCCAACTGTCAGAGAAACCCTTGCTAGTAGTCCTAAAGCTTCCAAAAGTCCTGACTGTCGCCTTCCCTGATTCTGAAATGTTCCCCAAACTGGAGGAAGGTTGAGAACATAAGTGTAGGGTGTGAAGTCTGTGTCCTGGGTATTTGTGAACCTTGCTTTTCTCCTTGAGCTAGGTCTGAAAGCTATGTGCATAGGGCTGGCGCACATCAGGATTTTTGGCAGTGTTGAGCCTGGCCTTGACCAACACAGGGGCCTGCCTACAAAAGCCCAGGATTGGGGGGCCGGCAGAGAGGCTGAACCGCAATCAGCACAAGATGGGCTGAATGGCCAATTCCCCTCAAGTGTCTTAACAACCTGACCGCACACAGACTTCTCATTAGCATGAGAAGGCTCCTTAAGTGCCCCAGGGTAATTGGAGCACAGCCCTGGTAACAGCCCAGCAACAGGCTGCCTAAGAGCCTAGGCTACTCTCTCACAGCTAGAGCAGCAGCAGTCATTTCCCACAGTGCACGCAGAGCAGAGAAGACTGGCTGGTAGACACGGAGAAGCCCAGGGTGGACGCTGGGACTGAGTGCCGGGACACAGTGCTGAGGCTGGTGACTTAACTGCAGAACTGCATGTCACCACTGCTTGGGCTGGGCATCTGAACGACCACACGGCCACTGCCGGCTCTGATGCACAGCCTCCCAGCTTAGTCCCACTTCTGGTGGCTCTAGGACTTCCTCAGCTTGTGGCTGCATCACTCTCCTCTGGTTCCATCATCACATGGCCTCCACTTCTGTGACTCTCTGTCTTCTCTCCCTTCCTCCAAAGATACCAGTTGCTAGTTATGTTTTGAGCCCACTCTAAATCTAGTAAGATCTTATCACAAATTCGTCTTGATTTGTTATTTGCCAAGACCCTAGTAAGGTCCCATTCTGACATCCCATGTAGGTTTGAGCTTGGGGTGCTAGAAAAACCTTACTTCTATTACACCCAGCAGGTAGATGTCCCCAAAGGACAAGCCTCCTGCTACACTGACTGAGAAACAAAGGCCTGGTAGCAGCTGGTCCTAGGAAACAGACCTGGGTACTTTTAGCAGCTTCCTGTTCCATCACCAGCTAAGTGAATTTGCCTCCAAAAACAGAATCAGAGACACCAGGAGAGTGTGTGCCATTGTCCCCCAAAGGAAGATCCAAAGTGCTGACAAGAGAGGTGAACTGCTGAGCTTAAGAGCTTTCTTGTACTATCTTGTGGGTGGTGAGCAGCCCACCCCAAAGGGGGCTGAGCCCCTCTTGCAGAGTAGGCTTTGGAAAGAGGATCCCCATCCACCAGCCAGGCTTTGTCTTCCTCCCAGACTGCTGAATGAGGCCAGGGACTCCCAAGACCATCATTTTCATTGGTGGCAGTCAACCTTGGATCCTGAGCTCTTACCTGCAAGCCTGGCTCAAGTTCTTACTCCTGGCTCATTTGTGGGTTTAAGGGAAGCATGACCACAATTGTGCAGTACCCAGAGCATTAACAACCACAGGCCCTGGATGCCAGGCCACGCCTACTGCTGAGCTTGGACTGTTGAGAGACAGCTGGGACACTCTTGCTCTACTCTCCTTACCCTGTTTTGAAGCGCTGCCTCCTGCCCAGCCCCGACAGAAGCTACTCCTTCTTGGGCTGGCTGATGCCGGCCTCAGATGTAGCTCTGATATTCTGAGCTGCCAGACTTGGCACCTGCGATCGGTGCATTTGTCGTGTGCAAGAGCCCAGGCCTGTTTCAAATGAGGTACACCATACATCTCTTAGCACCGAAGGGTGACAATGCCCTCTACATATCTTCCCATGTGCTGGGCTGGGCTGGAGAGGAACCAGATACAGTTCAGGCTTTGTCTGTGTCAGAATGCCTCCCTGTTTAAGGCTGAGTGATATTTCCTTGCATGGATAGACATCTCTTTACTTACCCATCAGTAAACGTTTGGGCTTTTCTCACCTTCTATCTCCTAATCCAACCTTGGAGTTTCTAGAGAGCCTGGTTAAAAGGAAAAAAAGTACAGGGCTGGGTGTCCAGCAGGGCTAGTTAGACCTTGAAGCCCCACATAGCACCAGTTAAAGACTTCAATCTAGAGAGTTCTACCTATCCTGTCCTTGCTAGCCTGTGTCTTTGCTGCCTGGGACTTGTTTCCCATCCAGGGTATAGTCATAGCATGATGAGAACCTCAGTCTTTTTTTTGGGGGGGGGGGTTGGAGACAGGGTTTCTCTGTATAGCCCTGGCTGTCCTGGAACTCACTTTGTAGACCAGGCTGGCCTCGAACTCAGAAATCCGCCTGCCTCTGCCTCCCGAGTGCTGGGATTAAAGGCGTGCGCCACCACACCCGGCCGAGAACCTCAGTCTTGTTGGAGCCAGCTACCTGCCTCCAAGCCTCACACCCACTTGCTGAGCCACCTCAGGTATGTCCCTGAGGTGCCCCCTTTCCATCCCCAAGCCCTTTCCTCTCATCTGTCAAAAAGACATAATCATGTGACAGTTTGTATCAGCTCCTCACACACATGCAAAGCCCAGACCTCAATTCTCTCTCCTCTGCTGCCAGACTCTCCCATTCTGTCATCAGAGGTGTTGCTAAACTTCTGTTCTGGGTGGGATACTGCCCTTCACACTGATACCTAAGACCAGCAGCTTTTGTTCACCTGGGTACTGCCGTGTCCCCTGTTACAAGGTTGCTGGGGTGAGGAGTCTCTATTCTTTCTGTTCTATTCTTTGGATGGAGGAGAGTTCTTATAGACTGGTTGGGCAGATGTTGTGGCCTCAGCACCGTGGTCATAGAAGAATAGACAAGTGCTTTCAACTCTCCAGGAACTTCAGCTGTCCTGGACATCCAGTGCCTATATGGCAATAGCTACAGATAGACTGCCCCCAGAGGTGGCCCTGATCTAAGAGGGTCTTGAAAGATGACCAGGACACTTGACAGAGGTGGACAGCAGGCATTAGTTAACCTTCAGACACGTGTCCAGTCTCTACTCCAACATCCTAACAGTGTGTGGTTCCCACTTCTGAGAGACTGATGGTATCCCTACACGCAGAGCAATTAAGCAACCTTGTTCTCAAAGACAGAACTCGAGGCTGGACGTGAGGCTCAGTGGTAGAGCTAGCGTGTACCAAAGTCCTGGGTTCCAATGTCAGGCGGGCACACACACACACACACACACACACACACACACACACACACACCACACAGCTTGTATTTGAACTCATTCCAGTCTTTCCCACAATGCTTTGCATTGTGACCTTCAACTCAGTTTTTGTTTGCTTTTTTTTTTTACCCCCACCATGCTATCCTCTTTGCAAGGTGGGAGTGGCTGTGTTCCCCCAGCCTCCGCCAACTTTCCCCGGTTCCTGCTGTTCTGTTCAGGGCTGCTCAGCGCCTCTTCACCTCCCACCCTGCTGACATAGGGCTGTTGCTGGGCTGGTTTTGTTTTTGACCCAGTCAGCCTGGCAGGGAAGTGGCAGGTTGTGTGCAGACTTCCCAGAATAGCCCCCGGCTCCCCGCCAAAGATAGAGGAGCCAGACTGTGTGCGATGGGCTTGGACCAGTTGGAAGATGACTCAGTTCTCTGTACCCCAGCCGCCCCCTCTCCTTCTTGTCCTCCCCCTCTCTGCTCCCCTGCCCTGATACACCCACCAGGCTGGCCCACTGCATGCCTCTCAACACCTAGGACATGGAGCGTGCAAGAGATCTGCAGCCATTGGCTTCTGGGTGTTAGTTGGGATGCCTCTGGTGGTCTTTGTGCCCTCAGTGAAGAGTCCTTACCTCTCCTTGTTTTTGACTTGCTTGATGACCTTAGCCCCGTCCCTGTCATTTCCATGGCTTCCGTTGCAGTGGGAAAGGGCACCCACTCTAAGTTATTTGATCTAGACCAGTAAGAGGTGGTGTTACAACTGGAACCTCCATCCTGACTTCCCAGACTGTGTCTGTCATTGATGCCATACCGCCTCATCGAAGAGAAGCCTTCACTGCACTTTCTGGACTCTTCCCGCCAAACTTAGAGTTTCTCTTTAAAGAGCGTTTAAAAGGTCACATCTTCATTAAGGATAGACCCACAAAGGTTCCTACTCAAAAGAGATTCCCCTAGGAGGTAGAGGCATTTCTGGGATGAAGGTGCCCACCCATGTCAACTCCTCTATTGTATTGAACACGTATGCAGCTTCACAGACAGTGGTCAGACATGTAAGAGACACTACCGTGAAGCCCTGAAGCCTCATGTTTCTCTCCCAGACCCCCAGCTCCCCACCAAACACTTGTGTAGCCTGAGGTGATCGCTGCCAGTAGAGATATAGCTTACCCAGGTCAACCTAGCTCACAAGTGGCAGTACTGAGAGCTGGGCCATACCTGGCGCTCTATCCCCTGCTCTGTTACAGAGACTAGAAAGCTGTGCTCCACTGGACCCCAGCCCCATTCCTTACGCTGGTTCTTGCCACTCAACAGGTGGCCAAAGGATATTGTCCAGGCTTTATCCCAGAACTGGCCTCTGCTTTCCTATTTGTCCCTCTGCACCCAGCCTTCATGCCTTCATGCTTGCTTTCATTTTATTTATTTATTTATTTATTTATTTATTTATTTATTTATTTTTGGTTTTTCGAGACAGGGTTTCTCTGTATAGCCCTGGCTGTCCTGGAACTCACTTTGTAGACCAGGCTGGCCTCGAACTCAGAAATCCGCCTGCCTCTGCCTCCCGAGTGCTGGAATTAAAGGCGTGCGCCACCACGCATGCTTGCTTTTATAAGTATTGTGCTTGCTCTCCGTCTCTGCCTCTGTCTCTCCCTTCCTCCCTCCAGCCTGCCCACCCACCCTCCTTCCCTCCCTCTTTCCCTCCTTCCTTCCTTCCCTCTCTCCTCTGTCCCTCCTTACCTCCTCCCTCGCTCCTCACCGTGTGTGTGTGTGTGTGTGTGTGTGTGTGTGTGTGTGTGTGTGTGTGTGTAGAAGCATGCACATGCATTTGTCTTTATTTGTGACTAATGTCCTTGGACTGTCTCCCAGGGTCCAAGGGCCTGGTGAATTTCAAGGGTAAGACACACATAACCTTGCTTACAACCATGTGGGTTGCAGGATGAGCCGACCTGATGTACAGTTGGCTCACGACCCGTAGAAAGAACGTTGACATCAACACCCACAATGCTTTACTCTCTCCCCCCAAATGCAGCAAGCTCTGGAATCCAAGTGCTTTGTCATAGCTCATTTGGCAGCAGAGTCCCGCGTGAACTGGGGTGAGGCTATTTATAGTCCACGTGAAGCTATTTATAGCCGTTATATATCCTATACTCACGAATTCAGTGCGGAAATGTCAATGTATTTGATTATTGAACGGTGTGGAAATGTGCTACCTGTCTGACGTTCAAGAAGCTTAAATCCCACATGTATTTGCCCCAGGAATAAGCGTTGTGTGACTTTTTTTTTCTGGTTGTAAAAGCCCTCTGCTCACAGTACCAGCCACAGTGTCTCTCCTGTGATTTTTGGAGATAAAGAGGCAATGTCAGCTATGGAGGCCTGGCCCTGATGCCCCTGTATCCATCAGAGTGCCCAGCAGTAGGCGCTTTTAGTGTCACTTGGCAGTGGCTGCATCCTTTAGCTAGATCTGGTATAAGAAGCTCTCCACACTCCCACTGGACACACACACACACACACACACACACACACACACACACACACACACACACAGAGGCTATATTAACTCTCCTTCCTCCCCAGAAGATTCTGAGTCTTCAGTATCTTGTCTCAGTACAGGAAGATGAAAGGGGTGGCTGTGCCTTAAGCTCTCTCTTCCTATGATGCTTCTGGGAAGTCTTAGGCACAGGGTACCCCTGAATTTACATTCAAAGTACATTGAAATTGCGTTGCAAATGCTCAGGGGCCCAGGTACGTGGAAGAAGGGGATGTGCAGACCCGGCTGCTTCCCTTGGGCAGGGGAGCCAGCCTTGGCTGTTACAGGACCTCTGTGTGGACCACCACCTTCCCCCACATGCCTGTAGTTCCTCAGAGCATATCTTAGCACCATCCCAGCAAGTCACAGGGAGGGGAACCCAGAGAGCAGACTTGAGTGACATTCTTAGGAGGAGTCCAGTCCTTCCTGAGAAGATGCCCACTGCAGCTTCTGGAGCCCTTAGAACCTGGAAGCTATTTCTGCCACCATGGGAGGGCTAAGGAAGGCAGGAGCTGAGACATCATCTATTCAGTTAGAGTATGGGGCAAGTTAGAGAGGAGCCTCCCTGCTGTAGCTCCTGGTGTAGGATTTAGCCACAGTGGCAGGAAGTCCACTTTAGGATGGCACTGAGGGACATGGTAAGCCTCTGGCCTGGTCCACAGAGCTGTGCAACTGTCTGAATTGTATGACTCTGTCTGGCCACAGCTCACCTGAGGGAGGGAATGTGGAATGTTGACACTGACATGTAAGAAAAGGTCTTAGCATGCCCACCTCGGATGAGCAGCTCTGAGAGGAGAGGCACCAACCCATTGGTGTCCAGGAGTGATCCCTGGGGCATGTGGAAGGCCACCTGCCAGCCTATGTGCTCTTTGGGTCTGTGCAGCCACCTTCCCTTCACTACTGCAGCCCCCTGGATTGTTCTCCAGCTAGGATGGCTGTGACCACCATCAGTGCCCGGGACTCAGTAAGCCCTGGGGTGATGAGTAACCAGTAAGAGAAGCCATTGTCTGAGACAACTCTCAGAAGCCTTGGGTCCCACTGACCTAGCCATCATCACATGGTCTCTGCAGGATACTGGTCTGCAGGCATGGCCATTCTCAGGCACGGCTACCTATACTCTTCCTGTGATACCCAGTTTAGCTGCTAGAATCATTTTGGTGGTGGTGGTGGTGGTGGTGGTGGTGGTTGTTTTGTTTGTTTGTTGTTCAAGACGGGGTTTTGCTGTGTAAAACCCTGGCTATCCTGGAGCAAGCTCCTTAAACACAGAGCTCTGCCTGCATCTGCCTCAGGAGTGCTGAAAGTAACAGTGTGCACCCCACTGTGCGGCTGCTGTGGAAATATTGAGCCTCCAGCTCTGAGATACCTCAGATCCAGCAGCACATGGGGCACCCCTGCTCCCAGTCTTCTCTGCCTGCATTCTATGCCAGGCTGGTGCTGCATCTCAGTGAACATTAGGGGTGGGGCCCACAAAGTCCCGTGGGGAAAACCTGATTCTCTTGCCCAGCCTCTGTCAGGACACCCTCCCAGGAAAATACAGAAAGCCCAGGGGTGTCTGGTATCCCTCAGGGTAGGAAGACTTGCTAGAAGGAGCAGTGCCAGGACCCCAGCCTCCTAGAGTTGGCAGGGGCATCTGGAAGATAACCTGACCCGGACCCTGAAGGAGGCCGCCAGGGTGAGCTGCCAGTGACCTCACACCTGTCTTCTTGGATGAGGCCCTCATGGTCAGTCCAGCACAGAGCATTCTGAAGTCATTCTGCATGAAAGTGTCTGTCTGCCAGGTGCTAGGAAACCGATACCTGGGCCTGCGCTCTGCCAGCACTGCTTGAAAGCCTGACTTGATGCAGGCATTAGCTTTCCTCTTAGTAAACTCAGGCTAAGAGTGTGCCATGCCTTGAGTGGCCAGCTCAACCTCATACTCTTTCCTTGCCCAGAAACCAGGAATCACCCCTGCCACAGTGACTTGAAGACAAAGCCCTCAGAGCTTAGTCACAGCAGATTGGGATATGTGGTATTCTGGTACCACAGGGAGGTTAGCCTCAGAGAATAGCAGAGATGAGGACCTGCTGAAGGCCAGCATGATTCTGTTTATCTTACTCTTGTGTCTTACAAACACAGGTGTTTCTCCTCTACATTAGTATCCTGGGGACACTTGTTGACAGGACTCATAGTGAACCCTTCTCCCCTATCCTGTGTGCTTTTCTTTGTAGGAGGGTAACAAATAGAGGGTACCTAGAGAGAGCCTGACAGGAAGGAGACCCACTGGATCTCTTGATCTGGGCGGAACAGAGGCTCCTATAGCCTATTCTAGCCTCAAAGTGGTCCAGGAACATGGGCATCTGAGCCAAGTCTACTGATGTGAGATTAATTTACAAATAGACATGCAGAGTGGAACGATGTGTACACAGGAGCCTGCTGTTCCCACAAAGCTGCATCAAGATGTCATCAAGCTGGGTGTTATTTTAGTTCCAAGTATTGTATCTGTTTAGCACCCAGTCTGCAAAGTGCCATGCACAACGGGGGCCAGGGTGGGTGCAAAGCTGGCAGTGTTTGAGGACCCCTGGACCAGTGACTGCTTTGAGGAGGTTCCAGGCCCTAGAGCAGTGGTTTTCAGCCTCCTAATCCTGCAACCCTTTAATACAGTTCCTCAGTATATAATGATCCCTGACCAGAAAATCATTTTTGTTACTACTTCATTACTGTAATTTTGCTACTGTTATGAATCATAATGTAAGAATCTGTTTTCTGGTGTTCTTAGGCAACCCCTTTGAAAAGGTGATTCTATCCCCCCAGGGGTCTTGACCCCACAGATTGAGAAACACTGCCTTAGAGCAATTCCCTAGACTTGTAGCAAATGACCACATTTCATAGATGGTAGCATATGGCCAACACATGGCACGTCAGGTTGCCCTACACATACAACACCCATAGCCAGGTGTGGTGTCTTTCCTGGAACCAGATTCACACCACATCTTGTAGGAGGGCAGTGTACAGGGTTTCGGAATGACACAGGCAAAAACCATATAACCAATTGTGAATTTGTAAGCTTTGCTTTTTTTTTTTTGGCCTTGGGGTAGAATGAATTGTGTCTTTCTGCCCATTAAGAGGAATAGGTTGGCTTAGCAATCAGATAACATGAAGAGGCTCCAAAGATGTTTCACCCTGGATTAGTCAGCCATTTGTCATCGTGAGTAACAGAATTCCCATCTGAGCTGGCTAAGGTGAGAAGCGAACCGAATCAGAAGGCTCATGTTGCCATGAGTGCATCCAGCTTCCCCCATGGCAGGAGCCCGGTGGCCTCCTGGACTACAGAACACTTGGCTACCTATAGCTTTGTGGACTTGGCTACCATTGAAGGAGTGGCTCATATTCTTTTTGACCCTTTCAAAACAGAAAAGTCAGCTGGGCAGCGGTGGCACACGCCTTTAATCTTAGAACTCGGGAGGAAGAGGCAGAAGGATCTGGCATGAGCATGCTGCCAGAGCCGACAGAAACCAAGAGGCACCCTGAAAGACCTGCCGCTGCAGTGTCAGAAGTGGGTGGCAGCAGGTCAGGGATCAAAAGCCTAAGAAGTGGTAGGCAGTCACTACTTGTGAATAGCCATTTATTCAGAGACAAGTAAGAAAATTACAGAACTCAGCTTTTAAATGCAAAAAAGAAAAAAAAATCCATTCAAAGAATCATTAAAAAACAAGGTCATAAAACTATACTCATCAATCTTTGATAAGACTAAAAAAATGAGGTAAGACTTTGGAAGTTTGATTTAAAACAAAGCAAACAACACACACAAGACAAAAGACTAACAAGGAAGCAGATATAACTAAAGAAAGGGAAAGAATAGGCTAAGCGACCTTCCCCAGAAGTTGAAAACCCATCTGACATATATGATTTAATTCTTTTATAGAGTCTAAAGAGTTCAGACTGTCTGCAAGATCACAGACACTTGAAGCCATGCCCAGCCATGAAATATTTGACTTTCTAAGTATATTTAAATGACCCAAATTGGCCCAGAAGAAAGAAAAATATGACCCAAGAAAGAGTAAATGTTTTTAACAATCAAGAAGTAAATTCTTGTATAAGGTCAGTTATGTCCAAGTGCAAAAAGATATTATAGCTTATCTTACAGGAACCATGGAACAACATCAACAAAAAAACCACAGAGCAATAACTCAGTAACTCAACAAAAGTCTAAAACTAAGTAAGATAGCAGCAAGTTTAATTCAGCCAAATATTACAAGAGTAATAATTTACATGAATATACCGTCGCTCTCTTTGGACACACTAGAAGAAGGTGTCAGATCCCATTATAGATGGTTGTGAGCAACCATGTGGTTACCGGGAATTGAACTCATGACCTCTGGAAGAACAGCCAGTGCTCTTAGTTGCTGAGCCATCTCTCCATTTTTTTTTCTTAGATTTATTTTATTTATTATATGTAAGTACACTGTCGCTTTGACACTCCAGAAGAGGGCGCCAGATCTCGTTACAGATGGTTGTGAGCCACCATGTGGTTGCTGGGATTTGAACTTGGGACCTTCGGAAGAGCAGTCAGTGCTCTTAATCGCTGAGCCATCTCTCCAGCCACCTCCATTTTTTTCTTAAAAAAACTTTTTAAAAAGAAAATATTTTCATCTATGGCTGGAGAGATGGATCATTGGGAAAACCACACACACTTGTACACAACAAAATTAAAAAAAAAAAAAGAAAAGAAACATGGCTTAAAGAAGGCCATATAAGAACACAGGCACAGATACAGAGAGCATGCCCCCTGACAACAGAGGCTGCCAGCCATGATGGCCAAAGATTGCATGCACGCAACCACCGTGAGTTAGTTAAGAAAGAGGTGTCAACAGATTTTCCCTCTGAGCTTCCAAAAGGCACTGGCTTTACTGACATTTTGGCTTTAGACTTCTGGCCTCCAAAACTCTGAGAGAAGAAACTGGTATTACTTGAAGCCAGCCAGTGTGCAGTGCATTGTAATGGCTGCCCTGTGAAGCAAATCCAGCTGGTGTCAACTCAGAGGAACAGAGTAGAAGGATCAGAGAGACAGACGTGGACCTACTGGTCCAAAACAACCTCTGACTGGCATCTCATGGCAGGTGACAAGGCAGATAGAAGGTCTCTGTAGAGAAACAGACGCTTGTCAAAGATGTCCTCCAGTACCTTATATTGGAAAGTAATAGCTCTGAGCTGAGAGTGTAGCTCAGCGGGTTGCACCTGAGGAGCATGCACAAGACCCTGGGTTGGAGTCTGGCATACAGGAAACAAAACAAACAAGGAGATGAGCACGGAGAGAGAGCTAGGACCAGTGTGAATGACTCTCGGCAGAAGTGACTCCCAGGCCCCGGGGCTGCCTGGGACGCGGCTGTTGCTGCTGCAGCTAAAGCCTATTCTATCTGCGCACATTTCAGTGCGCAGAGGTGAAGCTGAAGACCCGTGTGGAGAAGAAAAGGCTCTGGAGGCAATGAAGGAAATCTGAGAAGAACCCAACAGAAGTTCACAACAGTTGTGATGAAGAAAGGGCTGATGTGTGGAAGCAGACTGTGAAGGCGACCTGTGGGACTGCACAGATGGAGTAGAGTCCAGGGAGAGAAGAGAAGAAGCAGCTGGAGTCCACCTAAGTCCAGCTCTTTAAAGATAGCTGATACCGACTTCTCAAGGGTCCTCAACTTAGAAGGACCCAGCCCTACCCCTTGAAATGGCAGGGAAAAAAAGATGATACCCCCCCCCCCTTTTCTTCCTGCCTGAAATTTCCCTACAGTATTACCTAAAAATCATACAAACTAGGGCAAAGTATTGGGCTGGGAGCCCAGGGGATTGGGTGGGAACTTTAACCTCATTGGTTTGTATCTGCCAGCCCCCTTCCACCACCACCCCCTGCATAATTCAAAGGAGCACCCATGAGAAGCTGGCCGGCTTTATCCAGTTGGCTGGAGCACATCCTGCACAGCCACGCTCACCTAGCTCAGAGGCAGGCTCTCTTTCCCAGGGGTGCACTGGGGGGTGGGGGTGGGGGTAGGGTGGGGTTGTCCAGGTTTGACCAGTAATTTTGTTGTTGTTGTTGTTGTTGTTTGTTTGTTTGTTTGTGTTTTCTTTGTGCTTTCTTTCCTCTCACTCTTTCTCCCCGGTGAGGGATGAGCATCCATCATGGCTAGCAGGTTTTATGGGGGCTATGAAAGGAAGCTAATAGCTCTGTAAAGAAGAGCCAGTTACCTGGGAAACCTTCCAGGCATGTTGTGTTCCTGGCAACCCTGGGAGGCCTGGTGGAAAGGCCACCCCTCAGAGTGAGACAAGCAAGATCTAGGTCTAAGTGTTCAATACATGATTTATCTGTCCTGACTTACCCTGGGGACACTGCCTGGGCATTGCTTGTCCTCTGTGGACCAGGAGACTGCCTTCCAAGATGGGCATTTGGGCTCCGTTGTTGCTGATCTGTGACACCTCTGACTCTTGCCGAATCCAAGAGAAGAGTTGGTTAGGCCTGGACTACTGGCCGGGAACCAAATATCGTACCATTTGGATGCTTTGTGGTCTCATCAAATGACAGCCCATCCACCCTGGGCTCCGCTCTTGCCGTCTTGTCCTGATTGGAGTGTGCCGTGTACCTGCTGTAGCTAGCTATCCATCACAAGGTCCAAGCAGACCTCTCCTAATCCACCCCATTGGAGGGGAGCCAAGGAGCCAGCTGCCCCCTCACTACCACGGAGGACTCCAGCTGCTGTCTGTGTTGTTCATGCCCCTGCATGCACCCTTGGGGAGGCAAGTCTGGCCCTGTGAGAAGTCTGAGTCACAGATGCTGTCACAAAACAGGGACATAGCAGGCAAGGAGGCTGCACTATTCTTAGAGACGCTTACAGTTGCTCTAAGGAATCGCTAACAGAGCAGCAGATTAACACTGCCTGGTTAGGAGCACTGCCTGGAGTGGGAGCCCTGAACCCTTGCCAGGCTGCCTTTCTCAGGTACCTACTGTGTGCCGCCTAGAGCCTCCTGCCTAAAAATAACGAGCCCCACAATAGCCGGTCCTGTGCGTTTGCTCCTCATGTTCCTGGGCCTATAGCAACCAGTGAGCCAGGGGCATTCTATCCCCGTGAGGGGTAGGAAGGAGCCAGGAGTGAACGAGTAAACGAGTCGGTTCAGATCAGTTCAGGTTCAGAGGAGGCTCCAAGAGGGATCAGGTGGAAGCTGGAGCCCAAAGTGTGACATTTGGACCGGGGCCTGAATGATGACAAGGAACAGACATACCCAGGCCCTGGGGACAGATGGGCACTTCAGGGTCACAGCAGCAGCTCAGCAGTGAGAGGGAGTTTGGCAGTGCAGAGGTGGAGCTGCGGTTTGTCGGTGGGCAGGCAGGGCTGGGGCTGCAGGGACTCTGAGAGGCAGAAGTAAACCAGGTGCAGGGCTGGGGGAGCCCTAGGAACCCCACCCACAGGACAGGGAGCTACAGCCGGGCTTGCCTAGGGCTGGGGAGGGAAGGCAGCACTAAGGGTCCGGGCTCTCTTGTTATGGGACCTGCCATAGCTCTCTGTTGTGGCCCCAGCTGAGCTTCGGTTGTAATTGAGCAGAATAGTACTTCCCACCAGGTTTGGATGACTTCTGTGCTTCTTGTCTTCCAGTGGCTGGAGGCTCCCGAGTACTCATGTCTCTGTCCACAGACCCCTCAGTACCCATCGCAGAACCTGGCTCCTGGTGGCCACCTGGATCTGCTAGGGGCATGAGATGGTGAAGGTTGAGTCTTACTAGATGAGGTTGGGGGGCTGGGTTGACTAGAGGGGAAAACTGTGTTTGCAGGGCTGCAGAACTTTGGTTTCACCAGACTTACCTGGGGGACATGAGACATTCTCAGGTCTCCCATATGGGGGACAGAGTTGAGAAAGGGACACCACCTCCTTCTTTCTTCCTTGCTTACTCTTTCAATTAATTTTTAAAGTTAGCATACATGATGGTTTTCGTCATGGTATTTAGTGTAGACCTGTCATTATGCTTTATTACCCAGCCCTCTCCTCCCACCCCTCCTCCTGGTGCTCCCCTCTCTCCCCCTGCCAGCCTTGGTTTCTAACATAATTAATATCATTCAGCACATTAAAAAAAATCCAAGTAGCCCCTCTCTGATGGAATTTAATTAGAGCTCTTTCTCAGCCGGGAGGTGTGCACCCCCTACAGAGAGAACCAAAAGAAAATGAGGCGAATAATCTCTTGAAGTGAAGCATCTTTGGGGGAAGCCTGCAGGCTGCTTCCCTCCTGCAGTGTGCAGATCCTATGCCCCGCCAATGTCCCCATTCAGCTTTCAGTAAACATCACTGGCTTTCAAAGTGCACTCTTCAACTGTGGTGGCCTTAACTCCTTCCCAACACCCCTTGCCTCTTACGTGTTGGAAAGATTGTTCTGGGAAAGCAAGGGTCTACAAGCTAAGAATGTGAATCAGGGTGTTATCAATACTTGAGGTGTATGTTTATACAAGTGGAGGCCCGTTAGGAAGGTGATGGTTCAGTTCTCCAGCTGCTTTCCTGGCTGGGAGGTCAGGTAAACCTGACTCTTCACCTATTGAGAGGTTGTGGGTGAGGTGCCCAGGAGACCCAAAGCCACCGTTTCCTAAGTTATGAACTGGGGCTATTGCCATGCAGGGCAACACTGTTCAGCCATAAAAAGGAATGAACCCTGGTGTGATACAGCATGAGCCGTGGACATGAAGCCAAGTGCAAGAAGCCAGACTCCAGGTACAGGATGGGCCCTGGATCCCACACAAATCCATGCAGACAGAAAGCAGATACGTGGAGGCCACGGGGCCGTGGAGGGACTGCCAGTGACTGGAGAAAATGTCTTGGAATTAGATAGTGGTGTTGGCTGCAGAGCTCTGAATACATTAACAACCACTTTAGAGGGAAAATGGCACAGAACTGAATCCATGGGGCAATTCTGACATAGCAGTGGGGAGGCTGCTCTGTTGGGTATCAGAGTTGGATACAGCCTGAGCATGGAGAGTGGTCTAGGGTCAAAGGGTAATGTTTTCATGATGTGCAGCTCCAGGATGAGACTGTTGTGTGGGGTTTAAAGGGGCCACAGCACTTTCTCGAGACCCCCAGATAGTGCCCCAGAAGGGTAGTATCAGGCACACTGTGTGCTTTCTCTCCCATCTTCACAGAACCATGAAGAACTGAGGGCAGGTTGGTGTGAAAACTGACACTCAAACCCTTAGTCATGCTGAACGCTCTAGAGTCTGTCTTGGAGAAACATTCCATTGATTTTAACTGGGAAGCACTGGGTGGTTTCTCAAAATAAAAGGGATCCAGTACTCTCCCCATGATGCCCAGGGGTATCTGGGCCCATACCTGCTGGTGGAGGGGGGGGTTAAAGTCTCAGAATTGTGTGCCATTGTGGTCCATGCACAGAGGAGGTTTAAAGGGCAGGAATTGGAACCCTAGTTCCTGGGATCTCCAGACTGATTTGCGCCCCACAGGGCTATTTGCAGACCTCACAACACACTTGCTGATTTTGGAACAGAAAGAATATCAGAACATGCGCTGACAGGCCCCCAAATGAGTCAGAGAGCGGGGTACTGGAGTCTTGTACCCAGAGGACTTCAGCTGAGGTTCATTGGTGGGTGTGCTGGCCAAGAGAGTGGGAAAACTCGGTTCAGACAGAAACATAGCCCAGAGTTGGAACCGTCTGCCTGCAAGTTCCCATCTTTTAAGGAAAGATGAGGATCTAATAAGGATCCCCACCCATTGAGACACAGGGAGGTGATTGAGTCACCCGATCAATGCAGTTTTAGTGGAATGGCGGGCGGGATGCCAAAGTGTGTTGGACAGAGACAGAAGTGTATGAGAGATAAAGTAGGAAAAGCAAGCAAGTAGCATTGACCTTTAGGGGCACTTGTTCACTCAGATAGCAGAGGAACAGGATGGGACCAAGGAGGCCAGGGCTAGGAGGGCCAGGGGCTTAGGCTTGAGTTTTGCAATTGTAATAGTTGTTTACAGTTAGATGCCAATAGAGGTGATGGCATCTCCAGCAGATGCCAGGGCTTGGAGATTCCCAAATAACAAGAGGACATGGGTCCCAGTGCCTTCAGATAAGAACAGAGACGCCCCACCTGATCAGAGGCTGGTGAGTTGGGTGCAGAGGGGTTGCTCCAACTTGATGCAGGGAGTTGGAGGATATAAAGAAGACAGACAAACAAATGTGGGACATGTGGACACTTGCTCAGTGTGGTGGGAGCATAGAAGCTGGGTCTTCCTGAGCATGGCTGGCCCAGAGAAGTGTGAACCCACAGTGGTGAGGTGGTTGATGGTAAAATGTAGCTAGCAGCATGATACACTGCTGTGATGTACTGTGATACGGTCACAGCTCCTGTTGTCAGCCAGCTGTCTGGATTAACCAGGATAGGAACTGTGGGCTAGTGAGGGTTGGTCTTCCGTAGCTTTTATACTCCTCTGGTTTTCTTTTTAGCAGGAGCAGATGGTGCCCCCTAGTGCATGCCTCTGGTAAAAAGACCCCTTGATCTACAAGCATAGCATTGTGGGGCCCTGGCACTCAGGATTAAACACTGACTGGCATCTGCTTCCAAGTGGGCCTGAGTATGGTAATCCCTCCGCCCGTGATAGCAGCCATCCAGCACTGGCTTATAGGGATGTGTCCGGGGCTTTTGTCCCTGTGGGCTTAACAGCGCTCTTGCCCTCAAATGACCAGGGCCTGCAGCATCTCTTCTCTTGCTCTTTACAGCCTCAGCACTTTATCTCCTCTTTATTTCTACCAGCCTCCACTTCCCTTGTCCCTGCCCCGGCTGCTCCTTTAGGTGACTGTCTTTGGCTGTCAGGCAGCTGCCTGCCCCACAGCTCAGTGCATGGCTTCTCTGCTATCACTGCTGCTGGCGTTACTTCTGTCACTTCCATCTCAGTGTTCAGTCCTGGTCCTCTCTACTGGAAGTAGGCCAAACAAACAAACAACAAAAAATACTCAAAGACTGGGCGATACCACAAAAGATCCAAGCCGCCAGTCCCCTTCACACCAGTCACTCTGAAACCCGGTTGCAAATGAAGGTTTGTGTTTGCACCTATCCCGGCTTGCCTCTTTAGCCCCAGCCAGGGTCATGGAGAGTTCAGGGAGGCTTGAGATAGCAAAGAGCCCAGTGCCAACCGAAACAGGCCTGGCTGGGGCCCTGCCTGCAGGAGCTGGAGCAAGCAGCTGGGATCGCTGTGCAGCTTCCCCAGGATAGCATGGAGTGTTCAGGATGGCTGATGCCGGCATAAGGGTAGTCATGGTGAGCGCTGTGACTGACAATTCTCTTGCTGGAGACAGCCAGGGCAGCAAGAGAGCATCTAACAGCTTCCAGCTAGGAAGTCATGCCCCACTCCATGTCTTTGCTTATCTATGGTGGCAGCAGCAAAAGTGTTTACAGCAGGAACTTAGAGAACCTAGCAGTAAGAGTAGTTTAAATTTTAATATAATTTTATGTTATTTAGATATATAATTAGTATGATTTTAATAATTTAATTTAATTTTTTTAAATTTTTTTTTAAAATTTATTATACGTAAGTACACTGTAGCTGTCTTCAGACACTCCAGAAGAGGGAGCCAGATTGGATGGTTGTGAGCCACCATGTGGTTGCTGGGATTTGAACTCATCACCTTCGGAAGAGCAGTCTGGTGCTCTTACCCGCTGAGCCATCTCACCAGCCCTAATTTAAAAATTTAAATGAAGAGTATTTAAAATAAAAAAATTTAAAGACTATAAATTTAAAATAAATTTATGAAAATTTAAAATATTTTAGATTTTTACATAAATTAAATTTTTTTAGATAACAGTGTTCAGTCCCTTCATCTTCTCCCCATCACAGCTTGCCTGTTCAGGAATGAAAGATCCTCTTAGAAACTGTGGCATTTGGGACCTCTCAAAAGCTAGAGTTTCCCTTAAGGCTTGTTAGAGCGGCGAGAGGCTTTGGGATATGGCCTGTACCCTGAAAAACTTCCTACAAATCCTCCCTAGACCTCCTTGCCCTGGAGGCGCTTCCATCTCAGGGGTCTTCCCCCTGAAAGCCCAGGAACGAGGGACTCTGTCCCTTAAAGGTATGCCTATTTCTTAAGTGAGCAGGCTCCTGGAAGCTAGAGGATGCCAGCCTGCTGCTGCGCAGGTGGAGGGGTCCCAGGGAAAGATCAGGACTAAGAATGAGGGAGCTCTGAAGTAATCACCAGGTTCCCTCTGGTCATAGCCCAGTCCACGGAGATTTTGGCCATGTTCACTGTTCAGTGGGAGCACCAACCCCAGAGGCTGGTTGGCAGTGGTTGCTGTGACCAGCAGGATCTCCAGCAGGCTGGAGAGGGATGGTTTCAGCCAGTGCCAGGCTCCGGTGTCTGGGACCTAGTGTCATATCTCACACACGGGCCTCTGTCATCCTAAGTGTGGCTGCAGCACTGGCCATTACTCTAAGAAGTGGGAATTATAAGGTCCAGGGCTTCCCTATCCTGCTGCGAGTCTTAAGCAGGGCGCCAGCTTCTCCAGACTGTTTGGTCCTCAGTATCTGCTACTTCCCTGAGGCTGTCCAGGAGTGACGTATCACAGGCAAAATACCTACAGAAATCCAAACCACTGTGGTGTCCCCATGTGCCTGCTTGGCCATGGGGTGGTGACAAGCCCAGCAGTTATCCCAGTGTGGCACCCTAGGTGCATAGTGGTGAGATTTAGGGCCCTCTCTAGGACTTAAGGTGAGTGCATCAGTACTTTCTAAGGCCCTCTCTTCATTTTGCATAGCAAGGGAGGGCTGTGTGCCATGTCATGTCGAAGAGTAGAGGACACTGGGGCAGGGACAGGGTAGTGGCCATGTCCTCTAGCTCTTCTTGACCTTGGCCCCTACTCCAGATGGCAGAACAGCTAGAGGAGGAGAGGCCTGAAGCCAGAATTGGCCTCTGAAATCCAGCATGGGACAACCTCAGCGTTTTCATTACAGACCAGGGCCCTACTTGTTCCCTAGCTCAGCACACATTCCTCAGGAGAAGCCTCTGGGGTCTGGAGTGGAGCTCAGTAGTAGGATGCCTGCCTGCCATGTATGAAACCCTGGGTACAATCTTTGGTACTGAGAGTGAGAGTGGGCTCTGAGGTGATGTACTTTCTCCTCCTGAGACGTCGCATATCTCCAGAGCAGTAGCCAAGACATTCCACATGTAGGGGCTGTTTCCCTTCTGCCCCTGTGTCACCCCTTCATCACTAGATACAGGTGACAAAGGCAGCAGGTTGCTGTTCCACTTTTTGACTCCTGTTTGGGGACCAGAGATTTTGGGAGACAAAGAGGAGCAGCAGGTCCCTGCACATTTACACACAAGCGAGTCACAGAGCCACCCCCTCCCCCAGCCCACCGTGTGGTGGGTTCCCTGTCTCCATCTAAGCTGCCAGAGTCCAGGCTCCCAATGACCCCTCATTGAACAGCTTCCAGACTTAATAACAAGAATGCAACTGAATTGCGTTTGGATGGGTTCCATCCTCCGTGTCTGCTCAGCCTCACTCCTGACTCCCGTCTGTGACGTCAAACCCCAGCTAATCCCGGAAAAACAGATTAAATGCTGAAAACTCAATTCTCCCGCCCTCCCTCTTGCTCAGGGTGTCTCGAGGACCTGCCCTCTCCCGGCTTGCTCCCTTTGCTTGGAGCCAAACCCTCGTAATCCTCCCCGAGCTCCCACGGATGCCTTCAGCTGGCAGTTCCTACAGTTGGGAAGGCCTCTGGACTCCTAGCTTAGGTTTTCTGCTTTATTGTAAGAGGCTGGGGCCTTGATTCCTGGGGTGACACCCAGCACATCTCCACTCTGCCTGGTCTATGACCTGGAAATAGCTCATACTCTCCATTCTGTCTTGGGCCCCACCCCAGTGCTGCCATGGCCTTCCTGATACCACAGCTAGTGACCACACTCTGACCCTGTTGGACTATCAGGGACACTGAAGAATTGGGGATGGTTTCCTTTCTAGGATCCTAAAAGCAGGGTCTGAAACCCAAAGGTGTCAATAAAAGCCAGGGCCTGTTCCAGGCTCCAGAGAAGGTCGCTGTCTTGTCCGAATGGCTGTGAGGCCTGACATGCGGGGGTTTGCAGGTACTGGTCTCAGTCCCACTGACTGGCCTCTAGAGACCTCCATTTTCCACATTGCCTCTTGCTGTCTCAGATTCCCACCCCCACCCCCAAAGCTGTCCTGTGCCTGGCAGGAGCTATAATTTTGTCTATGCTGTCATGGGACAAGACGGAGCAAGTCTGTCTCATGCCCAGGCTGCTGCACTGGATGTCATGAGGTTGCCTGAGCTAGGGTTTGGCAGAGGTGAGGCCAGGGACAGCAGACACAAGTCCTGTTCCCTCTCCACCTGAGATGCTCCCTGGCCTCAGACTCAGCAGGGACAAAACCAGAGGGGCTGTCTGGCCAGATAAGGGCAATGATATTAATCACGCAGACCAAGGGGACGATGTATGGCTGTCAGGCTGGCCAGCAAAGCACTTGTGCAAAGCATTCTTCCTTCGGGCCCCAGCCTCAGGGTTCAAATCAATGTGGGTTTAGTGTCTGCTACTGGGAATGGAATCCCAGCCAGGGTGGCCATCTGCCTGTGACCGGCCTTCCTGACCTTGAGAGGCCAGCAGCAATACCAGTGGATTTGGTGCTGTGACAATGGGGTGAGGCTTGCTGAGCTCGATCACACTTCATCCACAGGACACCCCAAGAGCTGTTCTCACCCCTATTTGTAGAAGATAAAACAAACGGTCAAAGACAGTAGGTAGCTGGGCCCAGCATGAGTCAGAGCCAAGAGGGGCAGGTGTGGCCAGCGACCTTCATCTCTGCATCCTTGCCCTTCTCTGCCCCTGTGCACGCACAGCTCCAACTCCGCTACCCTGTATCAAGCCGTGTAGAAGAGTTCAAGCACGAGGTACCCCAAAGTCGCCTGAAAGCAGCAAGTCCCTCACAGGCATCCAGCAAACATGCATAGACAGACCTGTGCTAACAGTAAGGATGATAGGTGTGTGGCTTTTTGTCAAGTTTCTAAATGCTCTTTGAACTGAAAACCAGGGGCTTGGGGTATGACTGTCACAGCGCTTGCCTGACATATGCAAGGTGAATCTGGGCCTCAGCACATAAAAAAATCAAATTCACTTTATCAGTTTTATTTTAGCCCACATGCCACCTCACCTATTTAAGACATACTTGAATTTAGCCAGACAGGTCTGTATTCGTCAGGGAAAAGGGATTTGGTAGAGTGACTTACAGACTGGGGCTGTCTCCAAGGGAAAGACCAAGAACCCAGGAGTTAGGTGTTCAGTCCTTGAGGCTGGATGTCACAGCTGGTCTTCAGTATACTCCAGAATCCCAAAGGAATAGGCTTTCCTGCCAATAAAGGAAGGAGTGCCTCGGCAGTGGGAGAGATGAACTCACCAGCAAGATGAGCCAATCAAGAAAGCCCTTCACTGGTGATGAAGATCACACTGGGGTGTGCCCAGCCGCTTGGGCTTCAGGTTGAGAACCAAGATTAGTCATCACATCTTCACATCTGTTTGCATACATCTAAAATAAATAAAAAGGAATTGCTAAACTTCAGAATAATTTTTTTCTTCATTGTACTAATAGTCACTAAAGGGTTAAAAGGAAAAAGTATATATATATATATATATATATATATTTTAACTTATTCATTTTACATCCTGCTAACCACCTCCCCTTCTCCTCTGATCTGGTGGGGGCTTCTTTGGGTATCCCCCAACCCTGGCTCATCAAGTCTCTGCAAGGCTAGGCGCATCCTCTCCCACTGAGACCAGACAAGGCAGCCCAGCTAGAAGAGCATATCCCACAGACAGGCAGCAGCTTTTGGGATAGCCCCAACTCCCAGTTGTTAAGGACCCACATGAAGACCAAGCTGCACATCTGCTACATGTGTGCAGGGAGGCCTAGGTTCATCCCGTGTATGTTCTTTGGTTGGTGGTTCAGTGTCTAAGGGTCCAGGTTAGATGATTCTGTTGGTCTTCAGTGGAGTTCCTAGTCTCTTAGGGGCAGAAAAAGACTTTTTTTTAAAGACTTATTTATTATTTATTTTATGTATATGAGTACACTGTAGTCGTACAGATGGTTGTGAGCCATCATGTGCTTGCTAGGAATTGAACTCAGGACCTCTTCTCACTCTGGCCATGCTCGCTCTGGCCCAAAGAGTTATTAATTTAGTTATTTTTAAAAGATTTATTTACCTATTATATGTAAGTACACTATAGCTGTATTCAGACACTCCAGAAGAGGGCATCAGATCTCATTATGGATGGTTGTAAGCCACCATGTGGTTGCTGAGAATTGAGCTTAGGACCTTCGGAAGAATAGTCAGTGCTCTTAACCGCTGAGCCATCTCACCAGCCCCAGAAAAAGACTTTTTTTTTTTTTTGGTTTTTCGAGACAGGGTTTCTCTGTATAGCCCCGGCTGTCCTGGAACTCACTCTGTAGACCAGACTGGCCTCGAACTCAGAAATCCGCCTGCCTCTGCCTCCCGAGTGCTGGGATTAAAGGCGTGCACCACCACGCCCGGCCCAAGACTTTTTTTTAAAGATTTATTTTATTTATCATATGTAAGTACACTGTAGCTGTCCTCAGACACTCCAGAAGAGGGAGCCAGATCTTGTTACAGATGGTTGTGAGCCACCATGTGGTTGCTGGGATTTGAACTGCTCACCTTCAGAAGAGCAGTCGGGTGCTCTTACTCGCTGAGCCATCCCACCAGCCCCAGAAAAAGACTTTTTAAAAATAACTTTATACTGTCTAATCAGGAATTTGTCACAATTTCCTTTCATAGAGGACTTCATAAGAGATTCTTTTCATAGCCGGGCGTGGTGGTGTACGCCTTTAATCCCAGCACTCGGGAGACAGAGGCAGGCGGATTTCTGAGTTCGAGGCCAGCCTGGTCTACAGAGTGAGTTCCAGGACAGCCAGGGCTGTACAGAGAAACCCTGTCTCGAAAAACTTAAAAAAAAAAAAAAAGAGATTCTTTTCTACTTCTGTCATGTTTAATGTTCCAAATAGATTTTAAAAACTGGTTGAGTGCATATTACTTTTAGCTTCAGAAGATATCATGTATATTTAAGAGACATTTAACTATTATAAATTATTTTGATGACTTAAAAATGTCAATACTAAGTGGTATATTTTAAAATAAATTTTATTAGTTTAATAAAAAATCTTTAAAAAATAACTTTATTGAGATGCAGTTCAAATACTCATTCCATTAATGCATTTAAAATGTGCAATTCAGTGGTCTTAGAATATTATATTTTGGGTTATCTAAAGTCTGATAGAGGATATGTAGCATAAAACTTTCCATTTTAAAGGGCTGGGATATAACTCTGTGGTAAAATGCTTACTTAGCAAACACAGGCCCTGGGTTTTATCAACAGCCTTGAAGAAAAAGAAAAAAATTGCTATTTTAAGCACTCTCCAGCATTCCACTCCATGGTGTTAAGAGCATCCCCAGGGGCCTGCAGCCATCACCACAGCCACTTCCAAAGTGTGTTCTTCACCCAAATGAGAGCTCTGACTATTACACAATGACTCCCTGGTACCCCTTGGTGCTTAGTAACCACTAAACTGCTCTCACAAGGAGGACTTTTAAGAAGTCGCAGTTATTAATTCTTTAAATAATGAATTCTATTTTAAAAGCAGTTTTAGGTTCACATTAAAATTAAGTGGAAATTAAGAGTCTGGTAAGGTTCTTACCCCACATTAACATCATCAGTCTCTACCTTCCTACACCAACGTGGTCCTTTCAACTATTTATTATTGTATGTGTATGATATATGTATGATGTAGGGGTGGACATGTGTGCCTCAGCACATGTGTGAAGATCTGAGGACAACTGGGTGAAGTCAGTTCTGTCCTCTTACTAGTACGTAGATTTCAGGGAATCAAACGTTGGCCCTCAGGCAGCAAGCGCCTTTACCTGCTGAGCAGTCTGTCCTACCCAGAGTCGTCCTTGTGTTACAATGATGAACTGACACATACGCAGAGTCCATGGTTTGCATTCTTTTTGAAGATTTATTTTCATTATTTTTTAAGTGTGTGTGTGTGTGTGTGTGTGTGTGTGTGTGTGTGTGTGTTTGTGTGTGATACACACATGAGGATAGATGCCCACAGAGGCCAGAAGACTCCTGACACTGGAGTTATAAGCTGCTGTGAGCTGTCTAACATGGGTACTAGGTCCTCTGTAAGAGAATCAAGTGTTCTTAACCACCCAGCCCTTGGTTGTATATTCTGTGGGTTTAAATAAACGTATAATGTCATGTACACCACATCGTATGAAGCAGTTTAACTGTCCTAAGAGCCCTCTGTATTTGCCTGTTCATCCCACATTAATTTATCTATGTAGTGAATGAACTTTCATGCTGTGGAAGTTGAGACATTTACATTTCCACCTTTATTCTTCCAGTTTTTAATATAACTTTTAGTTATATTATTATTTGTGTACATTGTTGGGGTTTTCATATACTTCAGTAACCATGATTGCAGGATTGCTTTGTTTACATCATAATTTTTTTGTTTTTGTTTTTGTTTTTTTGTTTTTTGTTTTTTGAGACAGGGTTTCTCTGCGTAGCCCTAGTTGTCCTGGAACTCATTTTGTAGACCAGGCTGGCCTCGAACTCAGAAATCCGCCTGTCTCTGCCTCCCAAGTGCTGGGATTAAAGGTGTGCGCCACCACCGCCCGGCCTCATCATAGTTTTCTATGGATGAATTTTTTCCATGACTTATCTTTTAGTTTGTTGGGTTTTAATACCAGATAATATTTTTAAAGAAGATATTATCCATATCTTAGCCCCTAGATTCATATTTCAGAGATTTGCTGACATCACACCTGGAAACTTTAGCTGGGTAGAAAATTGTGGTTCCTAAAATTCTGCCTCTTAGAACTCTGCAGATATTACTTGTGGGGCTTCTAAAGTTGTGTTGCTATAAAGTCTGATTCTCCCCACCCATCTCTCTAGACTCTTCATTATACTTTTTTTTTCCCTCTGTCCTTTAAGGTCAGTGATTTTTTTTTCCCAGAATGTGCTTTGCTATTGTTTATAACATCAGGGTTTTTTTTTTCTTTTCCAAAGAACATAGAATATGAGTTACTCTTTCGGGTCAATTTATTATCTTGTTTTTTTTTTTTTCCTTGCTCCAGTCAACCCTGCTTGCTCTGGTCTGTCCCGCTCGCTCCGGCCGGCCCCACTCGCTCCAGTCAGTCCTGTTTGCTCAGTCCCTGCTCTCTCCGGTCCGAGGATTCATTTTATTATTATTATTCATAAGTACACTATAGCTGACTTCAGACGCACCAGAGTAGGGTGTCAGATCTCATTATGGGTGGTTGTAAGCCACCATGTGGTTGCTGGGATTTGAACTCAGCACCTTCGGAAGAGCAGTCGGGTGCTCTTACCCGCTGAGCCATCTCACCAGCCCCTTATCTTGTTATTTTTAAGAAGTTCTGGAGACACTATGGGAATGACTCAGTGCATAAATGCTTGCACAGCAAGCATGGGACCCGAGTTCAGATTCCCCAGAACTCACACAAAAGCCCAGAGCAATGGCATGCAGCTGTACTTCAGTGCTGGAGAAGTGGGTGGACACAAGAAGCTCCTGGGTGCTCACTGTTCAGCCACTGTGGCCAAAATAGTGAGCTCCACGTTCAGTGAGGTAGACTGTTGCAAAGCATAAGGTGAGAGGTAATAGAGGAAGGCCCCTGGCGCTGGCCTCTGACTTCACATGCTCACGTGTGTACAGACATAAACCACGGTGTGCGTAACAAATTTTAATAGTTTAAAAAGAACTGTTTTTATGACCTGTTTTTATGACTTAGCTCGTTCTTCTATCATCCTGTTTTGTTCCGGGTGCACCCCATGTCTGTGAGAGAGCCCCAGTTGCTGCCACGGCTGCATCTCTATCTCAGTCTTCTCCCCTCTGCTCTGTGAGTTCCTCAAACCCACCCATGGCATCTCCAGTTATTTGTCCTGTTTTGCCTGTTCATTCATGCGTTCGTGTACCTTTTAAAATAAGATGAGCCACAATTTTTTCCACATTCCCCCTGAGCTCAGCTAGCTTTCTCTCATCTCTCTTTATTGTTGAATTATTTCTCATTCTTTCCCATGTGCTCACTTAAGCAGAGTATATACTAAGTTTCCGTGTTTCTTTTCTTCCCTCCCACACAGCAAAGTATCCTAGGGGCCACACAACTAGGAAAAATAGTGTTAAGTTTTGCACATAGATCCCACTTTGTCACATTTTGTCACTTTCAGAACTGAGTCCTCTCTTGTCGCTGTTGATCCCTTCCTACTGCCTGAGTGTCTGCCTGCCTGCCTGCCTGCTTGCTTGCTTCTGTAGTTCCTTGCAAGCACAACACAGTCCGTGTGCTTCACCCAGCCTGAGATGGAGCTGCTGTCTTGGTCTTCACTGTCTGACAGTTCTCAGAATGCCCTTATGACTAAGCTTTGCTTATAACCTAGCTCTCCTGGGCTGTGGGAGCCACCCAGAATCCTATGCCTTAGTGTTGGTACTGTGTCTCTATCTCCAGTTCCCACGTGGAAGGGTGGACACCATCCGTGTGGTTACAGCTCACCAGGAAGCTTGTCTTTGGAGAGAGTATCATTCTGTACTTTTAGAGATGTACTCACCAAGCCTCTGAAAGCCAAGAGACTCCTGGTGTCTGCAGTTGGCCAGGCTCTAAGGTCTCATGCCTGGACATCTTGGAGAGACTGAGAACTTTAGAGAACATGCTTTGTCTAACCTGCAGATCCTACTTTGACCCTAGGCTGGAAGCCTGCAGCCTTGCCTGGTGGGCCAGGAAGCCAAGGGAACAGGCAGTCTGCTGTGAGTGACTGGTTAAGAACCCAAAAGCATAGCCAGACTGTGACATACTCGGAGTCATTGTACTTACCCTGGTGCAGTGAGGGAATGCACTGGTTCAGAGAGTGCCACAGGTCTGGGTCCGCCTGAGGCTCTAGGCCGTTTCTCTGGCCAGCAGATGCAGGTTCAGCTTCAGAGAATTTGCAGAGATGGTCAATGATTGGTTGGAAGCATTTTCATGTGGATGATGAAAACCCAAATGAATCTGGGACCTTGAGTCGGTGGCACCTATGAGCTTTGGGTTAATTGTCCTCTCTTAGGTGAAGAAGTAATTTTAGGGTGACACAGGCCAGCTCTGGTCCACTTCTGGGGCTCTCTTCCCAAGTGTTGTGAAGGGTTTCTTTCTATCCTATTTTAGCAGATCTGGGGTTTCTCAGCCCTCTAGAAACCCAAGTGCTGAAGAGCCATGGCGATGTTTATATATAGATGAGTACCCAGAGATACTCTTACCCTTAACCAGCCCCAGGCCACCATGAACCATGACTGCATGGCTGGTGTGATCCTGTCCAACCCCTCCCCATCTGGAAAACCTGTGCTCAGCCCCCCACTTAACAATACTGAACCTCTGAATCAACCATGGATACCCTATTCAGGGAGCAGGCTGAGCCTTTACTACCCAGAGACTGTTGATGGGAGGGTTCACACAGTCTCTCTCTTAGTCCTTGGGTAGCTTTTCAAGATTGCTCAGCAAACAAGGAAATGCAGGCTAGAGAGACTAGAGAGGTAAGGAATTTGCTCCAGGTCATCATTGGTTTGAGAGAGTTGAGACTAAAATTCTAGCCTTGGCTTTCACTTTCCTCTGTTAACACACCTACCAGATTGCAGAAAGTGACTCTCCTATTCTCTCTCTCTCTCTCTCTCTCTCTCTCTCTCTCTCTCTCTCTCTCTCAGGTCTTCATTGAATTCTGTCATGGTTATCTGAGGAATCTTGCCTAGAAAGTCCCCACAAGCACGCAGCTCCCTGCCGCCTGGAAGGCGTGGACTCCAAGATGATCATAAAGGAATACCGGATTCCCCTGCCAATGACCGTGGATGAATACCGCATCGCCCAGCTGTACATGATACAGGTGAGTCCAGAGAGTCGGCTGGACCAGGTTAAGCTGGATCAGTCCCAGCCTACACTACTGGGTATGCCTGTGGACATGGACTGCTTTCGGTGTCTGTGAGCTGCTGCACCTTGGCTGTACATCCGGCTTCCAACTAGATGACATCAGGCTCACAGACACACTGGACTTTCATGGGACCAGATTATCTTGTCACCATTATAGTCTAGACACCCATAACACTAGCACCCTCTTTGCATTCACAACCTACTGCCTTGTAGGTCGGCCATTATTTCAGGGCTCTGCTCTCAAACACCACAGACTCCCCATTACTGTTTCGGAGGTGTGGCAGGGTAGGCTTCTGTCAGGAACCTCTCTTCCTGAGTTTCACAAGTTCTCACTTTGGGGTTGGGTGTGTGATGGCAGTCTTTCTTCTACTTAGAAACATATTAATCTTGGAGGACCTACTCCCATGATGGCATATGAATCTAAGTTATTCCCAAAGACAAAGCTTCCATAGAGCATCACACTGGGAGTTGGAGCTTCAGGAGAGGAATTGAAGGAGACACATATAGCCCCCAAGTCTCATTTAAGACAGGGCCTGTGAGGCAAGAGAGGCTCAAAGGTTGCACAGGAGCACACAGCCTGGCTCCTGACTCCCAGTTTAGTCATACCGACTCCAGGGAAATACCCATGGACTCTCTCTTTAGTGCCTCAGCAGCTGAGAACACATATCCCAAGCCCTGCCATCCACTCCAGATGCTTCTCACTCAAATGTCAGACCTCTCCAAGGCCCACATTGCCGGGATACTGACTGAAGACCTTGCTCTACAGAACTTTCCATTCCTTTACAGCTATCCTTCTCCATCGTCAACCCTAGAGACTTTTCCTCCATGCCGAGGGCCCAGAGCATCTATACCAATTATAAGGCATCTCCTGGCTTGGCTCCAGCTCTTGTGGATGTATCTGAGCCTCTTGTTGCTGTTGTCCACTGGGACCCATACCTGATTGGCTTCTCTGTGTATAAACCCCTCGTCATTGCACCACCCTGATCCCTCAGTATGTAGGGCCGGGGGCAGGGGGCAGCCTTCAGAGCTTCCACCCCCTACTTGCGTTGTTTTGTTTTTGTTTTTCTAGATAGGGTTTCTCTGTGTAACAGGCTCTGGATGTCCTGAAACTCACTGTGTGAACCAGGCTAGCCTCAAACTCTCAGAGATCCACCTGCCTCTGCCTCCCATGTGCTGGGATTGAGGGTGTTGTACCAGCTTTCTCCCCTTTCTGATGGGCTTGCACCGTCCGCCTAGGCACCCAGAACCTGTCTAAGGAGCTCGAAGCAAGCAGAGTTTAGCCCACTCCCGCAGGAGAGGTTTGGCTGGGAAATGAGCAGGAAGTACCCCCAGCCTCTCCAGGGGACTGTTTGCTCTGAGCGGCTTCAGAAGCGCCTCTCAATTCCCTCTTGAACCACTTACCCCTTAATTATTTCTAGAGAGCGGGAGGGAAAGAGCTTAAATCAGGTCCTAGCCCTGAGCACTCTAGAAATAACTCATTCTGTTCAAGGACCGACTCATCTGCTGAGGCTGCCATGTGTCTGCCTGCGGCTTCTTAGTCCCTTCTCCAGCAGTGACCCAGTCATGGCTGTGCAGCCACAGTGGCTTCTCGAGTTGGGTATTCAGAATCCTGCAGCATGACCTCCAGCCACTGGAGTGCCCCAGAAAATTTCTCAAGTGTGGAGTCACGGTTTCTCAGCGGCTCCTAACACTGTCATTTCCCAGCTTCGGTCCTTGTGTTTCCGGTCAATTTAATTGTGAAGTGACCCACAGCATCTCTATCCAGACCACATGGTCCACTGGGCCAATTTATACTTTTGATGAATATTGATCTGCTAGCCATGACACTAGTAAGTAGAAGTGTCTCCTACTTGATAGGTCACGCACATCTATACTGTCACAAATGCCCCTCTCTGCTGCTGTGAGTTTCCAAAGTCTTTCCCTGCACCCCTTCCAGTGAGCAAGTGTGTGTATGCAAAAGACAGAATGGTGAATAAGCCAGATGTTGCCACAAGAGGAGTGTCTGGGCCAAGTGCTAACTGTCATGCCCAGAGGGAGGCTGAGAAGCCTGGCTGGCATATACATGTACAGATATGTTCACGTGTGTACCCATCTATATAACTTGCACAGTCCCACTGCAGTCTCCATCAGCCTGAAAGGCTCATAGAGGTATGATATACCTCTCTGGAAGCTGTCATGGCCAGTGAAGCCCCTTTAAACCTGGGTTCTTTGTGAGAGGACCCTACACTCTGCCCAAATAACTAAGGTTGTCTTCCAACCTTTCCTCATGGGCCACAGTGGCAGAAAGGCAAGATGAGTTGAGTCTCTGAGTAGCAAAGGCTACTGTTTTAAACAGAAAGACCATGATTCCATCTTGATATGAAGGACCCCAGTATATGCGCTTTCTAGAGGTTGAGGTGTGGTCTGTTTCCAGACAATAGCACAGCTAATGATCTTACTCTATAGGTGGAAGTGTAGGCTTTCCCAGCTGAACCTGGCTTGAATTCTGGCTCTGGGGAACAAGTGAGTCTTCCTGGGTATTAATTACTACGTTTTGTTTTGTTTTGTTTTGTTTTGTTTTGTTTTGTTTTTCGAGACAGGGTTTCTCTGTGTAGCCCTGGCTGTCCTGGAACTTACTCTGTAGACCAGGCCGGCCTTGAACTCAGAAATCCGCCTGCCTCTGCCTCCCGAGTGCTGGGATTAAAGGCGTGCACCACCACGCTGGCTACTACTTGTTTTTTGTTTTGTTTGTTTGTGTTTTTTTTTCTTTTTTTTTTAAAGATTTATTTATTATATGTAAGTGAACTGTAACTGTCTTCAGAGAGCCCAGAAGACAGCATCAGATCTCATTACGGATAGTTGTGAGCCACCATGTGGTTGCTGGGATTTGAACTCAGGACATTTGGAAGAGCAGTCAGTGCTCTTATCCACTGAGCCATCTCTCCAGCCCCCTGTGTTTTGTTTTTCAAGAGAAGGTTTCTCTGTGTAGCTCTGACTATCCTGGAACTCACTCTGCAGACGAAACTGGTCTCAAACTTAAGAGATTCTCCTGCTTCTGCCTCCTGACTGCTGTGATTAAAGACATGCGCCACCGTGCTTGACCCCTCAGTTTCTTACATAAGCTAGTTTCTTAAATGGCAGTGCCCTGGAAGGACTCTCAAAAGAAACTTTCCTGTTTATAGATGGGAAAATTGAGCCAAATCTGGAACTCAGCTCCCCCACCTCCCAGGGGGTCTGTCTGCTCCTAGAAAGCTTTGGGCTTCTGATGGGGTCAGGAGGAACCTACTATCAGTCTCAGATATGAAGAATCCTTTGCTTGGCCAGAGTACAGGGGATAGTGGGGCAAGTCTCATTCATCCAGAACAGGGAGGAAGGCGCCTAAGGAGACCAACTTTGCCCCACCCCTTCTCCTAGATGGTCCTTGTTGAGAGTGGAGTGAGCTGTGGCCAACAGGCCTAAGGGCAGAACAAGTGGTTCAGCAAGAGGCCAGCTAAGGCAGTCCAAATGTGGGGGGTGGAACCTGGGAGCTTATGTTCTAAGACACTCACTCACAGCCAGATTTCTATCTCTGGAGGCTCTACTCATCTCATGTGGCCAGTAGATAATTTCTGTACCCAGCATTCTCTGCTGCTACCAGGCCTGTGAGTGCCTCTTTCCTAGTTCTTGCCCCTGTCAGCCTCTCTGCTCACTCCCTCTGCTTCTGCTGTGGTCTTTGTCTCCTGTTCCTCGGAACCCAGAGTTCCTGGGGGCCTGTGCCACTACCGGGTAAATATATGTCACAGTCAGAGGCTGTACCTGAATGTGTGCACAGCTCACTGTGTGCCAGTTGTACCACAGTAACACGGTGTTCTGTCCCAGCCTGTGTGAAGACTATTTCAGGGAAGACTGTAGACGTACCAAATGAAAGTGAGGCAGGAGTGGTAAAGGCTGAGAAACAGGAGACAGGTCTAGGTAGCCCCCAGGTAGATGCTGTAAGAGCCTGAGTGTTCCACAGCTACATTTCCAGGGAAAAAGGAACAATGAGGTTCATCTAGCAGCAGCTGCAACAGGCTGTGGAAAAAGACAAAGTCAGAGCCATTCCTCTGCCTGAGGGGTTCTGCACCAGCGGTGTAAAGGCTATGGAGATCACTGTGCTGTCCTAGAAAGTGCTCAGCAAGACCCTTTTGTCCTGGGGATGGGCAGACAGCCTTGCCGGTCAGTACCCTGGACAGTTCTGAGAGCCGCTAGGGACTGGGTTTCTCTTCTTCATGGGACTGGGACCTTCTTCATGGTCCCATGGAGGTTGAAGGTTGTTTGCCTGCCCAAGACTCCAGGGGAGGGCAGCACTGCACACTGCTTAGGAATGGTCATGGGCAAGAATGTGAGAGTGGCTTCCTCTGTGGGTAGCGCACAGAGGAAGCTAAGGAGAGCTCGTTTGTCCGGTCTGGCTAAGCCACAGCTGTGTGAGGAATGTTGCCCCCTCACTACTGTGGTCAGTGGAGACCTAGGGGCCAGCCTGTGGAGGGTGGCTTAAGTGGAGGACCCCACCTTCAGAATTCCTGGGGATTGTGAGGACTAGACCCTGATGATTATTAGTTCATTTGGTCAGCCTTTCTCCATCTAGTCCATGGAGGTACCCTAGTGCTATATGGGTTTGCTGCATAGATCCCAGCCCTTAAGGCCTGCAAGTCTCCATATCCATCTCTCTGAGTGACTGCAACTATCCATTCCCCACACCTGGTGATGTCAGCAGCTTGGGTACCCTATGCCTGAAGTACAACACCAGCTTTAGCCCCCGAGATGACCTGCAAAGCTGGAACTGTTCTTCCTCCTCACAAACAAGGCAGCTCAGAGATGTCAGAGAGCTTGTCCAGAGCTGACCATAGGAAGCCAGTCCTGGTCTGGAGATGCGGATGGCTGCCTTTCTGCCCTTGGAGCATTTGGGGATCTCCATGTCTGCCACATCTCTTCCTTCTTTGAAGTCGTGGTTTTAGGGATTGGAGCAGGATGCCCATCACCTCCTTGTCCCTTACATAGCTCCCCTACCCCCAGAACTCAAATGCTCATATAACTTGAGGGAACACTGTAGATGGTAATCCACCCATAGGGTCACCACTGGGGAAAGAAAGGCCTGTGTGGTTGTGCAGGAGACACAAGGGCCACTCCAGGAGGCAAGAGAGTTCCCCATTGGGCAGGGGAGGGACCAACACTTAGTGTTGTTTCTCTGACTGACAGGCTGAAGGCTAACCACAGGAGGTCTTGAAGATAACCACATAGCTGGTTGGCCAATGACTGCCCCCAATTCATATTCACGTACAGCTTCGAGAGTGCAACCTCATCTAGACTCCAGTGTGTACATATGGAATTTACACTTCAGAGTTAAGACTACTGAGATTTAGGGCCTGCCCCAGTTGACTATGGTCCCTGTAAGAAGAGGAAGGGACAGGGCTGGTGAGATGGCTCAGCGGGTAAGAGCACCCGACTGCTCTTCCGAAGGTGATGAGTTCAAATCCCAGCATCCACATGGTGGCTCACAACCATCCGTAACGAGATCTGGCGCCCTCTTCTGGAGTGTCTGAAGACAGCTACAGTGTACTTACATATAATAAATAAAATAAATCTTTAAAAAAAAAAAAAAAAAAAGAAGAGGAAGGGACAGAACAACTCAGTGAGGCTTCCTCCCAGGGTGACTCTAGCTTGTGTTAAGTTCATAGTTAAAACTGACCACCACCGAGGTTCAGTATATTTTCCTATGTTTTGAGTGTGTTGAGAGTAAAAATTGCTAGTTTGAGGAATCCCTGCACTGTTTCTGCTTCCACTAGGCACGGGAGAGGGCTCTTCCTGTTTTCCAGATTTGCCATTGCTTATCGTTGTAGCCATCCCAGCACATCCCAGGTTCTCTCTTATCTTACTCATTTGGGTCTGGGTTTCCCATTTGTGTCTTTGAGCGTCCTTCAGGCGCTCAGTGGCCGTTTGTCTGTCTTCTGTGGAGACACGACTGTTCTAGTCTTTGGGCCATTTGAAAATGTGTTATTTGTCTGTTGTTGAGTAGTCGGCATTCTCTTGGATCCAGATTCCTGGCATCAGGTATTATTGACATGTTTTCTCTTTCATTATATGTGTTCTTTTAACTTTCTTTCTTTAGAGCATGTTATTTCATTAAGTCCTGTTTATCGTGTGTGTGTGTGTGTGTGTGTGTGTGTGTGTGTGTGTGTGTGTGTGATTTATGTTTTTTTTCTAGTTTCCTGCTGAAGGACTGTACTTCCAGCTTCCCATGTGGAGTATGGAGGTCATTTCTGCCCAGTTCTGCCCTGTAAGGGAGCACATCCCATCCATCTTCCCCTGTAGGCATTTTGGCCCTCAGCACACGTGGGTGACAAGGTTTCCCCTTGCCATGAATAAGCATGGCCCCGCCTAAGATCAGACCACGCCTCCCCTTTCTCTTTCCAGCTAAGATGGTTTTTAAAACAATCTTAACAGTTTTAGTGTCACATTTATAAACCATTGTCTAATCCAAGGTCATAAAACCTTATCCCTGCTAAGAGTTTGAGCTCTTGCATCAGGGAATGTGTTTTTAATGAGCTGTCAACAGCAGCCAGCTAGAAAGCCATGTCCATTAGGGAGTGTGTGGTCCTGTGAGGTGCCAAAACCTCTGCTGCCTCCTCAGCTTCTCTGCCTCCTCAGCTTCTCTGCCTCCTCAGCTTCTCTGCCTCCTCAGCTTCTCTGCCTCCTCAGCTTCTCTGTCACTCTAGCTGAGTGGGAGGGGTCACACTTGACTCCTGCTCCTCAACTTGTCCACGCATGACCACTGGAATGTCCTCCCAGTAAGTCTTTTTGTCCGTCTGCCCCCCACCCCATCAGCTTTCCCTTTAGACAGATTCTCACTGTGTAGTCCAAGCTGACCTCAAAATACACAGCAGTCCTGCTGGCTCAGCTCCCAGATGCTGAGAGTACAGGTGTAAGATACCACGTCCATCTGCAGGCAGCTCTAAGAACATTGTCCTTCGGTCTTGCCCAGCAGAGCCCTGAATCCACGCACTCTTGGCTCACACACCACACACACACACACACACACACACACACACACACACGCTTGTCTCAAACGTGTGCACCGAAACGTCACACGTTCATGAACATCCTGACCAGCAGTCTCGGCGCTTAAACCCCGTCCTCATGTTCCCTAATCAGATGCTGACCCCTGGACACTCCTAGGTGTCTCTCCAGACAGTTCCTGTGTGGGCCTCTCTGAAGTTAATCAGATGTAACACTTAAGAGTTCATATAACACAGCATTGCTCACCTGAGAGACTGGGCTGTGCCCAGTAGCTGGAACACTGAGAAGAGTGACAGCTCAAAGCAGGGCTGATGTGGTCTAGATGGTTCCGAAGACAAGAACTCACCCAGGCAGCAGTGGCGCATGCCTTTAATCCTAGCACTTGGAAGGCAGAGACAGGTGGATTTCTGAGTTCGAGGGCAGCCTGGTCTATAGCGTGAGTTCCAGGACAGCCAGGGCTACACAGCCTCCCAGGGGGGGAAAAAAAAAAAGACAAGAACTCAGGCAACAGCCTGGAGAAGACAGCAAAACATATACATCCCTGTATACACATGGTATCCACCAGTACCACTTCAGGCATGGCTGCCCTCCCTCTTACTGCCCAGTAGCCTGGGACCAGGCCCACCCAGCAGAAGGGGGATGCATGTGCAATTTCTGAGATCCAAGCTATCTGCAGCTGACAGTTTTATAAATGTGCATAATGGATTTCAGTTGTCTTTACCCCTTTACTGTTAGTGTCTCAAATCTGCTCCATCCCACCAAGTCCCTTCTTCTTCCATAGAAGCCCCCCCCCCCATTTTCATGTCTTTTGTGTGCATGTGGCCCAGTGAGTTTAGTTTGCTCTCATGAGCATGGGTGGGAAATTCTTTCCTGAAGCATGAGCTACACCACTGAAGAAAGTGACAGCCTCTCCCCAAGCTGCCATTAACTGGCAACGCCCTGTACCACTTTGCATAGTCATTCAGCTGCAATGAGTTCATGAACACGGTGGCCAGGAGACAGCTTTTTGTGTTATACTCCCCCCTCCTCAGTCTATTATGTTCTTTCTGTCCCGGTCCCACAGTGTTCCTTGGATGGATGATGTCTATGTCCCAATCATACCAAGCACTCCAGCCATCAGTCTTTACCTTTAATCAGAAATTTTGCACGTTCAGAAAGTACATGATTCGTAGCACCACTGTATCGGGCTCACATCAAGTGTCCTTGCCAGCAGTGCCAGGTCTGGAAACAGAACTTTCTCAGCGCCCAGCAAACCTGTGTGTCCCAAGGATTCCTGCAGTCCGGAGCAAAGTTTCTTTCTTTCTTTCTTTCTTTCTTTCTTTCTTTCTTTCTTTCTTTCTTTCTTTCTTTCTTTCTTTCTTTCTTTCTTTCTTTCTTTTCTGAGACAGGGTTTCTCTGTGTAGCCCTGGCTTTCCTGGAACTCACTTTGTAGACCAGGCTGGCCTCGAACTCAGAAATCCTTCTGCCTCTGTCTCCCAAGTACTGGGATGAAAGGCGTGCGCCACCATGGCCCAGCTCACTTCTCTGTTTAAACGTATTCCTGCTTGTTGTTCCAAACGCTGTTCTCGTGCTCTTCAGCTCTGTGTGTTAATTTTGTGTTCTGCAGTATTGCTGAGCTCATTTAACGAAGCCTAAGAGACATAAGGAAAATTCCTTAGAGTTTTCTATATAAAGAGTATGTCCTCAACAGCTAAGTGGGTTTACTTTTTCTTTCCCAGTGTGGATGCCTGTTATTATTTATTTTCCTGCCTAATTATTGTGGCTGGAACAAACAGTACAAACCCAAGAGGGAGCAGGAAAGCAGCCATCGAATGCTGGCGTGCGGGCAGGTGGGCGGGTGAGTGGTTGCTTGTAATCCCAGTTGGAGGCTGAGACAGGAGAATTGCAGATCTCAGGCTACACAGAATGACCTCGTCTCAAAAGGAAGGGAAGGGAAAGGAAAGGAAGGGAAGGGAAAGGAAAGGAAGGGAAGGGAAGAGAAAAGGGAAAAGGGGAAGGGAAGAAGGGAAGGGGAGAAGGGAAGGGGAGAAGGGAAGGGAAAGGGAAAGGAAAAGGGGAAAGGGAAGGGAAAAGGGAAAAGGGAAAAAGGGAAGGGAAGAAGGGAAGGGGAGAAGGGAAGGGAAAGGGAAAGGGAAGGGAAAAGGGGAAAGGGAAGGGAAAAGGGAAAAGGGAAAAGGGAAGGGAAAAGGAAAGGAAAGGAAAGGAAAAAGGAAAGGAAGGGAAAGGGAAAAGGAAAAGGAAAAGGAAAAGGAAAAGGAAAAGGAAAGAGAGGCCAGATGTGGTCATGCTCACCTCTAATCCTAGCACTCAGGAGGCAGAAAAGGCAGATCTGGCTCCTGTCAGCCAGAGCCCCTGTCTCACAGATAAGGAATAACATGCATCTTGGGATCCACTCCTAGGATAGGTAGGAGTCAGAATAGATGATTTATACTTTTTCATACTCGGACCTTAAAGAGGAAATCCAGGACTCTTCACTTCCATCAGGAGGCTTGGGGTTATGGAGCCACAATGTAGATTCAGGAGGCTGGTGTGTCTTGAAATGACACAGGAGGAGCCAGCCTCAAGGCTAAAGACCTTTCCCATTCTCAGTCCTCTGAGCCCCTTCTCTCATGCAGAGTACTTTGAACATTATCAACATTCTCGCCCCACAGAAGAAGAGCCGGAATGAGACCCACGGGCAAGGCAGCGGGGTGGAGATCCTGGAGAACCGGCCCTACACAGACGGCCCTGGCGGCTCCGGGCAATACACCCACAAGGTGTATCATGTGGGCATGCACATTCCTGGCTGGTTTCGCTCCATCTTGCCCAAGGCAGCCTTGCGGGTGGTGGAGGAGTCCTGGAATGCCTACCCCTATACCCGAACAAGGTGCGTCTGTCTGCCTCTAGCTCCTTAGCATGCCATCAACTCTCCTGGCAGGTTCAAATCCTTCTCCCCTGAAAGTATCAAACTTTGTCTCACATATGTCCCCTAATGGTTCCCAGTTGGTCACATGCAGGAAAGGGAAGGATACCCCTGGATGCCTGCCTCCCAGAAATGCCAATGGAGGACATACAGGCAGGAATTGAACAAAGGCTGCCATCTAGGAAACTTCAGGAAATAAACATTCATTATGTTCCATTTGAAGGTAGACCAGATGGTCCAAGATCTCCCACCTCTGGAATATTCAGCTGCTGTAGCAGTGTTTAATACATACCATAGTAAGCAGGACTTTTCTCAGAACCCAGTGGAAAACCCCACGCCTCTCTGTGCTAGCTTGCATTGACCAAGGGCACTCCCCTCTAGCCTCTCAGGGCTTCCTCCCCACAAACCCCACACCTGGAGAGTGCTGGGAGCTAGTTTAGGATTTCAGAGAGCTCTTCTCCATTCCAGAGAGGAGCTGTTCTATTGTCAGAGTGGGCTTCGTGCAGGTGTCATGTGCCAGGAGTGTCTGGCTGACCCACCAACTCTAGCACACCGCCATTGTAGCTGCATGTGCATTCCCACCAAACCATACTCACATGGGTGCCTTTGTGGGGCTAGAAACTACCAAGGAAGTTCATCAGATCTCATCCCTGTCTCTCTCTCTCCCCGAAGCTCTCTTGGCCATTCTTAGGACAAGATGGTAATACAGGAAATAGATTTCACTGTCACATCTTTAGCCAACACCCCCCCCCACACACACACACCTTCTTATTGACGTTTCTACTGCTATGAAGAGACACTATGACCAAGGAAACTTATAGAAGACTTTATTGGGACTTACGGTTTCAGAGGATGAGTCCGTGACCATCACAGCAGGGAGCACGCCATGGGCAGGCAGTAATGGTGCTGGAGCAGTAGCTGAGAGCTTTCACCTTCTCCAGAAGCATGAAGCAGAGAAAGCGAGCACTAATGGGGATGATGTGGGCTTTTGAAACCTCAAAGCCCACCCTTAGTGCCGTACCTCTGCCAGCAAGGCCACACCTCCTAATCCTTCCCAAACAGTTCCATCAACTAGGGAATAAGAGCTCAGATACATGTGGGGGCCATTCTCAGTCAACCCACCTGGAGACCTGGTCACCTTGCTGGTTTCCCGTGTGGTCCCTCCAGGGTGTAGTCCCAACGGATGTTCTTTCTCTCAGGTTCACCTGCCCCTTTGTGGAGAAGTTCTCCATTGACATTGAAACCTTTTATAAGACAGACACTGGGGAAAACAATAATGTGTTCAACCTGTCTCCTGTGGAAAAGAGCCAGCTGGTAACAGGTGAGCATGAAGGCCAGAGCTCAGCAGGTAGCACTCCCACCCCAGGCCATTTTGGCTGTGGCCCTCTGCCCTTGCCTGAGCTCCTCCTGAGAGTGCACTGGATTCTCAGCTGGGGGGTGGGGCAGAGTGAGGCAGGACAGGCTTCCCTGCCCTTGATGTGCATGCCAAGCCTGTCGGCTTTTTCTGTACTTCTGGGGTGCATGCTGTTTGAGAATGCCATGGGTGGGCTGGCCCATATTGTATTGTCTGTGTCTGGAGTAACCTTTGGCCTTTGCTGCTTTACTTCCTGACTGATGTTACTGTGCAGAAGGCTGCCTGCATTTGTTAAGCTTTGTTGTTGTTGTTGTTGTTGTTGTTGTTGTTTTAGACAATGTCTCACTATGTAGTCCTTACTAGCCTAGGACTCACAAAGCTCTGACTGCCTCTGCCTCTGCCTCTGCCTCTGCCTCTGCCTCTGCCTCTGCCTCTGCCTCTGCCTCTGCCTCTGCCTCTGCCTCTGCCTCTGCCTCTGCCTCTGCCTCTGCCTCTGCCTCTGCCTCTGCCTCTGCCTCCCAATTGCTAGGATTAAAAGTATATACTACCATGTGTACCTAATCTTTTTAAAAGAGAAGTCAGAGATGGAGATTTTCATGTGAAATTTCCCAATTCTTTTGGTTTTTTTTAGAGACAGGGTTTCTCTGTATAGCCCTGGCTGTCCTGGAACTCACTTTGTAGACCAGGCTGGCCTCGAACTTAGAAATCCGCCTGCCTCTGCCTCCCAAGTGCTGGGATTAAAGGCATGCGGCACCACGCCCAGCTCAAAATTTCCCAATTCTTAAACATTGGTAAAATAAACTTAGGTCTGTCAAACCAAACACACCTGAGGACCTAACCTGGCTCTGCAGCCTCCTCTGTGGGGTAATCCCTGGGCACGGAGTGGTGTGGTGATTTGTTTAAGTGCTGGACAGTAGCCTATCCTAGAGAGAGGCAACTGTTGCCTCCAGATTCTCTATCACCTCCACAGTAGTCCCCTGTCCCCAGGAGGCACCCCAGTGTCCCTGAGATCCCACCTCAGTCGAGCGCCAGTGCTGCAGGGGCCATCTGGGCCCCAGTTCTATTCCTTTGTCTAAAATGCCACCCTGCTCTGGAAAGATTCCAACACCCTGTGTGCCTCCCCACCCCATTGTTCTTCATGAAAACCCTCTTCCCTTTGGTTCACTGGCTTACTTAATTGCACACATAGACCATGATTTGTTAAGCTGACTTCAGAAAAAGCCACAAGACCCAGGCCAAGTAATATGGTCTGAGATGGAAGAATAACTTTAAGTGTATAACCTTGTGTCAAAATAAAAAGTACAATTAGGATTGGTGATATAGTTCAATCATAGTATGTTCATATAGCATTATAGCATGGGTGAGGTCCTGTGTCTAATCCCCAGTGACACACCCATACACACACACACACACACACACACACACACACACACACAATCATATATGATGAGCCTTGGACCCTGTAAGGACTTAGAGGATCTGGAAAGGGTGGCTAGAAGTTAGGTAGATGTGACCACTTGCAGGGTGTCCCCACAGACATCATCGACATCGTCAAGGATCCTGTGCCCCCCAGTGAGTATAAGACAGAAGAAGACCCCAAGCTGTTCCGGTCAGTCAAGACTTGCCGGGGACCTCTTTCTGAAAACTGGATTCAGGAGTACAAGAAGCGGCTCCTCCCCATCATGTGTGCCTACAAGCTTTGCAAGGTGGAGTTCCGATACTGGGGCATGCAGTCCAAGATTGAGAGGTTCATCCATGACACAGGTGAGGTGTGCCTACCTGCTTGCCTCTGTTCTCCATGTGCTGTGATTGTGTTCTTTCAGTTTACTAAGAGATGACCCTGTATTAAGTCGGGGCTTCCTAGAGAAACAGAGCTGATGGATGAAAGAGAATGAATGAATGAATGAATGAATGGATGAATGAATGAATATAAACAGGGTTTATTAGGAAGTGTACAGGATGTGGTCCCAAGTATTCGAACAATGGCTGTCTCCTAATGAAAAGTCCAAGAATCCAATAGTTGTTCAGTCCACGAGGCTGGATGTCCCACCTGGTCTTGAGTATACACTGGAATCCTGAAAGACTAGGCTCTAATAGCAATGAAGATATGGACTTGCTAGTAAAACTGAGGGCAAGTAGGCAAAGAGCAAAAGCTTTTTTCTTTCATGCACTTTATTTAGGATGCCACAAGGTGTAACTCCAATTTAGGGTGGGCTTTACCACTTTTTTTTTTTTTTTGGTTTTTTGAGACAGGGTTTCTCTGTGTAGCCCTGGCTGTCCTGGAACTCACTTTGTAGACCAGCTGGCCTCGAACTCAGAAACCCACCTGCCTCTGCCTCCCGAGTGCTGGGATTAAAGGCGTGCACCACCACACCGGGCTTGGCTTTACCACTTTAAATGGTCCAATCAAGAAAAAAAAAATCTCTCACAGATGTGCACAGCTGCTTGGACTTTAGTTAATTTAGATGTGGTAAAGTTGACAAACAAGAACAGCCACCACAGACCCTAGAGCCTGCACCCACATCCCTTCCTCCACTCTGCCTTGGCCATCCAGGACCAGTGTGCCTGCTGTCTATGCAGACACCTCATCCACTGCCCAGACATTCCTGAGCTGGCTGCTGTATGATAGTGTAGCCTGCACTGTACTCGGGCCAGAAGCCTCTTCAGACAGCCCCCCCATCTGCCACTGGGGCCTCTGGTTCCCGGGCCGTTCTTTTCCCCTACCTGAGGGGGCCCAGACCCTAGCTGGGCCATAGCACTGCCTCCTTCCAGGCTGGAACGTCCAGATGGCAGAGCAACTCAGATAGCGTGCCCTTCACACCCGCATGGCCCTTCCTTCCAGAGCTGATGTCTAAGGAGCAGGAGGGCTAACAGATGCTGGGAGCTCCCAGCCAAGGGATGCTGCCCAGGGCTTTCCTTCTCTCCCCTTGGAGCCCTGGACTCATGACTTCACAGGAGCACCCAGGCAGTCACCTGAAGAGACCACCAACCTGGGAGACTCAGATCAGGCACGAGCAAGGCCACGCCATTGACAGTGTGCTCCATTCTCTTCATGCTGACTCAGGGTTACCCATGATGGGGATACCGTCACCCTGTGTATAGAGGACGGAATGAAGACCCCACACAGACTGGACCCAGAATAGACATTCTCAACTGGCAGCGAGGTGGCATTAGATAACCCCACACAGTGTGGATTCCAGAGATTGTGGAAGGCATTTGTGCCACCAGCGGAGTGCTGGGCTATGAGGAGGGGACCTCCCACCTGGAAAGGCAGAAATGATGTGTGTACAACAGCCTTGATAGTAAGGGGCAGTTTCTCCAGCTCTGTGTCCAGGGCAGCATCTCAGATACATTATCTTCTGCTCCCTTCCCAGCTGGCTTCTGCTGGGCCCATGACAGTTCAGTAAAGGTGGCAGGAGACAGATGGGATTTATCTCTGCAGTCTGTCCAACCTCATGGTAGCTGAGACTGACCCAAGAAACCTCCCTACTCCCCACATCTCCAACTCTGAGACCTCCAGCCAGCAGGACAGTGTCATAGAGGCAGCCTGGGTATCAGTCAGCATGCCCACCCCACTGGGCAGGCCTCTTGTCTGTAGTTTTGAGCACAGGCCTCATCTCATAGGTGACATGAGAGCTGACAATAGGACTATGGGGCTGCCCTGGCCGTTTCCTGTCTTGACAGCTTGTCCCACCTTTACTGTAATCTCTCCAGTATGGCCCACTTGGGGCACCTGGTCCTGGAGATAGTGGTTCCCAAGATCTGTGGGTCCCATGCCCTCCCCTGTCCTGAGGTAATCCCTGAGATTCTGACAAAACCCAGCTTCCTAAAAGTCACCTCTCTCCTCAGAAAGGAGGACATCCTGGTTGTTAGGGTAGCTGTGACATGCAGTTCCCACACTGCCATGGCAGCATCGATATTGCCTCTCTGAGTCCCATCTTCTCTGTGAGGGGGTGTAATAGTGCCAGTTCTGCAGAGTTATTGTGGGGTGTGTATTGGGATGCAGACCTGTCGACAGACACGACGCCACCTTGTCTGAGCAGCAGTGTACTCACAAGTAGCCCTGGAGAAGTCACTCCCAAACTGCTCTCAAACATAAGGTGCCTGACCCCCACTGTAGTGCAGTGTCCCGTCCCAGCCAGCCCAAGAGGAAGTCTTTCCCTGACCATGAGCCCAAAAGACAGGCCCAGAAAAGGAAACAGAAGCTTCTTTGTGCTGTATCTGAGACCACCCTGTAGGTGTAGGCAAGGGTATAGTCAGGCCTGGCTGACGGAGAGCTTGGTCCTGTTCCACCGGCCAGCAGAAGGCCCACAACTGGACTGAAATCAGAAAAGGAGGCATGGGATGTAAGTGTGGGGCAGAGGGGAAGCCTGAGGACATGCCAGAGTGCAGCCTTTTGGAAGGCCACCTAGAATTCTCTGAGAAAGCAGAGGACACATCCCTGAGAACCAGCCATCACTTCTCTCAAGGAGGCGCCCTGGAGGCACTCATGCCCATTTCAAAATGTTCAGGACCACAAAATAGAAAATTATACATATGAGCCAAAGATCCCACTAGCAGGGAAAGAACAAACAAACAAAGACCCAGTGTTTCAAATGCGTCCATCCTGTGCCAACCCATCGAGAGCATACAAGGCCAGAGAAGCACATGGCAAAAACACAGCACAGCACATACATGTAAATATCACCAGCCAGACCATTCCAACACGCTGCATAGGAAACACAGCGACACACTAAGCCCAGAAACTGAGCAAACAACAAACAGAGAACTCAGGACCCCAGGACCAGCGCTGCTAGCAGCAGGGAGTAACTCAGGCCCAGGACCAGTGCTGCTAGCAGCAGGGAGTAACTCAGGCCCCAGGACCAGTGTTGCTAGCAGCAAGGAGTAACTCAGGACCCAGGACCAGTGCTGCTAGCAGCAGGGAGTCCCAGGTGAGAAGGGGAACCCCTGACGCCGGGAACACAGACAGCTGCTTTGCTGGGTGGTGTGGACATGCCTGTTGTCCTCTTTTTTAAGTCCATGTATGTGCGTGTGTGTTTCTGTGGGAATGTGCATGTGAGTACAGATACCCACGGAGGCAAAAGAGGGCACTGGGTCCCCTGAAGCCAGGGTTCCAGGTGGTGGTGACCAGCCTGATGGGCGTGCTGGGAACTGAATGCTCATGTTTTAGAAAAGCAGGCTGAGGTCAGAGGACAACTTCCCGTCCACAGTGTAGGTTCCAGGGCTGTTCCAAGCTTAGCACCAAGTGTCTTTACCCACGGAGCCCTCTCACTTACCGCTGTTTGTCTTTGAAGAAGGGTCTTATGTGACTCTGGCCTCCAGCTCAGCAGTAGCCAAGGATGCCCTTATGACCGTGAGCTCCTGCCTCCACCTCCCAGTGGACTACTGTGTGCCGCCGCATCCAGTTTGTTGTTGTTTATTGGTTTGTTTTTGGTTTGGGTTTTGGGGGTTTGGTGTTTTGATTTCAGACAGGGTTCCTGTGTAGCTCTGGCAGTCCTAGAACTCACTCTGTAGACCAGGCTAGGCTAAAACCTAGAGATACATCTGCCTCTGCCTCTGCCTCTGCCTCCCAAGCACTGGAATTAAAGATGTGCACTGGGGCTAGGGAGATGACTCAAGTCAGAAAAGTGCTTACCACAGAATTGTGAGGACCTGAGGTTTGATCCCACATCAAAGAACCAGGCTCAGTGGTATACGCCATTAGTCCAAGTGCTGGGGAGGTAGAGACAGAGTTCTCTAGGTTCAATGAAAGACCCCCACCTCCAAAATTAAGGTAGAAAAATGATAGAGGAAAGACACCCACTGTTGACCTCTGGCTTTCATGCACACACACCACAGAGAAAAAGACAGACAGACAGACAGACAGACAGACAGAGAACACAACCCATTTTAAAATCTCATCTTCTATGGAAAATTCAACAGGAAAGTAGACCAGGCAGAAGACATTTGGGAAGTCTGATACCACTTCCCTTAGGGGCATGAATCCCGTACAATAACCCGTGACCTCTGACCGAAGCCTTGCTCTCCAGGTGTACAGCCATTGTGAACTCCTGAGACCACTGGGACCCAGTTCTTTAGGTTGACAATAAGAAGAATGGGAGGCACTGATGATCAGTGACTCTAGCCTGACCTACAGCTTTGCCCTGGTGCCTACTGCCTCTGCTATGAGCTTCCCCTGTCCTCTGGCTCTGTTGCAGGTCTGCGGAGGGTGATGGTGAGGGCCCACCGGCAGGCCTGGTGCTGGCAGGACGAGTGGTATGGCCTGACCATGGAGAAAATCCGAGAGCTGGAGAGGGAGGTACAGCTCATGTTGTCCCGCAAAATGGCCCAGTTTTCGGAGGAAGGATCCTCAGAACTAAGCAAGGACAGTACCACCAAGGACCAGCCATCTGGAACAACCTCTGATCCTGGCAGCAAAAACGGGGAGCCTCTCGGGCGTGGCCTGAAGAAGCAGTGGTCCACCTCCTCCAAGTCCTCAAGGTCCTCCAAGCGGGGAGGTAAGCTGGGTTCCTGCCTTCTGGGGCAAGCAAGGCCTTCCTTCCCGGTTTCCAAGGTAGCCAGGCCACGGCTGTGTCCCGTTGCTCTTTTTCTTTCCTGTGAAGGTTGTGGAGCCACTTTTACTTTCTAAGTGGTACCAGGTGGGTCTTCCCCGTGAAGTGAACCCAGCCTTTTTCAAGCAGCATCCCCAGACTTACCTATAAGCAGTCTGTGACTGAGGAAATCTGGGGAGTAGGTCCAGGTAGACACCTTCCCCCTTCCCAGTGAGAGAAGATAGTTTCAGGGTATCAGATTCTGGGCAACGAGAGGAAGCAAGGTCTCCCCTGTGTAGCCAGTCATGCCCCTGGAAGGTGCCCTCCCATGTGTGGCCAGTCGTGCCCCTGTAAGCCTCCCCCCAACGCCCCGAATGGCCAGTAACCAGGGGTGCCCTCGGCTTACAGTGTGGGATGAGGTGAGCCGGTGCCTCAGTCTCCCTTCCCTTCCTACTGCCCTACAGCCAGCACTTATTTCTCATTGCTGCTGTGCTCAGCCTTAAGGAGCTGTGTATGGTCAGGTGCGGGGCTCATCTGAGCTCCTGTCCTAAGCTCCCGCCCTGGACAAGGCTGCAGAGTTCCTGAGGCACTGGGCTGCTCCCCTCCCCCAGAAAGGGCCAGGCGGTTCTACTCAGGTGGACCCTGGACACTCCACCCCTAGTCTCTTCATTTCTATCTATGGCGAACTTCTCTGGTGATGCCCACCTAGCCCTCCAAGATGGCCTTACACCTCCCTTCTTGCTATGGCTGGCTCCACAGAGCTCTCCTCTGCAGGCCAGACCATCACACTGGGGTTCTGCCTTTCAGCCAGCCCCTCCCGACACAGCATCTCAGAGTGGAGGATGCAGAGTATTGCCAGGGACTCGGACGAAGGCTCGGAAGAGGAGTTCTTTGATGCACATGGTAGGCAGGCCACCCATACAGCCGGCCGGTGGGCTCTTCCTGGGTCAGGTGGGAAGAATTGTCAAAGGGTGTGAAGCACCTGTCTCTATACCGTTCCTGTTACCTGTCCCCACGCTATCACAGCGGACAGCCCAGGGCTTGGGGATAGAGTACAGCGAATGACACTGGGAAGCCACCATTCTAGAGTCTCGGGGCTGAATTATAAGTCAGGACTCAAAGCCTGGAAGGAGGGTGCCATTCTCTTGAACCCCACTTCATATGGCACATAGTTCTACTGAAGCACTTCCCAGATAAATTTATCTCTGTAAGAAGTATGACTTAGGAGCCAGGTGTGGTGGCACACGCCTTTAATCCCAGCACTCGGGAGGCAGAGGCAGGCGGATTTCTGAGTTCGAGGCCAGCCTGGTCTACAAAGTGAGTTCCAGGACAGCCAGGGCTATACAGAGAAACCCTGTCTCGAAAAACCAAAAAAAAAAAAAAAAAAAAAAGAAGTATGACTTAGTCCTCAATTTTTGTGCTTGGTTTATTGTTTGTTATTGCTTTTCTTCATTAAATGCAAATTAATATGCATCTAATGTAGATGCTTTAGAAAAAGCAATAAAGAGAAATTAGATGAACTGCCTATTTCCCACTAATCGAAAAATACACACAGCCAATTGCTCACCTGTGCTGGAAGATGCAAGCACCGCCTCGCTCACATGGGACCACAAATAATCTTTCATAGAAGTCAGAGGTGCCAGCAGACATGCCCAGAAACAACGCTGGGCCTCAGTGCATGCTGGCAGCACAGCCAGCCCCAGAGCATGAGAAGGGTAGAAGCTTAGAACAATGGGAACAGCCACAACTGAACAGCAAGCTTCTGTCATTCTGCCATCTCTTGGAGAGGCATAGGAGCTGCCCGTGGCATCTTAATTAACTGGGTAGCCAGACTGACAGTGAGATAACTTGGGGAGTCAGTATTCAACAACAACAACAACAAAATGAAGTTGGTTGACTTGTCCTGGAATTAAACAACCCAGAAACGGGTGGCAGGAGATCCTGAGCCAACCTCTGCACTTGAAGGAACAGAGAAGGGTGTCTTTGGTGCCCCACCCCTCTTAGCTGGCACTTTGTCCTTGAAAGAGGAAAAACATACCTGTCATTTTGCTACTGCTATAAATCTTAATGTACATGCCTGATATTCGGGGTATCTGATGTGCGGCCCCCAAGGTTGAGAACCACTGCTGTAGGGAAAAGGCACAGCTCCCACAGCAGCAGGCTTCTTGGATCCTGCCCAGGAGCCTGTCCTCGGCAAAGCGAGGAGAAGGCCAGCCTCGTGCCAGGCAGCTGGGGCCCTGGGCATAGCAGAAACGGGAGTCCAATCCTGGGTGACGCAGTCACAGCCATGTCCTCACTGAGCTGGGGTTTCTGAATCTCAAACCTCAGCCGTGGACAGATAAACAAGGGCTCTGGTAGATCCGTAAAGGGAAGGAAGTAGCACCCTTCCCTGCAGAGCAGGTATGACCTCAAAAGCACAGCGCTGTGAGAATGAGGCTAGCCGCAGAAGAACACACAGTGTGTGACTGTCACTGAGAATGTCCCAGACAGGCTAAGGCCTGGAGGAGAACAGCATATGCTGTGAGGCCCGACTGCTTAGGATTGAGCACGGGGTTTACATTAAGGGAGATGAGAACGTTTTGGAATTAAGAGAGTGGTGATCTCTGCAGCATCATGAATACACTAAATGGGGCAAAAGAGTAAGTGGTCTGCAGCTGCCGGCTAGCCTACTAAGACAGGGAAGGATAAGGCAGAATGCTGGGCATGTGGGCTCCAGGAGCGCCCAAGTCCTTCTTCCTCCCCAGAGAACCTGTACTGCACAGAGGAAATACAAGCCAAGGACATGACCAAGTGGAACTCCAATGACCTCATGGACAAAATGGAGAATCCGGAGCCTGAGGAATCACAAGGTAAGCAGGCTTGGGGAGGAGGGTGCGGCTCAGCCCTGTCTTACCCAATCCCCGCACAGTGGTGGGACTTGGGGACTTGCAGCATTCCTGAGTGCCTGCTGTTATAGTGTGGCCTCTGTGTTGCAGATGGAATCTACCAGCAGAGTGGCTCTGAGTTCAGGGTGGCCTCCAGCGTGGAGCAGCTGAACATCATTGAGGTGAGTACCTACCCGGAGACGGAGGCTGTGGGCAGGGGCCAGTGCAGGCTCCAGAGGCAGAGCTCTCCAGAGCCTTGCATCCACAGAGAGGCCGGGGGTCCCTTTCTATGGGGACAGCAGACAGCCCCCAAGGAAAACCTTATCCAAGTTCCACCTTTGGGAAAATAAAATGAGAACCTTGTAAATTCCAGAAAAAAACTAAGATCTCCAAGTTCCTATCACTGTGGCACAAGAAGACAAAAGCAAAGAAGGCAAAGTACCAAGAGCCGTCTAGGCAGAAGTGATGCGGCTGTGGCCCAGGGCTGCACCCAGCCAGGCAGAACTCAGTGTGACTAATAAAGCTGTCTTTGTAGAGCCTGTGTCCGCTTCAGGGCTTCTTTGCTGGAGCTCATGCCCCTCCCACCTGCAGGCTGTCAGAGCTGTTTGCACTGGGGCAGTAGCCAGGCTGGGCCACAGGTGTGTCATGCTATGGTCCTACGCACTGCCCTGCTCTCTCTCCAGGCTGCCCAAGGTGGAGATAGCACCTCTGTGGGAACTCTGCCCACCCCCTTCCTGGAGGGCCTGGGAGAGGCAGGCACACCTCTTCCCCTCCTGAGGTCTTCTGCTTTGAGGTCTGAGGTGGAGGTGTACTTTTCTAGAAGGGGTGAGGGAATAGTTGTCAGTTGCTGCTTTATGTTAGACAAAGCAAGCAGAGGCCCTGTCAACTCAGTGCACACAGCTCTGACTGTCCCCCAGGAGAGGGGCAGAGCCCGAGGCTCAGGGTCTGCCTTGGGATGCGCAGTTAGAGGAGCCCAGCACTGCTTCTGGGGCACTGCCATCCCAAGTCAGACCCTTCTGCCCATACTAATAACCCCCAAACTGGAACCTTTCCTCATGAAAGGGTGGCTTGGTAGAAGCAGTCTGGGGTTGCCCTGGCCCTCCATCCTGCCGGCTTCACCGCTCTTGTGAGCTCTGCTTGCACTAGAGTTCAGGGCACGGGGAGCTGCTGTCTTTGACTGAGTGGGAGGGAGTGGGAGGAAAGCTGTGTTTCTGGGCCTGTGGTCATTCGGGAAAGGCTAACCAGTGAGGGGCTGAGCCGGATTAGTGCACCTATTCCCAGGTGACAAGGTTGCTTTTATAGACATTTTTCCATAGCCTTCTGCCACTGTATTGGAGAAGCCCCTATACTCAGTCATGATGGGAGTGGCCGCCATTCCCTGTGCCCAGGCCACCTCGTGGTGGGCGGTCCCTGCATGTGTAGTTGTTCCTTCCCCAGCCCCGGGAAGAGAGCAAGCCCAAGACAGGTATCATCAGGGACGAGAGGAGGCCCTCAGAGCAAGACTACTTCTCTAGCCCTGACCGCTCCTAATGACCCCTATGACTCCAGACCAGCATTGCCTGACTGCTTGAGTCGATCCTGACCTACACCTAAAAGCAGACACTTAGCAGGCATCCAGAGGCCCAGCAGCTCAAACAGAAGCTGCTGCCTGAGACCCTGAAGGTAGAACTGGTAATTTCTCCAGAAGATACCCTTCCTTGACTCTGTTGTGACCCTGCTTGGGCCACATTACTCCATCTCCAATCTCTGGTCCTTGCAGGGGTCCAAGAGAAGGACTGAGGCAGTGAACCCCAGACCCTATAACCAGATAACCAAAACCCAGGTCTTTCAGGCTTGGAATATAGCTCAGGGGTAGAATGCTTACCCACCACATGTATGAGTTCCTAAGTTCAATTCCTAGCACTACAAAACAAAACAAAAACAGAAAAACACTTGGGCACCTGGGGCCTGGCAAGGACTTCATGCCCACCACTGCCCATGCAGGATGAGGTGAGCCAGCCACTAGCCACACCACCCTCCAAGATTCACGTGCTGCTGCTGGTGCTGCATGGAGGCACCATCCTGGACACTGGAGCAGGAGATCCCAGCTCCAAGCAGGGGGACACCAATACTATCACCAACGTGTTCGACACCGTCATGCGCGTGCACTACCCCAGCGCCCTAGGCCACCTGGCCATCCGCCTGGTGCCCTGCCCACCCATCTGTGCTGATGCCTTCGCCCTCGTCTCCAAGTGAGTGGCACGTGCTTTGCCAACACCCACCATGCCCCACAGGAAGAAGCAGCAACGCACCATTCCCCACTTCTGGCCCTGGGCATTGCATGGCTCCCTGGTGTCAGGTCCTTTATCCAGAGTGTCCTTTCCACCACTTCAGTCTGAAGGCAGCAGAGCCCATGCAGACAAGATAAGGTCAGATCCTCGGAGGACAGTCCCCAGCTGAGTCCACAGTTGAATGCTGTAGAATAGAAATGCTGGCCTGCCTTGGGACATAAGTCTACTCAGTGGCCCTGGCACTCAGAACCTCCCTTAGGAGAGTCTCCATGAGTTCTTTGGGGCAGACAGCAGCTCTGCTTGACCTGTTTCCTAGATCAGGGGAGGGCCATTGGGTCAAGCTGAGTTTACCTGCCCTTTGCTGACCCAGCCCCTCCCCCCCCCCCAGCCTCAGTCCCTATGGCCATGATGAGGGCTGTCTGTCTAGCAGCCAGGACCACATCCCCCTGGCTGCCCTGCCCCTGCTGGCAACTTCCTCACCCCAGTACCAGGAGGCAGTTGCTACAGTGATTCAGCGAGCCAACCTGGCCTACGGAGACTTCATCAAGTCCCAGGAAGGTGTGACCTTCAACGGACAGGTGAGTGGTATCAGGGGTTAGGGAAAGACCTCTCAGGGTGGGCTGGCCAGATGACCAGATTGTGGGGGGCAGGGAGGTGCTTTTCCTAATTAGCAGCCTGGCAAGCAGGGTGAAGACTCAGACTTCTGCCTTTCTTGCCTACAGGTCTGCCTGATTGGAGACTGTGTCGGGGGCATCCTGGCATTTGATGCCTTATGCTACAGTGGCCAGCCAGTGTCTGAGAGTCAAAGCAGTAGCCGCCGGGGCAGTGTGGTCAGCATGCAGGTACCTGAGCGGGGGCAGAGGGTGGGGCGCCCTTTGGTCCCAAACCTCCACTCAGGCCAGCTGTCTCTCATATTCCATGGAGACTGGCTGCCTTTCCTGATGCAGGCCACCAAGCCATCAGCTGACCTGCGCTGTGTCCCACAAGCAGTATGCCCAGCCAAAACCCCAAGGGACTGACTCGGACACCACAGTCCCTGCCCTCTCTCTTGTGTCATTCAACAATGTCCAAAGCCCATGAGGCCCAGCAGGAGCTACCCTCTGGAGCAGGAGATGAGAGGGCTAGGAGAGACATGGCCAGCATATGCGCTGGGTCTCAGGCTAAGTCCAAGAAAGTGCCCCCAAAACAGGTCAGTCACAGCTCGAAAGAGCTGAAAGTGTCCCTCAGCATCTCCCAGGAGACAAATGGGAAGGACACAGGTTGCTGGTGTGGGTGACCACAGGTGGCATTGTGAAGCTTGGGGTTTGGAGAACCACTGCAGTGTGTCCAGGAGAGTGCGTGACTTCACACACTAGGCTCTGCACTGCGTGGCACAGCTCTGGTCTAGGAGGTGAGATGGACACACCCTGTTCACCTTTGTCTGACCCTGATGTCTTCTGCTGTAGAGTGGCCACCACCTGGGAGAGATCACTGTGTGCCAAGCCAGTCCTGGACTGAAGGCTGTTAGGACTTAGCCAGTAATCTGAGGGGCAGTGGGAGACAAGACTTCCCCCCCTAGTTGGGTGAGAAGCCTGCACCCGGGCAGTAGCCAGCAGGGCCTGCAGTCAGCACTCAAGAAGGGCCTAGTCCAGGGACCGCCTGGCAGTGAGCCTCCGTGGCCATTCCAGGACGCTGACCTGCTGTCCCCGGGCACCCTGGCGAATGCAGCACACTGCTCTGGTGGCAGTGGCGGTGGCAGCGGTGGTGGAGGCTCCAGTCTGGAGAGCAGTCGGCACCTGAGCCGCAGCAACATTGACATCCCCCGAAGCAACGGCACTGAGGACTCCAGAAGGCAGCTGCCCCGCAAAAGGAGTGACTCGTCCACCTATGAGCTGGACACCATCCAGCAGCACCAGGCCTTCCTATCCAGGTAGGGCTGGCTGTACCACTAGGGGGAGAGAGGCCCAGCATGAGGGACCAGGGCACTCACTCCTTCAACAGTCAGATGCCAATTGCATGCATTGGGTTCTGGGCATTTCTATCTGGAGGGCTTCCAGTTTACTGGGTACTGTGGTCCTCTATACAACAAGGGCTATCCTCGGCTACTAGAAACTCATTGTCCTGGGGGTGGGGGCAAGGTGGGGGCGAGCAGCGTGAGGCAGTGGGCTCCCCTGGAGAAACTGTGATATTCTGTCATTAGGATTGTCCTAGTAGGTGCTGGGTAGCCCTGCTCTCAGGACAGTACAGGGCTTAGTCCCTAAGGGACCCCTATGAAGTTGACCCTGGGTGACCTGCACATCCCCACTCTGCAGCCTCCATGCCAGCGTGCTGAGGAATGAGCCCAGCTCCCGCCGCTCAAGCAGTTCCACGATGCTGGATGGTGCTGGGGCCCTGGGCAAGTTTGACTTCGAGATTGCTGACCTCTTCCTCTTCGGGTGCCCACTGGGGCTAGTCCTAGCCTTGAGGAAAACAGTCATCCCCTCCCTGGATGGTGAGAGGCCTGCAGGGATAGGACAGGCTACATGAGCTGGACAGGGACCTCCGTGGATCAGTCACAAGACCATGGTCATATACCAGCCCTTTCAACATCTCTACCCACCAAAGGCACTGTCTGTCCTTCTCTGACTCTCCAGCAGCTCAGCCACCTACCCATCCCCTGAAACCTGCTGCTTCGTATTTCTCTCTCTAAGGTCCCTGAAGCAGTGGTCAGGGAGGTCAGATAAAACAGACACAGTCTCTGGTATGGGATCCATCTCTAGGGACAGACAAGGCCATAGTGCCTCATGGTCTCTGGCAATGAGAGGTGGGGCAGTGTCCTAGCGTCCCAGTAATCCCTGATCTCTGCCAGTATTAACCAGCACAGCCCCAGAGGTGCACATGATCCCCACAGTAGCTGTTATATCCCCAGTGTCAGAGAGGAAACAGGCTCAGAGAGGCTCAGACAGGCCAAGAGCAGGTGAACTATGGGGCCATATTAAAATGAAGGCCCTATACTCAGTACCCCACCAATGCCTCTGATCCTTGTCTACAAGGTAGCAATGGCAGCTCTGTTGCTGAGGGGGACTCGACAACTGAGTGTCCTCCCAGGGAGCAGGACAGGGCCATCTGCCTTGCTCAGAAAAGCCTCACACCTTCCCATGTACATGCAGAGGACATTCTGTGGTATCCCCTGCCACCCCAAGGAAGAATTAGGTGGGATTACGTGTCCTATTGTGAAAAGGCCACGTTCAGAGAGCTTGATGTATATCCTGTGGGTGTGGATTAGAAGGGACACACCTGCTTCCCAGGGAAGGCACCTACTTGACAGAGTGCCAGGCCGCAGCCTAGGAGTGGGCTAGCACTGCTGGGGTGGCCCATGCTACCTAGTTGAAGATGCACGCAGAGCCTCACAGGGGATTCTGGGCTGGAAGGCGTCCCCCACCCTGCTGTCCAACACACCTCCTCAGTGACAAACTGGGGTTCCTACCAGTGTGACTATCATCTTTCCAACTTAAAAGAAAGATTGGAATTGGGCACAGTGGCACATACCTGTAATCACCACCCACAGGAGGCTGAGGCAGGATAGCTCAGTACAAGCAAAGGCTACATAGTGAGACCCCGCCTCACAAAATAAATCTATTAATAAAGGAAGATGATCCACACAGACCCCAAATTAATGAAAACACAAGGCAAAGGCCCCCCGCCCACTACCCAAAGTCTTCTCTCTCTGCGCCCCCCACTCCCAGTTTTCCAGCTGCGGCCAGCGTGTCAGCAAGTGTACAACCTCTTCCACCCTGCGGACCCCTCAGCCTCCCGCCTGGAGCCGCTGCTGGAGCGGCGTTTCCACAGCCTGCCGCCTTTCAGCATTCCTCGGTACCAGCGCTACCCACTGGGGGATGGCTGCTCCACACTGCTGGGTGAGGCTTTCAGGAAGGTGGGCATTGGTTTCTAAGTGGGGGGGATAACTGCTATCTATGCTATAGCCCCCTATGTACAGTGGGTCCCTTCTCAAAAGGGAAGCCAAGGCAGACACCTGTCCCTGGTGCACATCTGCAAATAAAGAGCGAGGTGCAGATGTAACCGTGCTCCCCATCCATGTGGTGCAGATGTAACCGTGCTCCCCATTCCTGTGGGGCAAGAGCCTCCTGAGGACTCCCCAGCAACTGCCAGGGTCATGCTCCCTCCCCTACTGCCCAGGGCCTCCAACCTAACAAGGAAGGAGCTGAGGCCCTTCTGCAAGCTGGGGACTTTGTAGCCTGGGTTCATTGTGTTAGGCAGCTGCCCAGAGACGGCTGGGAGTATGGGAGGGTCTGCCCTTAGAATGGCCCACCCACCCCCTGCTCTTGTACCCCCCCCAATCCCCCCAGCACCTTGTCATCGCGTCCTGGTCCTCAAGAGGTCTTGTTTGTGTCAGCACATGTGCAGATGGCCCACTTGAGTGTCTGTTCTTGTCCTCTGCTCTCTTCCCGTCTGCCTCCAGTTGAGACCATGCAGAGAGACCCAGAGCTGGTCCTGGAGGGTGGCCCCCTGGCCCCCCTCCCCCACGGGGACAGCTTCCTGGAGACCAGTATCCCTGTTCCCGCGCTCACCTGGCAGGATGGGCCCCGCCAGAGCCTGGGCTGTTCTGAGTGTGTGTACCCCCCACTCCTAGTGACTGATGTCTGCTTGGCTGCCGCCCCTTGGCCCTCTACCTCCCTCATGCCCTCTCTGGCCACTCAGTCTGTGGGACTTTGGTAGCAAGGACATGGCCATAGGAAGTTAGTCTTGGTGGCTCCATTCTGTAAATGATGATCCAGAAGCTGAGGCGACCCTCATGCACAGTGGTCATGGCTTCCCAGAGATGGACAGAGGCTGTCCCCCTGTCAAACAGCATGTGACTTTCCAAGGCTTCCCTTTGACCTTCCTGAGGCTGCAGGGAGCAGACATAGGGGTTGGGTGAGGCCTCAGGCAGCTAGGAAAATACCTTGGTGTTAACAAGGAGTTTGGGGCATCTGGGTTTCAGTCCTTACCTTCCTGAGAATGTGCAGGCCTGATATGTCATCCAGACTGGTTTCTCCAGCTAAACCCTGTTCTGTCCTGCCTGCAACCTGGACCTTCAGCACCTGCCTTTTTCCTCAGCTGCCATCAGGGGCTGGCTAGAGCCTATGTGTGAGGGCCACTCTGGGGTCGGCATCCCTGGAAAACTGCCCACGGCCCCTGCCCAAGGTCATGCTCATATTCTGTGGGCTGCTCCAGAATGGTCCAAGAGAGCATCTATGTAGCCAAACCTGGGGAAGAAGTGGCCAAGGAGGGCAGGAACCCATGCCTTGCCTCCCTACCCTGTGTCTGTGTCTGTCTGTCCACCCTTCTCTGCCAGCCCTCCCCTCCCTGCCTCAGCTCAGGCCCTTCGCTCTCAAGGCCCTAAACCACAAGAGCAAGCTGGCCTCTCCCATTGCTGGGAGACCTAGGGTCAGGCCTTCTCTTACCTGGACCTCTGCCCCTTTCTCCCCACAGCGGATGTGCTTCAGACCCACAACACAGTCTTCCAAGAGCATGCAGCCCCCTCGTCACCTGGCACAGCCCCTGCTGGCCGTGGCTTCCGCAGAGCCAGTGAGATCAGCATCGCCAGTCAGGTGTCAGGCATGGCAGAGAGCTACACAGCATCCAGCATTGCCCAGAGTGAGTGGGGGACCCTGGGAAGAGGGTGAGATAGATAGTGGTATCTATCTGGCAGGAAGTGGGTGCTCACCCTGCAGGGCCAGGGGACTTCCACTACAGTGCTGATCAGCAGTGCTGGTCTGTGCTGACCTCACTGGGAGGGTAGAGATGAGGCTCCGCCGGTGAGCAGCTGGGTCAAGGCTGGGACTGCTGTAGGAGTGGCTGAGACTTCAGCTGTCTTAAGGGGCTTCCTTTGATGGTCCTGGCTCTACCCTAATATCCTGCCTGGTCTGCTCCCACTGTAGGAGCCGTGTGTGTGTGTGTGTGTGTGTGTGTGTGTGTGTGTGTGTGTGTGTGTGTATGTGTGTGCGTGCGTGTGTGTGTGTCTGAACCATACCCCTTGTTCTTGCTCCTCAGAGGGTCCCTCGTCGCTCAACCACACCCCCAGCATCAGGCGCCTATCCTTGCTCGCCCTGCCCCCCCCATCCCCTACCACCCAGGGTCCCCGTGCCAGGGCAAGGCAGGTGAGCCCCAACCTGGAGAGGGCCCCGTGCCTCCCTGACTTGGACATCGGAGAAGGTACCCCCTCCACGGCACTCTAACTCAGAGCATTCACTGCTGCCAGGCTTGTTTCACTAGCTCACCGCTAGGTCCCGCCTGCCACCTCCTGCTGAGGCTGACAGGAGACACAGCTTTGGGTGGGAGGAGAGAGCAGGACTGCCTAGGGTGCTGTCATGGTCAGAACTCTGGGGAGCTAAGGCCGTGAAGCAGGCACCAGGCACGGCTGTCCCACGCTCTATCTCCCTTGAGAGAGGACAGAGTCTCTCTGTCATGAAGGCTTTAGGCCTCACTGCTCACCCTGCCACCTTTGCAGCAGGCAAGGCACGGGAAAAGCGCAGCAGTTACCTGGAGACTCTAGAATTGTCAAACCGAGGTGTCTCGAGCCTTAGGAGCAGGAAGAATATGGAGAGCCTGGACAGGGTCTAGGGTAGCGGCCCACCTTGATCATCACCCACACTGGGTCAGCTCATCCTGCTCCAGAAATCCTCATGCCGCTCAGCACCGCCACAGGGCTGCGTATCCCCCACAGCAGGCTGCCTGTGGGCATCTTCCACACTTAGCCGCTTGCCTGAACCAGCCTGGGAGAAAACCTGCTTTGACTGCACCTGGGGGTGGGGGCTAGTCTGAGATGAACACGCCTGCGTGCCAGGTGACCCTCTAGGGTCTGTCCGGGAACCTCGCAGGGCAATCATAACCCTTCCTCCTGGCAGTTGCTGCCAAGTGGTGGGGCCAGAAGCGGATTGACTACGCCCTGTACTGCCCGGACGCCCTCACAGCCTTCCCCACAGTGGCCTTGCCCCACCTCTTCCACGCCAGCTACTGGGAGTCAACTGACGTGGTCTCCTTTCTGCTAAGACAGGTACCTACTGCCCAGATATAACTGGGCCTCACAGGATGTCCCAAGTGAGTGCCAGGACTCCTCCCTGTCCCATCAGGCCAGGCGCCTGGCACCCAGGACCGTGTACATATTCACGGTAAAGATGGGAGCTGGTGCCGGGCAGTGGTGGCGCACGCCTTTAATCTCAGCACTTGGGAGGCAGAGGCAAGCGGATTTCTGAGTTCGAGGCCAGCCTGGTCTACAAAGTGAGTTCCAGGACAGCCAGGGCTATACAGAGAAACCCTGTCTCAAAAAAAAAACCAAAAAAAAAAAAAAAAAAAAAAAAAAAAAAAAAAAAAAAAAAAAAAAAGATGGGAGCTGGCTGCAGTAAGGATGGGCAGGCGAGACCAGAGGATTTGATAGTCCTGCGGACCCTGCCAGGTGCTCACTGCCAGCCCCGGGGCTGGTCCTTTTCCCCCCCGAGCAGCCGCCCAGGTCTGAGCCTGCCCTGTGGCCTGTCTCTGTCCCGCAGGTCATGCGGCACGACAGCTCAAGCATCCTAGAGCTGGACGGCAAGGAGGTGTCCGTGTTCACGCCTTCACAGCCCAGGGAGAAGTGGCAGCGCAAGAGAACCCACGTGAAGCTGCGGGTGAGGCTCCTCCCGGTGCTCAGGCCCACGGCCATCATCCTGTGGAGTCCTGTGCCATCAGAAGCTGTGTCCCACAGCCAAGCTGTCTCATCTGATCAATGAAGGGAGAGGCGGGAGCTGGGAGGGAAGAGGATAGCAAGGCTGGCTCCCTCTCTGCCTGGCCTGGCTAGGTTGTTGGCTGGACCACAGCATGGTCACAGAGGTACTAGGTGAGCCCAGAAGACCCTCCATTCTCCATTCCTCTCCTCACCCCCACCTTGTTGCCCTTCCCTCCCCTCCCCTCCTCCAGAACGTGGCAGCCAACCACCGGATCAATGACGCAGTTGCCAATGAGGACGGCCCACAGGTTGTGACAGGTCGGTTCATGTATGGGCCCCTGGACATGGTCACCCTGACTGGGGAAAAGGTAAGGATGTGGCCACCTGAGGTGACCCGGGGGTGAGGACTGAGGCCAGGCCATGGCCTGTCTAACCAGCTTCCCTGGGCTCCAGGTGGATGTGCACATCATGACGCAACCGCCTTCAGGTGAGTGGCTGCACCTAGACACTCTAGTGACCAACAGCAGCGGGCGCGTCTCCTACACCATTCCAGAAACACACCGCCTGGGGGTGGGCGTCTACCCCATCAAGATGGTGGTCAGGTATGTGTCCCACACAGAGCAGGGCCAGACTCCTGGGTATAGGAGGGGGTGAGAGTGGGAGGAAGGGAGGGAGAGGGTGGATGCTCTGGCCTGTTCTGACGAGCTATCCTTGACAACCAGGGGAGACCACACATTCGCCGACAGCTACATCACTGTGCTCCCCAAGGGCACAGAGTTTGTGGTCTTCAGTATCGACGGCTCCTTTGCTGCCAGTGTGTCCATCATGGGCAGCGACCCCAAGGTGCGCGCCGGGGCTGTGGACGTGGTGCGGTGAGTGTGGTGGTCAGAAGGTGGGTGGCACCCGGTGCCACGACTGCCTGGTGTGCCCTTGAGCAAGCTGTTGGCACACCTGATGTCAGGCCAGTTCCAAGGATGCCCCTTTGAGGGTACCTAGGATAACCCCCCACAAGCTCCGTGCCAGCAAGGCTTTGACACTGCTGTGTACCCTCAGTGCTGCTGGCCAGGATATACTCTGTGTACAGTGCTAGGCACTGAGCCCAGGGCCTCACTCCTGCAAGGCAGTGTACACTCCACTCTTTGAGACAGGGTCTCACCAGGTTGCTCAGGCTGCCTTGAACTTGCCATCTTCCTGCCTCATGAATATCTGGGGATTACAATCAGGGCAGCCGGGCACCGCAAGGCTCAGCTGAAGAGGCATTTTACAGTGGCACAAATGAGCTCTAGCTGGGCAGGAAAGGGAGACTGGGGGACGGGGAAGAGGAGGGGGAAGGGGAGGAAGAGGAGGAGGAGGAGAGCAGCCACGGGACACCACGCCTACCCCTTGCCTCCTCCACAGACACTGGCAGGACCTGGGCTACCTCATCATCTATGTGACCGGCCGGCCCGACATGCAAAAGCAGCGGGTGGTGGCATGGCTGGCTCAGCACAACTTCCCTCACGGTGTGGTGTCCTTCTGTGATGGCCTGGTGCACGACCCACTGCGCCACAAGGCTAACTTTCTGAAGCTGCTCATCTCTGAGGTGGGGCTTGGGAGGACTGGGTAAGGAGGGGAGAGCCGGAAGGGCCGGCCCGTGCCCATGGTTGTCTCGTCCACAGCTGCACCTGCGCGCGCATGCTGCCTACGGCTCCACGAAGGATGTTGCGGTCTATAACTCCATCAGCCTCTCTCCCATGCACATCTACATTGTGGGCCGCCCCACCAAGAAGCTGCAGCAGCAGTGCCAGGTAAATGGGGCTCAGTGAAGGGCACACGTTCCTTGGGGAACCCTAGGACACTTAACAGCCTGCCCCTGTCACTCATTTGCAGTTCATCACAGATGGCTACGCGGCCCACCTGGCCCAGCTCAAGTACAATCACCGAGCTCGCCCAGCCCGGAACACAGCCACGCGCATGGCTTTGCGCAAGGGCAGCTTCGGCCTACCTGGCCAGAGTGACTTCCTTCGATCTCGGAATCACCTGCTCCGCACCATCTCTGCCCAGCCCAGTGGGCCCAGCCATCGGCACGATCGGACACAGACACAGATGGACAGTGAGCAGCGGGGCCAGCGCAGCATGAGCATGGCAGCCAGCTGCTGGGGCCGAGCCATGGCAGGCCGGCTTGAACCAGGAGCAGCCACCGGACCCAAGTAGGACACTCTCAGGAGGCGCTGTGGTCTCCATGGTGCTAGGCCAGGGCACTGGCCCTCCTGGGAGGCCTGGCCTGGGCACACACGTCAGTGGTTGGGGACACGCACAGACATGGCCTGAGAGCAACCCAGGGCCCCTTGGAAGACATGGCCATTCCAACACAGCTCTCCCAGCCTTGCCTGATGCCCTAGGCTCTGAGGAGCCCAGCTGGTTATGGGACCTGGCAGGATGTCCAGCCCATGATGGAAGAGGAGCCAGAATCAGCCACCTAGCCCAGCCTGGGAGGCATTCCTGGGCATCTTGCTCCGTGTTGATCTCTCAGCCTCCTGGTGCCAGGCGTGGGTCTGGGCCCTGCCTGCCACCTCCCTGTCCACTGGCACCCCTTCCCATTTGGTAGCGGCTCCAATGGGTCCAGCCTGCTTCTTGTTGACTCCAGTGCTCAGCTGTCCAACCTCACTGGTTTTGCCCTAGTTTTTGAGAGTGGAGACCCGTTACCATCTCCTGGCTCCAGACATGTTGACATGCATGAAAATCCAGTCTCTGCTGACCCAGGCCAGGGCCTGTCACCACACTGAATAGTCCAGTGTGGAAAATCTTCACGCAAGCAGGAGAGAAAGGCCATATCATAATTTCTGCTGCCTGCCCGGTCTGTCAACACCACGGCAGCCCAGTGGCAGTCCTAGACTGCTACCCACCCGTCCACCTGCCCCACCCAGAGCTCAGTGAAGTCCTGGAACTGATGTCACTCCGGGCCGTGAGCATAGCACAGGTGTGAGGCCAGCCACGTGCACAGCTGGCTCTTGGTAGCCCATCTTGGGCAGCTGAACCTGGAGAAGCCTGGCCTCCACCGCCGCTCCTCGGGGCCGGGAGGGCCCGTGTCATGGCTGCAGCCCACCGCGTTTCTACGCCTTTCTACTTCTCCATCTGGTTTCTATAAGGTTTTTTTTAACAGGCAATCCTCGGCTGCTTTCTTTTCTTAACTCAATGTCAGCGCAGCCTGCTACATTAGGAACACCCAGCACTGTGACAGGGCCCCCCTCAGTCTGGCCTGTGGGCCCTGCACCGGGCCCACAATTCCACTGACTTCCTACTCTGGGGTGGGTGGGGCTCTTAGGTTTTCTTAATGCCGTTCCGTTTAAATGTCGACTCCAGGAAGCCACAGCTCACTCTCCAGCCTAAGGGCACACAGCCATCTTATTGCTCCCCCAAATACGGACGGGCGTCCTACACACTGGGTCTGAGCCCCCGCCCTCCACACAGCACTGACCACACCTCTCCTGCACCTTCCCTGCGTTGGCTGAGCCCATGGAGCTCCAGCCCATGGTCCAGCGATGAGGCTCTGTGCCTGAGTCGCTGCCAGGCGGGACTCAGACGCAGGGCCGCGTGGCTGGGCCCAGCAGGTATACAGGAGACACTGACTTTGCTGTGTAGCTATGTACAGCACAGGCGTGTAGGACTCCCGCCACGGTGGGTCTACACAGGAAGAAAGCTATTTATTTTGTGCAGAGGAAAAAAAAACTGTCTGGAGGGGTGAGACCTTCAGGGTCTTCTCATAAGGTGTAGCTTTGTGTTGTTTCCAGGGTTCTGTATAAAGCAGTGATTATTTTATGGACCAAGATTCCATGGAACTGTCACAGTAAAAGTGCAATATCTGTCCCACCACTCCCCACTGGGGGCCCCCACAGGAAGCTGCTGGCCCGACAATCACTGCCCCACCGGGGGCCAGGGCCTCCTCCCTCAGCCCCACCCGTCTTGCCTCAGCCTAGGTGACCAACCATTGTGAGAAGCACCTGGAAGCCTCAAGCCACCTGCAGTAAAGGCAGGGGAGGCCTGGGGTCAGTGGGCTTGGTCTCTCCCCTGGGCAGCCCCTTGTGGCTCTGAATGCCCATGCCTGCCCAGCTGTCAGCCATGCCAAGGACAACAGCAATAGTCCCCTGGGCTCTCCCAGGGCCCTCAGCCATAGATGGTGAGACGGGCAGCCTCCCTCCAAAACCTCACTCAAGTCTGCTTTTTGTCTCCCTTAAGATTCCCTTTGGCTCGTTCTCTTGAGGAAGCCCCACTTCTACAGAAAGTAAGAGAGGAAGGAAGGTCAAAGTCCTTTAAAAATACCAAAAAAATGTTTACAGTGTCAGGTGCTGAGCTGCAGGGCTCAGGCCTGGCCATTCGTAACCAAAGGGTGAGGCAGACCTTGCTGACTGCCACCCACCCCAGGCCTGTTAGAATAGAAGCCTTAGTCAGTCCCTCCCCATCCCCAGTCCCCAGGACTGAGCCTCGATGCCACCCATCACCAACCACCTGCCTTCTCTTTGATTTCTAAAGAAGGATTCAGCCAAGTTCCCCCATCCCCTTTCCCTGCTCTGTGTGAGCTAGCCACAACCCTACCCCGTTTCACCTTCACATCTCAGACCCCTCCCATCTGTCCTAGTACTGTCTTGTTTCTCCCGACCTTTGTGTGAACTGTGTCCTGACCCCACCCCATGCTATCTGGCCTGAGTGTGCTCTCTGTATACCGTGTCACAGTCTGTTACACCAATTAAAGAAGCAGGAGGCTTCCTTCTTGTCTCATTACTGTGGCAGCACCCATGGGTCTCCTGGTGTGTGTGTGTGTGTGTGTGTGTGTGTGTGTGTGTGTAGGGGGTGGGAGATGAGCATCATGGTTCTGACAGTATGTCTGTGAGGACACCATCACAGAAAGTGACACATGCTAGCCACTGGAACGTGAGCCTGGCAGCCCTTCCCACACACGGACCTGGTGAGGTAGATCTCCTGGCCTCTCCTCCCCAGCGGACAGCCAATAAGCCAGAGCTGGACTCCTACCTGACCAGGCTCCGATCTGTCATGATGTATGGGACAGGACACAGGCCATGGCCTGATCAGCTCGACCTAAGGACCAAGGCTGAACTGGGACTCAGCTGAGGCAGGGGCTGGGCTGGGCCAGGTGGGATCAATTAAAGAGTAACACCACTACAGAGTGAGTTCCAGGACAGCCAGGGCTATACAGAGAAACCCTGTCTTGAAAAACAAAAAACAAACAAGAGCAACACCAGGGGTCATGCCAGCTTTCCCCGGAGATGAACACATCTCTCTCCAGAAGTCAAATGGCAACAGTTCCACTCCTCAGCACAAAATGCAACAACAGTAACTCGGTGACCAAGATCATTTAATAGTGACACTCTGCTGTCCAATTCGGTGCGCAGGCCACCCACTGCACTCAAGAGGATGCTGGGCAGTAGGAAAGGCACCCGGACCCATCAGTCTCCAAGTCACCAACAGCAGTTCACAAACCTGGGATGGCCGAGCCCTCAGGGAAGCAGGCCGGCTCGCATCTGGAAGGCCAGCCCGTCCCCTCGGGTGGCTTGCTGAGGAAGGAAACATTTTGGAAGCGTGAGAAACTTACATGTAGACACAATGTGGGCAGAGCACGGGCAGAGTAGTGCCACCAACCTTGTTGATCTCTCTGTGTCGTTCTTTGGTTACGATTTCCTCTAAAACCTCGCCATCTCCCTTGATGAGCCTGGGGGGTAGGAGGTCATCAGCTTAGCACGAGAGAGTCTGGGACTTTCACGCCATAGCAAGAGAAGCAGAACCACCCATGGAACGGGATCTCAGGGCTCAAGCCCAGCTAGCTTGAGAAGGGGTGCCTGGGTGCTCCTCCCAATCAATTACCACTCTTGGGACAGAATGGAGGTGGGCCAGGTAGGCTCTCCCTTGTCAACCTGCACTATTAACCCAGACCAGCCAACAACAACCATTTGAAAAGCATCAAGGCCCTTCTGGTACTGTAACTCCTCAAGAGGCACAGGGGGTAACGGCTGGGATGTCACATCTCAAGTGACTACTTCCCCCACACTTTGTTATAAAAATGGTGACAGCTCCCCACCCGAGCACATCCTGGGCCAATACTCCAAGTTGGAAGGAGGGTGGGGCTAGCTGGCTCTGCCTTCTGTACCACACCTTGTGCGTCCTGTCTCTGGGTCCACCACCTTTCGAATAACGCTCTGTCGGGCGTCCCATTCCTCCTTTGTCATGGGCTTCATGGCCTGGATACGAGACTTCTGCTCATCCGTCAGGACTGGAAGGGAATGTGGAGGGTGGGTCAGACCTGGGGAAAGGACCCTCTCCCCACAGCACGCTGGCCCGCCATTCCCCCACTGCAGGCTAGCCCGCCATGGTACCTGGGCCATCATTGTCCCCCCCAGCCGATCTGTGCCACTGATCCAGCGAGGGGCCGGGCAGAGCCTCGGCTTGGTGCACCACCACTGTCTTCTCCTTGCCTCTCTTCTTCAACTTCTTCTTCCGTTTCTTCTTCTTCTTCTTCCTCTTCTCCTTGTGCTTCGCTCGCTTCTTCCGGCCATCACTGGAGGATGAGGACGAGGCAGAGCTAGAAGAACTGGAAGAGGAGGAGGAGGTAGAGCTGGATCGCGATGTCCTCCGGGCCTTGTGCTTGCTTCTCTCTGTGATGCAGGGAGAAGGTAAGGCCTTTGTGCCCTGCTTTAGCGGTAGGAACCCTCCCAATGGGCTCTCCAAGAGAACATCTGGAACCTCCTTTGGGGTTCTAGAAGTCACTTTGTGCCTGGCAGGGTCCTGACCATGCTCAACCTCGAAGACCTAGTGCATTAAAGGCATGAATAAGGCACACCCTTCACTCAACAGAACCTCTTCACACCCTAGGGCCCCACAGTTCCTCGCTCCCGGGATGGGGATGGGGGGTGCGGCAGATGCCAGCCTCCCGCAGTGCAGACGCCACATACCCCTCTTCCCTGTCCCCCGTGGTCCTCACCCTCAACAGCGGAGGCGCTGCAGGCCTTGTGGCCCTGGGATCTGGAGGCTGAACAGCTCCTCGAGGCGTCCTTGCTACTCCTCTTACTTCGCTTTTCTGACCCTCGCCGACCACTACGGGACCGACTGTGACTTCTCGAGCGCTTGCGAGAGCCAGCGTGAGCCATCAGCGAGGCGGGCTAAGGGCCGGAAGGAAAGCGCTTAGCCTGCGACTCTTCGTGAGCGCGTCCGCGGAGGCGAATCCAAACGCAACGCCAACGGGGCCCGATCCTCGATCCTCGGGGCGCCCAGTGCCCATTCCTGCCGGAGCGAGCCCCGGGGCTTAGCGATCCCAGCTCCTCCTCCGACTCCCGCGCCGCGGTCCCTTTAAGGGCCCGCCCCGCCCACACGCCTGCGCACTGGACTTGGTGGCCCGGGGAGGGAACCCTGCGGCTTTCCTCAGCTGCAATAGGGCCGCCTGGGTCGCCGGAGACGCTGGAGACGCGTCCCGAGGCTGCCGGGTCCTCACATCGACCATTAGCCCACAGCAGGCCTTCGCGGGAGGAAACGGCGGCAGGTCCGACTCTTCCGGTCTGGGGCCGTCCCGGAAGATCATCCGGGTGTATTTTGAGTCTATGATGTCTTGAGTTCCGGAGCTCTGGGTTCCGCCTCTAGGGAGCCCACCTCTAACATGAGTTGGGATCCTCCGTGCACCTCCACGTAGGTAGGGGACGGTCGTGGCTCAGCGCCACCTGCGAGCCCGAGGGCTCTGTCTGTCTGTCTGTCTGTCTGTCTGTCTGTCTGTCTGTCTGTCTGTCTGTCTCTCTCTCTCTCTCTCTCTCCTGAAAGCCACCCTCCTAGCCTGCCAGTCTGTCCACTCCACCAAACTGAGGGCTTTGCCTAGCTGTCTGGTGTGTTCCCCACATCACCCAGTACTAGAGGTCGCAGAGACAGATGCCCACCCAGAGCTATGATCATGACAATCAATTCAGCGATGAATCGCTGGCCTGTCGGGTGTGCTGCTGAGACTCTCTTGCATCTTCTCTTTGCAGTCAGAATGGAGGCTGGTATTACTTGCCATTTCCCCAGAGAAGCTGGAATTGGGAGACTTAGGACCAAGTCCCCAGGATTACAAATATGTGACCCGAACAGTACGCACAGCACCCCTCAGCCAATCTTGGAACCACCAATTGCACGCTCTTAAATAATAGGAAACAGAGGGGTGTTATAAAGTGCTTTATAATATCAACTTGTTGGACTGTCATGACAGCCGGGGGACGAGGGAGTCCAGAGCCCCACTGCTGGACATGCAGAACATAGATGTGAAGCCAGAAAGTCTGGGTCCCCCCCCCCACAATCCTCCACTCTGCAGCACTGCTGATAAGAGTAGTGAACTTCAGGTAGAGGCAGGTGGATTTCTGAGTTCGAGGCCAGCCTGGTCTACAGAGTGAGTTCCAGGACAGCCAGGGCTATACAGAGAAACCCTGTCTTGAAAAAACAAAACAACAAAAAAATAAACAAAAAAAAGAGAGTAGTTAACTTCATTTAAGACCCTAGAGCCATTTTACCTGAGGTAGATGTCTGCCCAGCCCCATCTCTGAGCCATTGACTGAAGAAACCCTCCCTCCTCAGTCAGAGCTCTCTAGGGGTCATGTCTTTTCCTGACTTCTTCTCTTCCTGGGCCTGCTCCACTCCAGACCCTCAGTACTTCATCTCAAATAAGGCTTGCTACAGATCACCTGTCCAAAGAATGACCCAGAAGTCTGCGTGTCCTTTTGACCCAAGGAGTGGCATGGCTGCAGAGTTTATTTCTGCCCTCCCTGCCCACGATGGCAAGTTTTCAGCATCAACACCTCCGGGGAAGAACCAGGCTCAAGTCAACACACAGACATCCACCGTGGTGGGCTCCTCCCGGGTAAAGCCGTCACCGAAACCCTCATCGTCCACCAGCTCTGGCTTCTGGCAGCACATGGGACAGAGGCGATTTCGAACAGCAGATGCCCGCAGCCACACGATGAGGTTCCAGCGCTCTCCCGTACACAGGGGCCGAGCCCCGTGCAGCTGGCCGCCAAGGTGCAGGATACCAGAGCCCACCATATGCTCCACTTCCAGGGTCTCCTTCAGGGCTGCAGGTGCCTGCAGAGGCTGTGGTTCAGGCTGGGGCACTCACACCTGCCTGGGCCCCACCCGGTGCACCTCACTCACCTGGAAGAGGCCCCCAAAGTACAGGGAACCCCCTGTGAAGTCCTTGCCCAGAGCCACATTGAGGGTGAGCTCAGCATTATCGTAGTGACAGCCCAGCTCCAGGTCCTGGCCCAGTGCATACTTGACCACAAAGGCACGGTGGCTGTCAAGGTGGCCCCCACCGCAGTCTGGGTACAACAAGGCCATCAGCGGCAGCAGGAAGCGTTCCCTCAGCGGGGTCACCAGGGGTTCGTCCAGGCCTAGCTCATGCATCAGTACCTAGGAAGGATGCCCAGGGGCATCACTCTGCATCCCTGTATCTTTGCCAAAGATGTTGCTAAGGGCAAAAGCTGTCTGTTTCCATGGTAGTCTTTGGGCTCAGAGTGGGGCAGGTAGCCTGCCCAAAACACCTCAGAGGAACCTCCCACCTGAGCTGCCCTGACTCCCTAGATTCACAGGCAAGGCCTCACCCACCCCATGGTTGTTCATGGTGTTGGGCCTTCCCTTGGGCATGTCCGACTGCTCGAAATGCTCCAGCTCCTCCAGCAGGGTCTGGCAGAACTTGGCTGAGAACACTGGCACCCGATAGATGCGCTTCTCCTCTAGAGAAGGAGGGGCAGGTAATGAACCTGGAGCTGCCACTCAATGCCCTCAGGAACCAGACTGTCATCTTACGGTCTCAAGCCTGTTTCCTCAGGACAATGGGGATAGTGACTTACTGCCCTGATCCTAGCTAGATGGTGAATGAATGAATGAATGAATGAGGGATGAATTAATGAATAAATGAGATGCCTTACTACAGGCAGACTGGTCCCACTAGTCTTCCCAATTCCTCCTATTTTTAGACTAAAAATGGGAAGTAAAGCACCCAGCTTTGCCTGGCTTTGCTGGTGCATGCCTTCAATCCTAGCACTGGAGAGGACGCAGAGACAGGAGGATCTCTGTGAGTTCCCAGGCCAGCTTGGTTTACAGATTGAGTTCCAGGACAGCCAAGACTACACAGAAAAACCCTGTCTGGAACCCCTTCCCTACAAACAACAACAACAAAAACCACCCAGCCTCCCATATCTAAGTATCTCAGGCTCCCCGACCCCCACTCCGTGTCTGCTGGTGATGGCGCCTTACCTGACACGGTCTCCAGACGCTGGAGAAGGCCCTCAAGATTTGCGCCTGGGGACGCACTATATTCAGCTGCAGCCATAAATTCGGGGGCCAGAGAAGCATCCTGGGAGCAGAACATGGGGCAGCTGTGCAAATGTAGCCCCCACCAGAGCAGCCTCCGCCCCGGCCATCCCCCAAGCTCCCAGGCCAGCCCCGTGTACCTGCAGTAAGCTGTAGACCTCAGGCCTCGCTGGGTGGTAGGAGCTGGCAATGAGAGCTTTCCTGACAGCCGATTCCTGTCTCAGCCTGCGGCGGCGCCCGACCTCCTGCTCAAGCTGGGCCGGCAAAGGCAGTTAAGTCACAAACCAGAGTCTCTCACCTCCAAAGCCATTGTACATGTGAGGCCCAGGGAGACCAAAGTGTAGCTTAGGCTGGAGAGCGAGTCTCCCTATACTTCTTGAACCTGCCAAGGCCCACTGCAGGTGTCAAGGCGACCTAACAGCTGAAATAGGGGTTATGGCCCCGTCTGTCCCACTCAGCTGTTGAGAGCGGGATGCTGTAGGCACTTTAGTCTTTCTCGATCCAGGACCAGGATCTCGGAGTGGGAGTGTGTGGAAGCAGGAAGAGGAAAAGAGAAGGCTAAGAAGTCTTTCAGGGTCGAGGACTCCAGAGAAAGGGCTGACAGGGTACGTTACCTCCTCCAAGAGTTGCTGGAAGTCCTTGGAGGTGACACAACCACGGCTGCGCAGGAGCTATGAGCGGAAAGGCCAGTTAGCGGGAGGGACTAACGTGACCCTAGGCGAGCGAATAAACATCTCCGAGCCTCAGCGACACCCCCCCGCCCTTGTCACAGAGATGAGAGTGACAGGATCACCGAAAGATCTGCTAAAACTTCTGTCCACTGTCCTCCACACTTGTGCTCTCAGCTACTAGGGAGCTGCCATCCTGCAGCGACAGGCCAGGTGTGCACACTCGGGCAAAGCCATTCCTGAGGTCCGGGCCTCTCCTCTCTTGCACTTGATGTCGCCTCCCACTCCACCCTACCCCTACCCCTCACCCGGCCGTAGTCACGGCGCAGCTGATGCTCGTCCCGGAAGCGCAGGTGCAGCCCGTAGCGCGCCACATACAGGTTCTGGGAGCAGAAGCAGGCGCAGCGGCAGAAGCGCCGCGGGGCGGCCGTCGCCATAGTGAAGCGGCCGCGCCAGCCTCCGTAGCAGTCCTTCCGTAGACGTCACCGACGAGGGCTCGGTGCCAGGCAGCCAAGGGGCCGCTGACAATTCGTAACTGTGGAGAATAACGAAGACTGGGCAGGCCCGAGTATTAAGACTTCTTCCGGGGAAGAGGTGGAGGGTGTCCCCAGCACGGGGTACGGACGAGTGGCCCCCGATTTACTGCGGGGTGAGATGGGACAGTCACAGCACTCAGACAGTGCGGGACTCACTGCCCTTTCTCCTACTAGAAATCTCTTTGCGGAGCCTCCTGACGCAGCGTGCAAGACAGGACCGTTATGGATTCTGAGACAAGACGGCGACGCCGGCTGTGCGGGTGAGCTCGGGTTGGGCATTCACGGCCGGTCCCTGAAAACGCTGCGTCACGTGACACATCCGGCCCCTCTCCTTTAGGATGCAGTGTAGACGGGGGAGGGCGTGTCTGTGGCAGCCACTCCCCTTATCCCGGTCAAGTTCAAGTATTTGCATTGAAAGTTTTCACTGGGTGTGCGTCCTCCCCTCAGGGAGCCGCAGCACTCGCTGTGAACACAGAGGGCATCCCCCCCAGCAGGTCTGCAGAGCGGCGTGGTTCTTGGGTAACCAAGGTGCCTCGAAAGGATGAAGTCGTGTGGCATGGAACTGATCCCTGCTCGGCTTGGAATGGCCATGGAAGTGACAGAGTTCTTATCCCAGATGAGCTCCCAGCTTTCCAGCCCTCACCCAATCACGAAAGGTACCAGCCTGTCATCATGAAACCACTGAGGCTCAGGGACGCAGGTCTGGCCCACGCACCCAGCCAGGAGCTAGCTGGGATCTGAAGTCAGGAGTGTGCCTTCTAAGTGCCCTCGGGCCCTCCCACCATAGTGGTCTCTGAGTGGGGGAACCCAGTGGCGATTTCTCTTTAGGCTGCTTAGATATGGTATCACTGATTGTCTCTGTGAATCTCCATGGGGGTCACACAATGGATGCCACGATGCGTGGACATCCTCACGTTGCCATCAATCTGTTCACACGTACTCACCGGCAATCTCCACATCCGGAAGTGTCTCCCACTGATGTCACATGTTCTCACATATACCCACACACACACATAGGCGTTCACCCACACACATCCACATCCCACAGGACAGCACATCCTAGGTTCCTTTTTCTTTTTTTTTTTTTTTTTTTTTTTTTTTTTTGGTTTTTCAAGACAGGGTTTCTCTGTATAGTCCTGGCTGTCCTGGAACTCACTTTGTAGACCAGGCTGGCCTCGAACTCAGAAATCCACCTGCCTCTGGGATTAAAGGCATGCGCCACCACGCCCGGCCTAGGTTCCTTTTTCTACAGCAAGCCCAGCCCTGTCCTACCTGTGACTGTGAAAAAAAAAAAAAAACTCTCAAGCCAGGTGTGGTGGCGCACACCTTTAGTCCCAGCACTAGGGAGGCAGAGGCAGGCGGATTTCTGAGTTCGAGGCCAGCCTGGTCTACAAAGTGAGTTCCAGGTCAGTCAGGGCTATACAGAGAAACCCTGTCTCAAAAAACAAAACAACAACAAAACAAACAAACAAACAAACAAACCTCTTGACATCAGTAGGAGGGGATGTGGCCTACACAGCCTGTGACTTGGGGCCAGGTCTTCTTGTCCAGCCATGTTTGGAGATCAGCTTTCAGCTCCCTAAGTCCCCATGCCCTCCCTAGAACCACAGGAGACTACAGATGGCCCTTGATCTCTGAGCAAAGTGTACAATAGCCTGATTGGTTTGCATGCCTGCTGCACAGGAGCAGTGAGACTCTCCTAAGTGTGAGTGTGCAACGAATGCACAAGAGTGTGGGTCAACATGTTGAGTTACAAACTCCTTCCTTGGGCTGCTGTAACTAATTACCAGAAACTGATTGGCTAAAACAGCAGATGTTCTCTCCTGATTCTGCTGGCCAGAAGTTCAAAGTCAAGAACTGAGGAGCCCCCCTCATGATTAAACCCTTCCACCTGTTCGTGGCTAAAAGTAAAGGGATAGCAAAAGGGTTGCTAACACAGAAGCTGAGTCCTTGGAAGAGGCCTGTGGCATACCTGTCAAAAGCAGCTAGAAAGAGACTGTGTTTCATATTCCCCTACCAACTAGTGCAAAACAAGTTAGAGAAGTGCCTGAGCACTGTGGGCTTTTGTCGACTGTGGATTCCAGGTTTTGCTGAATTGGAGAGGTAAACAGCTTTTTGTATGGGAAAATAAAAGAATAACAGGCCTTTTTGCCATTAGTACTGCCCTAATGTCGGCCCCACCTTTAGGCCTCCCGGATGTGACTAAGCCCTTCCATCTATTCGTGGCAGAAAACAAAGGTATTGCCAAAAGGGGTTCTTACTCAGAGATTGGGGCCCTGGAAGAGACCTGTGGCATACTTATCTAAGAAATTAGACCCTGGGACTACAGGATGGCCTGCATGCTTGCACACAGTGGCTGCTATAACGTCACTAATCAAGGACGCAGATAAATTGACTCTGGGACAGGACTTGGTGACCAGACTCTGTTGCTCAACTCTGATAGAGTCACTTTTGCCTCCTGCAAGTCTGAACTTACCTACCCTGCTCCTAGACCAGACTGTCAGTAAGTTCTTGCTGAGACATAAAGGTGGCATGGAGATCTGACAGACCAGCCACTAGAGGGTATAGATGTTACCTGGTTCACAGGCTGGAGCTATTTAGAAGAAAGAAAACATACTGGAGCAGCTGTGGTAGCTAGACAGGCCCTGCCAGAGGTCACATCGGCTTAAAAGACTCAACATCTACACGGATAGCAGGTACGCATTTGCCACAGCCCACGTCAGTGAGGCCTTATATCAACAGAAGGTATCTACTGACGTCAGGAAGAAAAAGGAATTAAGAACAAAGAAGAAATACTGGCTCTACTGAGGCCCTCCATGACCCTGCCAAGGTAAACATCATCCACTGTCCTAGTCACCAGAAGAGAGATACCGTGATAGCAAGGGACAACAACATGACAGACCGAGAGGCACGAGCAATTGCAGCCGTGACCCTGCCCGTGCTCCTGGCAACGGAGCCTGAGTTTAACTACACAGCAGAGGACTTAGCCCTCATTTCCAAAGATTCCAGTCACCAGTTCAACAAAAATAAGAGACTGTGATATACCTCCGAGGGAAAGAAACTCCTACCACAAGGACAAGCAGAGGGTATGATCAAACAAATGCATCAATGGAGTCACTTAAGGGTAAGCAAGCTCATCCAGACATTTTCCAAGACTATGTACCAGGTTTAAAACACCTTGAGCAGGTAGTGCACAAGTGTGTGCCCTGCCAAAGAGTCATTATCTGCCACACCATGGTGGATCTAGAGAAGAGATACTGGGAAGACAGACCAGTGTCTACTGGAAAGTAGACTTTACTGAGGTATGACCTGAAAAATATAGATATAAATACCTTCTGGCTTTTGTGAACATTCTCGAGATGGATAGAAGCTTTTCCCTGTAAAAATGAGACTGCTCAGATAGTCAAGAGGATTCTGAGTCATGTGTCCAGTTGGGCAGCACTGACCTCGGTCTCCTGTGACCCCCTCATACACGTGCAATACATATTCAAGTGTGTGTGTGTAGGCATGCACACATGCGCACAGCTGCCCTCGGAGCTGGAACTGAAAATCATTGAAAGCCGCCTGATGTGGGTGCTGGGAACCAAATTCAGGTCCTCTCTTATTTATTACTGCTGTGTGGGGCTGAGCACATGCACACTTGTGGAGGTCCACGGACAACTGTGTAGAGTGGGTTTCTCTTGGCATCCTGATGCAGGTTCTGGGACATCAGGCTCTTGAAGTCAGTGTGTTGACATGATGGGCCCTTCTTGCCGCCCCTGGAGTATAGTCTTTGAAAGACGTATGTTCTGTGTCTAGATTCATCTTCGTGCATATGGATGCGCAACCACATCTATGAAGATTCCAGTCACCAAGGCACTGTGGCACTGGCAGAGGAGTCAAGAGTCCAGTGAAACAGAACAGAGGAGAGCCCAGAGACACTTGTCAGTCTACCTGTGAGAAGAAAATCGAGCCTTGGTGACAGGGTTGATAAGGACGTCCCATTTAGCGCTGGCACTCGGTAGTCACTTATCCTCAGCACTTGCCCCCGGTGTGAGACTCCACTGATTACTGCAGAGAGAGGCTTCCCTGGGCAAGGCAAAGAGCAGCAGTAGTCTACGTGTATAAGCAGATATTTAGACATGGCAGCTTGGCATTTTATTTAGCAAAACAGCAGTAGGTTCCTCACTGGGGCCAGTACTTCCTGAGCCACGTGGGCTTTGGGGCAGGAGTACAGTATGTGCTGGCTGGTTTTTAAGGTCAACTTGACCCAAGCTAGAGTCATCTTAGAGTCTATGGAGGAAATGGGAGCCTCAAGCAAAAAAAAAAAAAAAATGCCTCTATAAGATTGAGGCAGAGATGTGCCTATATGGCACTTCCCTAATTAGTGATTGATGTCCTGATACACAGTACACTGTGGGTGGGGCCACTCCTGCCCTGGTGGCCCTGGGTGCTATAAGAAAGCAGGATGAGCAAGCCGGTGAGGTACAGCTGGTCATCAGCACTCCTCTGCCCTGTGCTTCAGCTCCTACCACGAGATTCCTGCCCTACTTGAGATCCTGCCCTGGCTTTTCTCAGTTACCTGGATGTGTGAGTGAAATAAACCCTTTTCTCCACAGTTTGCCTTTGGTCATGGTGTTTCATCACAGCAATAGAAACCCTAACTAAGGCACTACCAGATGTGAATTCCCTTCTAAGGATCAGACCACAAATTCAATTAGAAAGTGGTTGGTTTTCCCCATGACAGTCGGACCGCTATTGCACCAGCAAATGCATCTTGTCCGGCACATTGGTACTGCAGCAGTGATACTCATCACTCGATAATGTCATGGAGAGGATCCAGCTTACTAACCTGTGTCTTTTAATTGGGGAATTGGTATTCCGGTTATTATCGGAAAGTGTGTTGGTCGATTCTGATGTGTGTGTTGTGTGTGGGGAGGGCGGCTTTACTTCTCTTGCTTAGTTTGCTTAGGATTCTTCTATTATGGATTCTTCTATCCTGGGGCCTTCTGGATGGTTTTGAATAATTTTTTTCTCTCCATTCCGAAAATTCCTTCATGTATCTTCTGCAGAACTGGCTTAGTGGGATTAGATTCATTTAGTTGTTTTTTGTTTGTTTGTTTGTTTGTTTGTTTTCTTTCAAGATAGGGTTTCTCTGTGTAGCCCTGGATGTCCTGGAACTCACTCTGTAGACCAGGCTGGCCTTGAATTCAGAGATCTGCCTGCCTCTGCCTCCCAAGTGCTGGGATTAAAGGCGTGGGCCACCACCGCTCGGCTAGGATGTTTTGTTAAAGCAAACAGGTGAAGGAACGGTTAACTGAAGCAGACACAGGTGAAAGGATGTTCTGCTAAAGCAAGCATGTGACGAGAGGCAAGCCCCTTGGAGGACACGTGATGTCAGAGGGTATAAATAGGAGATAGTGAAGGAGGTGGAGCTTGGCTTGTTCACATAGCTAAATGCTTGTTGGTTTTGTGTCTCTATTGATCTTTGTTTCACTGAGAGACACAGCTGAGAACTTTTCCTAAAGTCCCTCCTGGTCCCTCTTGCTGACTTGTGCCAATTTGGCTGAGGCCTGGCTGTCTCTGCTGGGTAGTGCCACCACTGCTGGCTCATGTTCGCTCTCAGGACTCTACAGAACTGGACTGCTAGTGTATCCGTGAAGTGTTTGCCAGTGAATTGAGCTGCCACTGTCTGCTAACCTGTGAACTAAACTGTCGATTGCCAGACAACACACATGGGAGTTGCTCCAAAGAACCTTTCTAAACAGGTCAACTTTCCCTGTATCCTTTCTTTCCCACTACCTCTGGTAGGTGGTGGGCTACAAGAGAGGTTAAAGGATCGGGCGTGGTGGCACACGCCTTTAATCCCAGCACTCGGGAGGCAGAGGTAGGCGGATTTCTGAATTCGAGGCCAGCCTGGTCTACAAAGTGAGTTCCAGGACAGCCAGGGCTATACAGAGAAACCCTGTCTCAAAAAACCAAAAAAAAAAAAAAAAAGAGAGAGAGAGAGAGAGAGAGAGAGAGAGAGAGAGAGAGATGGCTGGGCGTGGTGGCGCACGCCTTTAATCCTAGCACTCGGGAGGCAGAGGCAGGCAGAATTCTGAGTTCGAGGCCAGCCTGGTTTACAGAGTGAGTTCCAGGACAGCCAGGGCTATACAGAGAAACCCTGTCTCGAAAAACAAAAAAGAGAGAGAGAGAGAGAGAGAGAGAGAGAGAGAGAGAGAGAGAGATGACAGGCTGGAGAGATGGCTCAGTGGTTAAGAGCACTGACTGCTCTTCCAGACATCCTGAATTCAATTCCCGGCAACCACATGGTGACTCACAACCATCTGTAGTGGGATCTGATGCCCTCTTCTTGTGTGTCTGAAGACAGCTACAGTGTACTCATATACAGAAAATAAATAAATCTTAAAAAAAAAAAAAAGAGGGGCTGGTGAGATGGCTCAGCGGGTAAGAGCACCCGACTGCTCTTCCGAAGGTGATAAGTTCAAATCCCAGCATCCACATGGTGGCTCACAACCATCCGTAACGATATCTGGCGCCCTCTTCTGGAGTGTCTGAAGACAGCTACAGTGTACTTACGTATAATAAATAAAATAAATCTTTAAAAANAAAAAAAAAAAAAAAAAAAAAAAAAAAAAAAAAAAAAAAAAAAAAAAAAAAAAAAAAAGAATGAGAGATGACGTAGCAATATGAAGGAAGCGATGAGGCGTGTCCTTCATGAGCAGGGTCCTAACAGACAGATGGATGGACAGACAGAAAAACAGAAGCAAAAGTAGCTGGAGACATCTGTGCAGGAGTGGAGATGGAACAAGACAAAAGAGGGCACAGAAGATATGCAGCCTGATGGGCAAAGCTTCCAGCTCCCTCACCCCTAGCCCCACCCCCACTCTAGTAGGTTTTAGTGGTTTTCTGTGACAGATGGGAGGAGGGGAGAGTGGGGGGGCAGTGTTCTTAGCCCATTCTTGGTTCTGTGGGACTCCTGCCATCTACAGTAGGATTTCCAGTTCCTGCCAAATCCTGCGAATGTGAGAAGCCCAGGTTTTAAAAATGTATAACAGTTTCTGAGGGACGGTAAATGAACGTCATTAGCGTCTTTGTTGCTGGTCCAGCTGCAGCTTTTTATTATCTGTGTTATTTTGAGATAGGAGCTCAGGTAGACTCCGGTGGGTTTAATTTACTGTATAGCTAAGGATGACCCCGCTTCTACCTCCTGAATGCTGGAGTGTGCTACCAGGCTTAGCTCCATAGTCTCGTCCCGTCCTCCCCCCCCCCCCTTCTGGCTTTTGGAAATGAGTCTGTTTCATTCTAACCCAGGCCCCGTGTGTTACTTTCAAGCCTTTGGGGCTACTTATGTTTTTTTCTGTGTCTGGAGAGAAATTTTTTCCTAGAATTCTTTTGTTTGTTTGTTTGTTTTTGTTTTTGTTTTTGTTTTTCGAGACAGGGTTTCTCTGTATAGCCCTGGCTGTCCTGGAACTCACTTTGTAGACCAGGCTGGCCTTGAACTCAGAAATCCGCCTGCCTCTGCCTCCCAAGTGCTGGGATTAAAGTCATGCGCCACTACTGCCCGGCTTTCCTAGAATTCTTAACAAAAGTGCTAAATTTTACTTTCCTGAAGCCATTCTAGTGTTGTAAAGTGGCCACAGTGTTCCCCACCTAAAAAGATGTTTTATTTTATGTGTATAAGCGTTTCTACTGCATGTATACCTGCACACCACTGTGTGCAGGCCCAGGAAGACAAGGCCAGGGCATCAGGTCCCCAAACACTGGAGTTACAAACAGTTGTGAGCTGTCATGTAGGTGCAATGAACAGAGCCTGTCTCATCTGGAAGAGTAGCTAGGGCTCTTCACCACTGAGGAACCATGTTTTCTCTTTCAGTAGCAACTCTATTGAGATATACTCCATGCATGGTAGAACTCACTCACTTACAGGGGAATTCAGTAAGGTTTGCTTTTTTATAGGTTTGCTGAATTATGTGGCTACTACCACAATCAGTGGAACATCTCTCACCCCAGTAAAGAGATGACCCATTACCAGTCATTCACCTGGAGGTTCTGGGGCCAGGCTTGCCTGAGTCTGCTTCTGTAACTACACTGGAGGTGGCTTCACACGCCAGGGGCTGAGTAGACAGGATGCTGAAAAGGAACCTCACGAGTTTTCCACGAGTGGTGGCACATGCCTTTAGTCCAAGACTCTAGAGGCAGAGGCAAGCAGAAATCTGAGAGTTTGAGGCAGCCTGGTCTACAGAGTGAGTTCAAGGACAGCCAAAGCTACACAAAGAAACAGGTTTTACCCCCTGGCAGAGGGAACAAGCTACACAGAGACAGCATGTAAGAGGCTGGAGAAGTTGAAAGCTTGAGATGCAGAGAGGAAGGCCCTGTGTAGAGATAACACAGCAAATCCACATGCCCCCATCACATTTATGGCTTCTTCTTATTGAATTGTTACTTACGCTATGTGTGTGTGAGCATGTATGTATGTATGTATGTGCATGTATATATGTGTGTGAGATTTTCTGTGTGTGCATGTGTATATGTGTGTGTGTGTGTGATTTCCTCCGTGTGTGTGTGTGTGTGTGTGTGTGTGTGCACTTGCATGCTCATGAAGGTAGCAGTCAGATGACAGTTTTCTGCAGTTGCTTCTGTCCTATACCCATGGGTCCCAAAGGCTAAACTTAACCTCAGGCTTAGAAATGCCCCACGGAGCCATCTTCACAGCCTGACAGTTCTTGCTGATATTTTTCAATGCTCTTAGATGTTGTATCAAGGTTCAGAGCCACCTCAGCTTTCCTGAAAGTGATTCGGCCCTGCTCCCGTTAGTGTTTACTGTATGCCACTTCTGTGTGCCACCATTCCTGGGAAGGTACAGACGCCACCAGCATCCAGCTTTGTGGGCCAGTGAGTTGTATGGGAGGGCTACATACAGAAGCAGAAATGACTCAAAAGACAGCCACATCACTTAAGCACCCCCAAGCATTGGGTGACATCTCACAAAGTTGGGAATCTAGAACTCTCGCAACATAGCATGCAGGCAGCTCCACAGGTTGGAGTGTCGTTTGCAGGTAGTTCCACTGGTCTCTGCCTCTTCTAGGCAGCTCTGCTGATCTCATCCTCTTCTGCACAGCTCACTGGTCTGAGAGTAACTCTTGACACTGTTTACTGCTTATATACTACATTGGGATGGAGAGGGGCAGGGCTTAGTAGATCTGGTCAGTTTCAGGAACTTCCTTAGCAATCTGAGTTGTTTCCGTCCTGAGCTTAACAAACTTCCCGGTAAAATGGACTGTCTCAGCTCCCTTTAGAACAACCTGTTGCTTCTGCTGCTTGTGTCTTGAAGAGCTTCTCCATTTGGTGGGAAACTTTAAACTGGAGGAAATGGCTGTCCAACAGCCATGGGCTGGCCTGGCAGGCCTGGCCCCCTCAGACCCTCGAAGTTCTGTAATGCTGATCACACAGTACTCATTGCTTCTTGCACAGTCCTGCAGCACCTATCCCACTCCTCTCCCTCCAATATGAAAACAGGTCCAGAGTCACTGTTCCCATGGTCACCCAGTGGACAGGACATGGACCTAGCTGAACCACTCAAGACACTCCCTTCCAATACAGGCATCCACTCGCCCTTGCTTTTAATGCAGCTTCGCTTCGCTCATTGTGTATGGGTAGCTGTCCATACCCCTTCACAAGCTCCATGTGTGTAGCTCCTCCCTGCTCCCAGGTGTTCCTCTGATAGATGCCCGTCTAATTATTAGTTGGATACTGGACTGCCCCCCCCCCAAAAAAAACCCCAAACAACAACAAAACCGAACAACTTTAAAATCTGAATTCCCCTCCCAGGAGACTGTCTCAAGGGACCAGCAGAGGCCATTTTCAATTCAGAGAGCAGTTGAAGTCTCTGAGGATGGGTGGGTGTGGGAAGAGCTCTTTAAGGCTTAGCTCACTGCCCACTTAGATCCTACAAATCCCGCAGACACCTTCTATCCCCGGAATGGTCGGGCTATCCCTAGCCAGAGCTGCTGGACTCACACTCCCCTATCCTAGAATGTGCCCTCGTTCTCTTATAGCTAACTCTTTCCTCCTTTTCATTAGAGGCCTTTTCAGATAGGATTGTCCCAAGCCATTTCAACCCCATCCCTGGACTTGATTTTGCTTTGTTTTTGCAATACTGGCAAGGAACCCGGGGCCTCATGCGTGTTAGGTAAGCCAGCACCGCCCCACTGAGCCGCATCCCCCGTCTCTTTACTGCATCTAGTGGCACCTGACGTTTTCTTCCATGTTTTCTAGTGGGTTTCCTGACTCCTCTGCTCTGCCTGTCTTGCACACTGCAGTATTTTCAGCGTCCAGCAATCACACAGAGCAGAGCATAGTTCATGCCGCAGTTAGGATTCCTTTGGCTGTGATAAAACACCATGGCCCAAAGCTACTCTGCGAGGAGGGTTTGCTTCAGCTTTCAGCTGACAGTCCATCATGAAGAGCAGGGAAGGCAGGAACCTGGAGGCAGAGGCTGAAGCAGAGGCCATGGTGAGGTGCTGCTTACCGGCTTGCTCCCCATGGCTTTAGTACAGCCTCCAGGATCATGTGACACTGCCCACAGTGGGCTAACCTCCCACATCAGTCACCAATCAAGAAAATGTCCCCACAGACTTGCCTATGTGACAGTCTACTGGAGGCAGCTTCTCTACTGAAGCTGTCAGATGACCATAGTTTGTGTCAAGTTTACAAAACCAGCACTGTTGCTTTTAATCTTTTTTTTTTTTTTTTTTTTTTTTTTTTTTTTTTTTTTTTTTTTTTTTTTTTTTTTTTTCAAGACAGGGTTTCTCTGTATAGCCCTGGCTGTCCTGGAACTCACTTTGTAGACCAGGCTGGCCTCGAACTCAGAAATCCACCTACCTCTGCCTCCCGAGTGCTGGGATTAAAGGCGTGCGTCACCGTGCCCAGCTTGTTGCTTTTAATCTTAAACTCTGACTTTAGTAAGGGTCTTTAAATATCTTTATCTCCCTTCTAGCCCACCACCCACCAGAGGTAGTAGAAAAGAAAGGTTCTTAGGATACAAGAAAAATGGAACTGTTTAGAAGTTGTTCTTTGGAGCAAATCTCTTCTGGGTTGTTAGGAAATCTGCAGTCAGGTCACAGGATTTAGTAGTGGCAGCTTGATCCATTTGTGAATACTTTACAAATATATCAGTAAGGCTGGAGAGATGGCTCAGAGGGTAAGAGCACTGACTGTTCTTCCAAAGGTCCTGAGTTCAAATCCCAGCAACCACATAGTGGCTCACAACCATCCATAATGAGATCTGATGCTCTCTTCTGGTGTGTCTGAAGACAGCTACGGTGTATTTACATATCAGTAGTCTAGTAGTGTCAGGATAGCAAACTCAAATCAGCAGTGGTGGCATGACCTAGTAGGTCAGGCCTCAGCCAAATCAGCACCAGTCAGCAGGAGTGACCAGGACCAACAGGGAGGCCCAGAGAAGTTCTTTGCTGTGCCTCTCTCAGTGAAGTGAAGATCAGCCAAGATGGAAGACCAATGATGCTTTGTAAAGCTAGCTCTGCAACCAAGCCCCGTCAGTGTTCACTGAGTCCTCTTTATACTTCCTCCAGACAGCTTGTGTCCTCCATGGGTTTTTGTCTCACCATGTGTCTTGCCTCACTACACAAGTCTGTCTTAACAAAATTCTACTCAAGTCTGTATCAGCTGACATCGCTCTGCCAATCAGCTCAAGTCTGCAAAAGTGGTAAAAAAGCCACAAGAACCCCACCAGAAGTCTTTTGCTGCGATTCTCTCTATAGAGTCACGACAAACCAAGCTCAACTGTGTTATGTAAGGGGAACCAATACATGCGTGTCGTTAACTAAGAACCCTTCATCACGTCATCCACTTACATGTTTGCTTTAGCAAAGCATCCTTTCATCTATGTCTGCTTCAGAGAAATGTTCCTTCATGTGTTTAAGCCAGCAGAACACCATCTGACACAACCAACTTTCTAAAGAAACCATAAATTTCCATAAACTGTATTATCCCCATGAAATGTTCTCCCTTTTAATATGTTCTCCCTTCTAATATGTACAATATATTTCTTACCTATATTATCTGGTTCCATATTTAGACTGTCCTTCCAGACAGAACTCTTTTTTTTTTTTTTTTACGAGACAGGGTTTCTCTGTATAGCCCTGGCTGTCCTGGAACTCACTTTGTAGACCAGGCTGGCCTCGAACTCAGGAATCCACCTGCCTCTGCTTCCTAAGTGCTAGGATTAAAGGCGTGCACCACCATGCCCGGCTCAAGGCAGAACTCTTTTTTTTTTTTTTTTTTTTTTTTTTTTTTTCGAGACAGGGTTTCTCTGTATAGCCCTGGCTGTCCTGGAACTCACTTTGTAGACCAGGCTGGCCTCGAACTCAGAAATCCGCCTGCCTCTGCCTCCCGAGTGCTGGGATTAAAGGCGTGCGCCACCACGCCCGGCCTAAGGCAGAACTCTTAATTGGGTCCTGACGTGTCTTTTTTTTTTTTTCTTAAGTGACAAGGTCTTTGTTGCCAGGCTGGCCCTGGACTCCCAGTACCTGGGCTTACAGAGGCATAAAGCTATGCCCAGCTCTCGAATGCTTAGAATGACGTAGAGTGTGCAGTAGGTGCTGGATAATGACTTATTAGATGGATGAGTAAATGAATGAGGATAATAATAATCCCAGCCACATCCTCCAGGGCTCGCAGGCTGTGCCTTCAAGGAAAATAACCCGTTAAAGAATATTTATGTCCCCTGAGTATGCGCACAGGCCTGTTCCAGATGCAGAGCATCCAGCACTCGGGACCTAGGACTAGGTTGGAACTAGGTTTGTTGAAGGTGCTGTGGGTTCAGAACTGTCCCCGGATCGCTCCGCCCAGGAGACGCCTACAACCCTTTGCCACAGAAGCTCCACCCCATTCTAGGGGATCCACCCACTTCTAAAGATCCACCCACCCTGGGTGTCCCGCCTACATCTCCTGAGGCTCCACCTCACCAGGGAGGTTCCTCCCGCATCTTGCTCCGGAAGCTCCGCCCCATCTTCGAGGCTCTGTTCCCACCCCCAGGATGTCCCGCCCACTTCCCCTGAGGCTCCGCCCCACTAGGGAGGTTCTTTCAGCCTATTTTTCCGGAGGCCTTTTCCTGAAGACTCCGCCTCAATCCGCTTTCTCCGAGGCCCCTCCCTATCCAGGATGTCCCTCCCACTTTCCCTGAGGCCCCGCCCACCCAGGAGGCCTCGCCGGCTCCTCTCGGAGGCCCCGCCCCACCCAGGATGTCCCGCCTACTTCCATGAAACTCCGCCCCCGGCGCCGCCCGCCTGTCAGCGGGCAGCTGTGCTAGACTCCGACCTTGTAGCGGCGCAGCGCCGGCTCGGAGCAGAGCGGTGCCCAAAGCGGGCTCGGTGGGAGAGAGGATCCTGTGTCCCCGCGTCCCGTTCACGGCGTCACCCTCTGACGATTCACCTGGTGGCAGGTAAGGGCCGCCCCCAGCTCTGCGGAGCTCGCTACAGGAATTCGGCTGTTTTTTGACCCTTCTGCGACGCGGTCTTGTAGGTACCTTGCGGGGAGCGTTTGGAGGAGACCCTGGAGGCCTGTGGCCCGGCATGGAGCTGGTGGCGACCTCTGAGGGCTGCGAGCTCCAGGCCTAGCCTGGGCCAAGCCTTCCCAGCCATCAAGCGGGCCTGTGCGGTCCCAAAGGGCTCCTCCTCGCCTGCCTGAGTTAATTGAGATAGCTGCAAGCGTGGCTGACACTTCCCTGCCCTCTGCCCCGCCCCCTGGAGATGGGTGGCCTCCATGACCCTGCTGCAGATGGCGTGGGGACAGGTGTCAGGACCCCCTTGGTTTGCCACCAGGTTCCCCGAGGCCACCTGGCGTCTCCCGTCGGAGTGCCAGTCACAGCAGTGGGATGTGGTGGCCCAAGCAAGAGCAGGAGTAAGGATGGAGCCAGCCTGGGTGTGTCATGTTCTCTAGAGAACCCCCGCCACACACACACACAGCAACAAGGCAGTTAGGGACAGCTGAGAGCAGCAGCGACCGGCCTCTCCAGGGCTGGGCCAAGCTCGGAATGGCAAGCCTGCAGAGTGAGGGGTGAATGGGAGTCACTTGAGCCACTGGAGGCAGGACCTTTCTCTGCAGTTCCTAATTATCCTGGGCACGCCTTTCCTCCTCCTCCTCCTCCTCCTCCTCCAGCAGCAGAGGGTAAAGTGTGGGGTTTCCCTTGAGCTGTAACAGGCATGGGGACTGTGAGCCTCCCAGAGCTCTGGGTCACAGAGCTGGGAGGTACCGGGACCAGGGAAGACCCAAGACAGGTAGCTGTTGTGATTGTAATGATAACAACTTCTCTCCTGGCTGTTCCTGATTACTCTTGCTTACAATGGACGGCTGTGGGTACTCCAAGCAGTACCCCCTCCGGGAAAAGGGGGTGGGAAAGCTTTCTCAAAGACTCCCCCAGGAGCAAGGTCCCGAGTTCTACCCCCAGCACCAATACTAAACAGAACCCAGTGGGGCAGGGGTCACTTGCCAGTCCCGTGCCTTGCCTAAGCATTTGGGCCAAGACAACTTGCTTTGCCTTCCTGGATCGTATTGGCCCCCCGAGCAAGGCCCGTGCCACCTCTAGCCACCAGCTTGCCCTTGTCTCTTGAGCCATGCGTATCACCTGTGTGCCCACAGTGTGTCCTCCAATTCCACCTAGCTGTGCGTCCTCAGAGTCCGGGCACATGGGGGATAGGCGTGTGCTTCCTGAGTGGCCTTCCTGCCCTCGGCTTTTAGCCTGATGGTGTGGTTGTGGCCTTCCCACTGCACTCTGCTCGGTAGCTTACTTAACGAGAGTAACCTGCTATCCCACCCTCGCCCCAGGATTAAAACCTGCCCTGACCTGAGTTGGATTCTGATCCATGGATGTTTGAATAGGTGGATGGGATGGCCCTCTGGGGGGCAGGGCACCTAGGCACTATAGGTGCTCTGCCTCAAATGACCCCTAGCCAAGCCTCTCTACCTCCCTTCCCAGCTTCATTTTTTTTTTTTTTGTCACCTGCAAAAGTGCTTCAGCTAGCCTCTGATGTTAGCATCTGATGTTAGCATCTGGAGTGTTCTTTTCCAGAGGACATGGGCACTTGGGGCTCCTAGGTGTGGGTGCCTGGCTAACTTGGGCTGTTGGGGTTGCAGGAAGGAATCCCCCATGACTGATAGTCAAAGGGAGGGAGGCTGGATAGCAGCTCCAGCCTGCAGGCTGGTTTCCCATTTCTGGTTGATCTTTCTGTCTCCCTCCTGAGCCTTAGCCCCCTTCCTAGGGGTCCCATGAACCCCTGGTGCCCACCCCAGGAAGGCAGCAGTCGGGTGCCTGGCAGGCCTAGTGAAGTCAGCACTTGCTTGGCAGGAGGCCTGCAGTGGTGCTAGGCCAGGAGCTTCCCTCTCGCTTTCCTCTCGGGCTCCGAGTGGAGTTCACCCACTCACACTCCCTGAGGCGTCTGCATTGCAGCAGACTGAGCCCAGGAGCTGCATTGGCAGCTCGGACCTAGCAGGGATGGAAGAAAGGCCGGGCCGGCCGGCCGGCGGAGGGAGCCTGCCTGTCTCACTCCTTCTCTCTGCCCTGACCCTACTTGGCCCTGGCTCCCTTTGGAAAGGCAGATGCTGACTAATCAGGCTGTAGCTCTGACACGCACTCAGGTCTGCCTGGAAGTGCTGGGGTGACAGAAAAATTAAAAATAAAATAAAACAAAACAAACCCCCCAAGGCTCGGAACCCTTCATGCCATCTCAGCACCTCAGACCCTTTCTTGGCATGGTGGGGGGGGCATGCCCACCTGGAAGAGACTGTCATCATGTATAGAGGCATGGAGCCCAGACTTTGGAGCTCTATCTAGCTGTGTGACATGGAGCAGGTCATCTGACCTCTCTGTGCCTCAAGTGTCTAAACCGTAAAATTAGAATACATTTCATGGAAGTCTCACGGTGCCATGCTCATGTGCCCACCAGAGGATGCAGGCTCTTACCAGCGTCACCTCTGCTTCTTGCCTGAGCAACGTCAACTATTTTCCTTAACGGAGCACCTCCTGTCAGTGTTGGTTGTATCCAGATGTAGCGTTGACCGCTCTGCCGTTCACTGGCTGTGGGATGCTGGGTAAATTCTTCCCTAGGCCACATTTTTGCCATTGGCTATGTGGCACTGATGACACTGCAAACCTCGCAGAGTCATCTTAGCACATGAAAAGCAGGTAATGTGGGGCTTGGCGCCTTCCATAAGCACGCGATGCAGGTATGAGACACCGCTGTATGTTGAGTATGCAGTGCGCACAGGTGGAGGACCCTGGTGCTGGGGTCCTTCACACAGGGGCTTCTTTTGGTTTGGGCCTGTGTTGGCTGAGTGAAAGGAGCCGGTGACTTTGTCTTCCGGTGCCTCAGTTTCTCCAGATGTAAATGGGGATGCAGAAAAACTGACCTCGTGTAAAAGGTTAGATCCCCCGACAGTTCAAAGTCAGTCCCCATGGTGTGGCCCCCAGAGCAACAGGGGAAAGGTGTCCCTCAGGACTGACTGTCCTGTCGCTTAGTGCCTCCCCATCCCCACAGGGCTCAGAGCGTTGCCCGCTTTGTTAATAGGACACTGTTGTTTCCTCTGAGGAAGATCTGATCAGGAGTCAGTGCTCGGGGTCTGCCTCAGCCAGATCCTAAACCTACCCTAAGCAAGCTCCACCTCCAGCCACAAGATCCACACCTCACCTCCCTCAAGCTCTGGGCTCTCCCAGGCCCTAGTGAGGGGGGCGGGGCGTGTGGGAGGGGCTTCAGTGGCGTGGACAGCAAAAGCAAGAAAAAAAACAAGGTCCAGAGCTAGGTGTGAGGGCCAACCTAGGCTGGATCTAAGAGACTCTGGAAACTTCCGAGCAGACACAAAGGTCTCTGGGTTGCCATGGAACCCGAGAGTGTGAAAGGTGAGTTGAGATATAGTGTTTGCCGTTGCTATCAGCAGCAGTCAGTGTGTGCCAGGTGTGCCAGGCCTGATAGCTAGGCACTGAATTCACTGCCACCCTGCACAACCGGAACAGTGAAGACTCCAGGGACATCTTTTGAGCTCTGCTAATCTCGGTGTCACCTCCTCAGTGGTGGCAAAGTCCTCCATGCGATCCTCTCCACCACCCCCCCCCCCCACTTCCCAGTGCCTGTGCTCTCACTGTCTCAGGGTGCACTCCTGCCTCAGGGCCCGGGCCTTCTCTTCCCCCTGTCCAAAATGCTTTCCCCAGTGTGTCCTTGGGGGAGATTCTTTCCTATCTCTGTCTGTCTGTCTGTCTGTCTCTCTGTCTCTGTCTCTGTCTCTGTCTCTCTCCCTCCCTCGTGTATGTGTGTGTGTGTGTGTGTATAGGACATTAAACCCAGGGCCTCACACATAGGCAAGCATTCTACCCTTGACTTAACCTTATACTATCTCTTAAATTTGTCTTAAATTTGACACTGGGACTCACGAAGTTGCCCAGACTGGCCCTGAGCTTGCCAGCCTCCTGCCTTCCCCAGTGGCTAGAACCCCGGGCCTCGCTCCCTCAGCTCTTCCGAGTCTCCTTCACATGTCTCCTCCCTTCCTATCCCCCTTTCTCATTTCACCCGCTTCATGGCTTCATACTTAACATCAGGACCAATCCTTTCTTTCTTTCTTTCTTTCTTTCTTTCTTTCTTTCTTTCTTTCTTTCTTTCTGTAAGTACACTGTAGCTGTCTTCAGACTCTCCAGAAGAGGGAGGCAGATCTCATTTGTGAGCCACCATGTGGTTGCTGGGAATTGAACTCAGGTCCTTTTTTTTTTTTTTTTTTTTGGTTTTTCGAGACAGGGTTTCTCTGTATAGCTCTGGCTGTCCTGGAACTCACTTTGTAGACCAGGCTGGCCTTGAACTCAGAAATCTGCCTGCCTCTGCCTCCCGAGTGCTGGGATTAAAGGTGTGCGCCACCACGCCCGGCATTGAACTCAGGTCCTTAAGAAGAGCAGTCAGTGCTCTTAACTGCTGAGCCATCTCTCCAGCCCCTCTTTTTTTTTTTTTTTAAGATTGCTTTTTATTTTATGTGTCTGAGTTTCTTGCCTACCTGGATGGGTATACACCACATGCATTCCGTGGCCAAGGGGGCCATAGGAGGATGTTGGACCCCTGGAATTGGCGTTATAGAGTGTTTAGTTACCATGTGGGTATTGGGAATCAAAGCTGGGTCCTTTGGGAGAGCGGCTGGTGCCCTTAACCACTGAGCTGTTTGCCCAGCCCCTTTTGAATCTCCCTCCTGTAGAGGGAGGCCATCTTTATAGGAGCAGAGATCTTAGTGCTCTGTGCTCACTTGTTTCTTGTTTCTCTTTGTTGTCTGCTGCTGCTGCTGCTGCTGTGTGTGTGCGCACACGCATGCCCGCCCAAGCGTGTTCATGTGTATCTGCATGTGTGCACATGAGTGAGCTTCAGAGGTTGATGAACTACCTTTCTCCATTGCTCCTCACCTTTGATAACGATTATTTTTATTTATGGGTGTGTGTGTGTGCATGAGTTTATGTGTAGCACATTCGAGCAGGAGCCTGTGGCATCCAGAGGGCGTCAGATTCCAGGGAGGGGGAGTTACAGGTGTTAGTGGGCCACCTGATGCAGGCGCTGGGTCCTCCACGGTGCAACAGTTAACAGCTGCTTGCGATGCTGCGCCGTCTCTGTAGCCCTCCGCCTTATGTTTTGAGACAGGGTCTCTCACTGAACGTGGAGCTCAGCGACTCTGGCTGGTCAGTGAACTCCAGGATCCGGCTGGCTTCTGTGGATCCTAGGGATTTAACTCAAATCCTCATGCTTACATAGCAAGCACTCTGCTCACTGAGCCATTCATTTTCCCTAGACCCTGTTTTCATTTTCTTTTTTTTTTTTTTTTTTTTTTTTTGAGACAGGGTTTCTCTGTGTAGCCCTGGCTGTCCTGGAACTCACTCTGTAGACCAGGCTGGCCCCGAATTCAGAAATCCACCTGCCTCTGCCTCCCGAGTGCTGGGATTAAAGGCGTGCGCCACCACGCCCGGCTCTTTTTTTTTTTAAGTGTTTTTCTCTCTGTGTAGCCCAGGCTAACCCCAGACTCGAACTCGGTGCAGTCCTCCTTGCTTCAGCTTCTGAAGGGGAGTGTGGGGATTAGAGGCCCGAGTCGCCATACCTGCCTCGAGTTTTGTTCATTGCTAAATCCCAAACGCAAGGAACAGAGTCACACCTATAGCAGATGTGAAATAAACATCCCTTGCATGGAAAAGATCCTCCACCATCCCAGGAAATCAGTCATTACCAGACTCTTTCGGGGTCGTGCAGCCATAGGAACACAGCTGAACCCCCTCACCCTGACGCTTCTTTCTGATGCCCCCACAGGTGTGGCCCTGCCCAGTTGTCAGTGATGGCCTTGCCCCGGTGAGCCAAAGCCTGCCCCTCTCACCCACCGGCCACCAGCCAGCAGGATGAGGCTGTGGAAGGCGGTAGTAGTGACGCTGGCCTTTGTGAGCATGGATGTCGGGGTGACCACGGCCATCTACGCCTTCAGCCACCTGGACCGCAGCCTGCTGGAGGACATCCGACACTTTAACATCTTCGACTCGGTGCTGGACCTCTGGGCTGCCTGCCTGTACCGCAGCTGCCTGCTGCTAGGGGCTACCATAGGCGTGGCTAAGAACAGTGCTCTGGGGCCAAGGCGCCTGCGGGCCTCGTGGCTTGTCATCACCCTCGTGTGCCTCTTTGTGGGCATCTATGCCATGGCCAAACTGCTACTCTTCTCAGAAGTGCGCAGGCCCATCCGGGACCCATGGTTCTGGGCACTTTTCGTGTGGACCTACATCTCGCTGGCTGCCTCCTTCCTGTTGTGGGGGCTGCTGGCCACTGTGCGGCCTGATGCCGAGGCCCTGGAGCCAGGGAATGAAGGCTTCCACGGGGAGGGTGGGGCCCCTGCTGAGCAGGCATCAGGAGCCACACTACAGAAGCTGCTGTCCTACACAAAGCCTGACGTGGCCTTCCTGGTAGCTGCCTCCTTCTTCCTCATCGTAGCAGCTCTGGGTAAGTGGGGCCTTGGGTCTGACCACAATGAGCCTTGGTCTCCAGGGATGTACTTGCAGGCTGCCTAGCAACCTCTTCCCTCTCAAACGGGTGGTTTACTTAGGTGGTTTACATCGCCAGGAGACCTAGAAGGAATGGGTATGGTGTCTTACCCGACTTGTCCTCAGCATTTGAGAGACTGGGGCAGGAGGATTGTTGAGAGTTTGTGGTCTGCTTGGGCAAAGAGAAGGCCTTTGTCTCAAAAATGTAGAGAAAGGAGCTAGAGAGATGGCTCAGAGGTTAAGAGCACTGGCTGCTCTTCCAAAGGTCCTGAGTTCAATTCCCAGCAACCACATGGTGGCTCACAACCATCTGTAATGGGATCTGATGCCCTCTTCTGGTGTGTCTGAAGACAACCACCGTGTACTCCTACACAAGATAAATAAATCTCTTTTTAAAAAAATACAAAGAAGCCGGGCAGTGGTGGCACACACCTTTAATCCCAGCACTTGGGAGGCAGAGGCAGGCAGATTTCTGAATTCAAGGCCAGTCTGTTTTACAGAGTGAGTTCCAGGACAGCTAGGGCTATACAGAGAAACCCTGTCTCCAAAAACAAAACAAAACAAAACAAAACAAAGAAGATGTGGAAAGGCAAAAGTTTAGTTCAAATTCTACCTGATTGCCCGCATTGTTCTGGCCCAGGGCTAACCACAGAAGGTTATATATATAGACTTCTATGTGGGCAGGAGATCTATTCATCCCCTCATCTCCTGTGTACACACACATATATGTGTTCTTGTTCTTGTGTGTACGCAGAGGTCAACATGTGTATCATCCTCAATGACACCACCTTATTATTGAGACAGAATTGCTCTGAACCTGGAACTCATTGATTGGCTAGAGGAGCTGTCAGTCACCCTCAGGATCCTCCTGTCTCCACCTCCCCTGCAGTGGGATTATAGCCACCACACTCAGCCTTTGCATGCAGAGAGCCATCTCCCCAGCCCTTGTCCTCTCTTTTTGGTGTTTGGTGGCGTAGCTCCCAGGACATCACTCCTCACCCGTGCATACTGGTTGGATTCTTGTTTGTTTTTCTAATCTCTCTCTCTCTCTCTCTCTCTCTCTCTCTCTCTCTTTGTTTTTTTGAGACAGGGTTTCTCTGTATAGCCCTGGCTGTCCTGGAACTCACTTTGTAGACCAGGCTGGCCTTGAACTCAGAAATCCACCTGCCTCTGCCTCCCGAGTGCCGGGATTAAAGGCGTGCTAGACTTCTGCACCCCCCACCCCAACATTATTTTCTTTGGCTGCAGAGAATTCTACTGTGTGTGATAGCATATATCTTTCCCCATCTATCTCCTGTTGCATAAGCTTGTCTCATGTGACTGAATGGAGCTGAAGGGTGAAGTTCATCTTGGTTTGAAAGTTAGGTGTCTGGTGCTGTAGGTCCTCTCCTCTACTGAAGCATGGGCAGGAAGGTGGTATCAGAAGGTTGGAACTCTATAGCTCCTCCAGGGAGGAGGAGTCTGGGGTCTCAATGAGCTGTGTGACCTGGGGTAAGTCTATCAACCTTTCTGAACCATACCTCTCTCTTGTGGGGAATGGCGAGCACAGGGCTTGGTACATCGTGGTGGGTGTCCAGGAATTCACAGGGACAGACTCTGGGGGCAGTGATATAGTCAGAGTAGTCTCAAAGAAGGCCAGTGAACCTGAGCTGGCAAATGTTATCACCTTTATATCCAGGCTCTACCCCAATTCCTCGCTCACCACCTCACCCCCCACCCCTAGTCCCCTCAGTTCCTCCCTTTAGAGTCTTGTGTGATACGAGGCAGCTACTCAGCCTCTGCTTGTTGGTCTCTGTGTCTGTAAAGCAGGACTACAGTCCCCACTTCGATCAGCTGTATTGCTGTGACAGAGTGCCCGGGATAACAGCTTGAAGGGGAGAAAGGTTAGCTTGGCTGGTGGAATCTGGTTCCAGCTACAGTCGTCTGGGTTCGTGGATATGGAGCCTATAGTGAGCTAGAGCACCACTATAGAGTGGTGCCAGAGTGGAGTGGGACAGGGCTGCTCAGTTGATGGTGGCCAGGAAGAAGACAGACAGATGAAGGGCGGGGGCGGGAGGAAGAGAAAGGCACACCGGCCATGACTGAGCCCAGCCTCCAAGTCCCAGGAGGGTTGCGAGCCTCCATCACACGAGTTTTTGAGGGGATATAAAAAGTAAACCACAGTCCCCATAGTACTGAGGGACAGGGAGTAGACCAATGAGCTAAGAAGATAAAATGCCTCAGATGAGTCTTGGCATGGGAGCATGTTAGCCTTGAGCGGCTGTGAACTCCAGGCTGACCTGTTCTGTTTAGCCAGCTTCCTCTGCACTTGCATCAAAGCCCCAGGTCCCTGCTTGGGTAGCCATCTGGATTCATCTGACTGGCCTTTCTTTGACCCTCAGCCATTGTGTTGGTGACATTTCCAGGTCTAACTCACCCCGGGTGCTGATCTCTAGAACCAGATGTCACTCCATGACCTTGTCCCTATTCCTGTGGTGGCCCTGTGTTGCTGTGGCATGCTCAGCGGGGCACAGGTGTACTACAGTGCCTCTGAGCTCTGGAAGCCCTCAGGTTATGTTAGGCCAAGGGCTCAGTCTGAGTCAGACTCTCCGGCCAGCTAAGGCTCAGTTTCTCACCTTGCAGCGGTGCGGCACTGTGAGTGCTAAGAGAGACAAGCAGGGCACCAGGCATGGGTGCAGAACCGGTGTTAGGTGCCATTTCTATAGACCGGACTGGCCTTGAACTAAGATTAAAGGTGTCCTAGGCATCAGTACTGTCTTTCATTGTCAAGATTCTTTTTACTTTTATTTTCTGAGACAGGGTCTTTTTATATAGCCCTAGCTGTCCCGGAAAGATTCCTTTATTGTTTTACAATCACATTTTACAATTATTTATTTATTTATTTATTTATTTATGGGAGGGGCTGGTTGAACAGATTCCGTGCCCTGTAAATGGCGTTCTGAGGACAACTTAAGAGAGTCGGTCAGCGCTGGGTGTGGTGGTGCACGCCTTTAATCCCAGCACTCGGGAGGCAGAGGCAGGCGGATTTCTGAGTTCGAGGCCAGCCTGGTCTACAAAGTGAGTTCCAGGACAGCCAGGGCAAGACAGAGAAACCCTGTCTCGAAAAAAAAAAAAAAAAAAAAAAAAAAAGAGAGAGCGAGTCAGTCAATCAGTCCTTTCCTTCCACCATGTAGGCTCTGGCTGTCAGGCTTGGTGGCAAGAGCTTTCCCTCCTGAGCTATCTCACCGGCTCAGCATTCTCTTCTGTTTGTTTTCCATTTTTTATGTTTGTGTGCGCATGCATGTGGCACCTGTGTGGTTGTAAGTAGAGGCCAGACGCTGACGTTAGCTGCCTTCCTCGGTCACCCTCCACCTTACCTTTTGAGACAAGGTCTCTCACTGAACCTGGAGCTCATTCATTCAGCTGGGTTGGCTGGTGAGTGCCAGTCCCGGGACATATGCCACCATGCTGAGCTGTTCACGTGGGTGCTGGGGGTCTGAACTCAAGCTTGCATGGCAAGCCCTGTACCAGTTTCTTAGCTCCTCGTTATTTGTGGCTTTCTCTTTCAGACAGGACCTCAGCTGGCCTTGAACTCCTGATCTTGCCTCCACCTCCCAAGTGAGATTATAAGCATGTGCTATATACCTCACCTGGCTTGCTATTTGAGACAGGGTCTTCTTAGATCACTGAGGCTGGCCCCCTCACCTTGAAATGCTCCCACCTCACCTCCCAAGCAGTGTAAAACAGGATTCTTGCATTGGGTTTCTTGGCATCTCAACTGTGTGGAAATGTGGGCAAGCTCAGAGCGCCAGTCTCCTCCTCTGTGGAAAGAAGTCATTTCCACAAATAGCAAGAACAAAAATATCAAGCCCATAAGAACACCAGGTGACATTCGGGACTTGGAGGAGATAAAGGAACAGATGTCTGTGGTAAGGTGTGCTCTAGGCAGCCGTGCACAGGTCCTGAGGCAGAAGGAACCCAGTTGTTAGAGAGGCACTGAGGCTATCGGGGCTGAAAGCAGGGTGAGCGGGGTGAGGCAGAGTCCTTGTGCTTTCCTGCGTGGGTTGCCATGAGCCTTTGCGACAACCTTGACTCCTACCCAAGAAACCTGGGAGTGAATGGGCTGGGTTGATCTGAGATGGTCAAGATCTAAGGTGAGTCCCAAGGTGGGGAGCAGCCCCTGACACATTCCAGGTGAGATAGGTGACTTAGAGCAGGGTGGGACTACTGAGGCAGCAGGAGAGGTCAGATGTAGGAAATACTCCTGAAGCCTAGTGTAGAATTTGGAGTGTCTGTGACGCTTATAGATTATTCAGAAGGGTTTTCCCTCTGCCCCCAGCACACAAGACCACACAGATCATTAGAATCAGGATTCCACAAGGGTTTTTTTCCCTGTGGGTAAACTGAGGCAGAGCTTCAGTAATTGCCAGCTGCGTCTGGAAACCCCATCTGGCCAGAGCTAGACGGCTCCCTCGAGGTTCCTGCTCCGTATCCAGCAGAGGGCGCCATTTCTCCACAGAAGGCTAGAGTGCAAGCTGATGTGTATGGAGAACCCACCTGAGTCCAGCCTCAAGCCCAGCTCAGCCTAAGCAGGTTGCAGTGAGGACACCCCGAGGAGACAGAGACCCGACCTCGAGGGGTTGGGCTTCTGCACTGACCATTTTGTGAGAGTGGGCATTCTAGAATATTGGGAGGCAGGTGCTTTGGTTGTTCTGGGGTACAATCAATCCGGCAGCCTTGGAGCAGGTGAGGGCTAGCATGCCACCCAGGGCCAGGGCTTAGCCCTATCCCCAGTGCCAGAAACCAGAGGCACTGCCGGCTTTGGTGTCTGGTGAGGGTTGCATCCAAGTGAGCATAGCAGAGTCCTTAGAGAAGAGGAGCTGTGCCCACACCCCTACAGATCATCCCCCAGGGCAGCTGCAGGAGAAGCAGGGCAGAGCTTCGAAAGGCTCAACCCAACTTCCAAGTGAAACGCACCTCAAAGCCCTGCCTCCCACAGAGGGGAGATCTCTCACATGTGTGAACTCGTGTTGACTCTCAGCCATCCTTCTCCCGTGCTCTTTGACCCACTGAGTCAGCGGGGTGAATTCACAGGAAGCCCTTGGATGAGAAATCACCCTGCCAGCCCTACAGCGCCACCCCTCAGAGGGGCGGGACCAGCACGGCTTGGAGCCGCGCCAACAGCAAGGTCTTCCTGGTTCTAGAAGGTGGACTCCACACCTGGAAGAAGGAAATGACCTTTGGCATCCCTCAGCTGCTGCTGCTGAGTTTTGTGGCCTATATGGGTGACATCTAGACCCGTGACAGGCCTCACTGTGGTGGTAATGAGGTGGATTTGAATGTTTGGCATCCAGGTGTCATTGGTGTCACGTTATATGTTCTCCTGAGAGAGACAGGTGTATTTGTTTTCTTCTCTGGGTTGAAATTTGTTTAGGGTCTACCATCTTTACAAAGCACACATACGACCTGCATCCAAATGTGCTGCTAGAGGCCCAAGGGGTAAAGGCACTGACCGCTGTGCAAACCTGGGGACCTGAGTCCAATCCCCAGAGTTCACGGAAAGTCGGAAGGACATAATTGATTCCATAAAGCTGACCCATGCTTTTAGGGGACTTCTGCCCGTGTCCCTGACACACACACACATACACACACACACACACCAGATGAGACTTGGGACCCCACCTCTCCCAGGTGCAGTGCTCCCAGTTGAGGGCACAGACCCCACATCTTGGTGGGGAAGCCATGGCTCAGGCACACAATGCTGAAGGTCATGTGGTGTAGATCCGGGAAGCAGAGATGAGCGCTGGTGCTACGCTTGTTCTCCTCATTTTATCCCGTCAGGGACCCCTGCCCAGGGAGTACTGTAGCCCTTGTTTATGATGTGTCTTCCCACCACCCATCTAGAAACTCCCTCCAGCCACACCCAGAGGTTTGTTTCCATGATGGCTAAGTCCCATCCAGTTAACAGTTTAACCACAGCAGGGGCAAGCAGGCACTCGAAGACCAGACCTTGGATTGGGTGAGCAGAGACACTGGGGGCTGTGAGCTCCCTGCTCCGCTGAGCCTGCCCTGTCTCTCCTCCACAGGTGAGACCTTCCTGCCCTACTACACTGGCCGGGCCATTGACAGCATTGTAATCCAGAAGAGTATGGATCAGTTCACCACGGCCGTTGTCGTTGTTTGCCTGCTGGCCATTGGCAGGTAGCCACCCAACCCATATACATCACTCCTGCAGGAGGGAGGGCAGGAGGGAGCCGGACCAGCCCAGCACCGCAGCAACTGCCCAGACTGACATGGAACCCTTTGGTTGGGCCACATCTTAGAGCCGTACCCTCTTGCCTCTGAAAATGGCTCCAGTCCCCTGAAGATAGCTTTCTCTCTCCCTGGCTGGTCGGTGAATATGTAGCCCAAAGGACTGGCTTTCTATACTGTTCTAGAAGGGTCTGGCTGATGGTGTTAAGTCCTTTACCCTTGCTGTAGGACTTACTGGGGAGTGAGGGGGTCTAGACCTGGATGTCATCCCTACAGAGTGGCCTGTCCTCTGTCCTTGGGGAGGAGGGGCTGCTGGTGGGTGGTGCAGCCCGCCGGAAGGACACCGGCTATACCGTCTCTCATCTTCAATCAGCTCATTGGCTGCAGGTATTCGGGGAGGTATATTCACCCTCGTATTTGCCAGACTGAACATTCGCCTCCGGAACTGTCTCTTCCGCTCACTGGTGTCACAGGAGACAAGCTTCTTTGACGAGAACCGCACAGGTTGGTCCCTCCTGGGGACTTTGGGTGTCCAGGGTGAGCTAGCTTCCTGTGGGCCCCCCCACCCCCGACAGCAGCATGGCTTGCCCTACCAGCACTTCCTGTGGTCCAGTTCCTGGTGGAGCCCTGGGATACTAAGCTGACTGGTGACATTTTTGGTGTGAGTTGGGGCCACCACAGGACCCTGGCCAGGCCTCTTGAACTCTCTGCAGTGACCAGGGCCTCATCTTATCTAGTGCTGCCTGAGAGGGAGGCCTGCAGAGGCCCAGTTCCTGTAGACTGAGCGATGGATGGGAGGATCCAGCAGGGAGAGAAACAGCATGCCCGCTACGGTCCCAAACAGCATTCCCACCCCTCCCGTGCAGGGACCATTTTCCTCCTGTAGTCACCACCCCATGGCTGTTGCAAGGCATCTTCTAGTCCAGCATCTCACGGTGTGTGAGAAACGCTGCTGTGCATTTCTCTCTGAGCTCAGGAGGCTGTGTCTGAGGTGGGTGTGGGGGTGTTTACCGACTCTGCCAATGAGGCCTAGCAGAGAAAAGTTTGGAATCTGGCTGTGATGAGCACATGTGCTGTCACGTTGACCTTCCCCAGCTGACCTTCAGCCAGTTTCCACTTGGTGGACAGGCAGGCACCTCACACGACACACTGCAGCCATGTGTGGTACATACCCGTGACCCTATGACCCAAGGTGGCCTCAAACAAAACAAAGAAAAAAAAAAAAAACGGTACCAGGGCTAGTCTTCCATAAGTGCTCCCCATCATTCCCAGATAGCATAGTGGGGGAGAGGTTATTATCCATCTCAGAAGCCCCTTAGTGTGCCCTCTGCCCCACCCCACCCCAGCAGCTCTGGGCATCCTTGCCACAGAGGGCTGAGTGCCTGTGTTCCAGGGGACCTCATCTCTCGCCTCACCTCTGACACCACCATGGTCAGTGACCTGGTCTCTCAGAACATCAATATCTTCCTGAGGAACACGGTCAAGGTCACGGGCGTGGTGGTCTTCATGTTCAGCCTCTCCTGGCAGCTCTCCCTGGTCACCTTCATGGGCTTCCCCATCATTATGATGGTGTCCAACATCTATGGCAAGTACTACAAGGTAGGTGGCGTCCAGCCCCTGGCAGTGCCTCGGAGGCTATACGAGGCTGTTCTGAAGCAGTCTGTGTTCATTCACTGTCTTCACTTGGTCACTGGGTGTCCCCTGAGCACCCACTGTGTACCCAGCACTGAGAAGCAGTGAAGCAGGCTGCCGGTGACAACTGGCCTTAGGTATCAGCCAGGCACGATGGTCACACCCATCATCCCAGCATGTAAGGCCAAGGACTGCCACTACATGTTCAGACCCACCTTAGCCAGAGAGAAGGCCCTGGTAGGAACCGAGGACAAGGCCAAAGTGAATCTGTGAGCGTGGGGTGGCAAGCGGACCTGAGGAAGGTGGGCGCCCTCAGGACTGTGTGTTCTGAGGAGAGGGCACAGCACAAAGCTCTGTGGTAGGAATGTGCCTGGTGGGTCTGAGAAGCCGGAGGGTGGCTGTTGGGGTGAGTGATGAAGGCAGAGTCTGACCCTCTGGTTTTGAGGGGGATGGTGATATGGGCCTTGCCTGTGGTCTACTGAGAGGCAACCAAAAGTCCCTCTGCTGTTGCCTGCTGACTGGACTCACTCTTCACGCCTCTTGGCTTTACAGGAGCCCCAGAGCTGAGCTCAGACATGCAAGTCTGAGCCCCACCACAGGCTCAGGCACCTGGGGAGGCGACTCAAGAGGGGAGCTCCCAGCCTTGCTGGGTTGGTCACTTTTCCTAGCTCTAGGACCCTCCCCCATGTAAAACAGCTTCCCTTCAGCCTCCAGCAAAAGGCCACCAGCCCTAAGCCCTGATCATGGACTCTACTCTAGCTCCTCACTGAGGGAAAGGAAATAGTTGGGATGGAGTTGCCCTGCCCACCTTGCTCCTTCTTAGTGGCCTCTACCTCTGCCCACCTCAGGCCCTACCTCTAAGTGAGTAGAACCTTAAAGAAATTTGTTTAGGGTCTACCATCTTTACAAAGCACACACACCACCTGCAGCCAGATGTGCTGCTAGAGGTCCAAGGGGTAAAGGCACCAACCGCTGTGCAAACCTGGGGACCTGAGTCCAATCCTCAGAGTTCACGGAAAGTCGGAAGGACATAACTGATTCCATAAAGCTGACCCATGCCAGGGGACTTCTGTCTGTGTCCCTAACACACACACACACACACACACACACACACACACACACACACACACACACCAGACAAGACTTGGGACCCCACCTCTCCCAGGCGCAGTGTGTCTTTTCTCTCTTCTGCTCCCTGTGACCAAGTGTGACATTCAGGTCATGGAAAGCCACACTCATGCCTGCTCTGACAGCCGTTGTGTTCGTTACTGCAGAGCAGACTGCTGCAGGCAGGCCTGCCTCCCCTCTGAAGCTGCTCGAGCTGCTAATCAACACTGCCCCTTAGTGCTCGCTGTGTCTCCTACTGTGTGCAGCCTGAGCGACAGCCTGGGACGCATCCTTATGCCAGCCCAGGGCTGGGTGTGGACGCTCCTCCTCTAGAGCTAACTGTAGTCCAAGTGTGGTCAGTGGTCCCACTCAATGTCCCCCCCCCCCTCCAGTGCTGAGCACCGTGAGTGACATAAGAGTCTCCCAGCCTCCCAGGAGCCCCGCTGGTTTTGCTCTCTTGAGTCTGTCTCATCAGTTAGGAGGAGATGGGGCTGGGGTGGACAGAGTGGGATGGAGGTACGCTCAGAGGGACAGTGAGGCCATCCTGCCCATCCCTGTGCACAGAGGCTCTCCAAGGAGGTCCAGAGTGCCCTGGCCAGAGCCAGCACCACGGCCGAGGAGACCATCAGCGCGATGAAGACGGTGCGAAGCTTTGCCAACGAGGAGGAGGAGGCTGAGGTATTCCTGCGGAAGCTTCAGCAGGTGTACAAGCTCAACAGGAAGGAAGCAGCGGCCTACATGTCCTATGTCTGGGGCAGCGGGGTACGTGTGTGGTCAGACACTGGGGTTGAGTGGATGGGCGTCCAGATAGGGATCCCATGCTTGGGTGACAGTCTAGGTCCCCATATGTGGGTGTCAAGTCATCAGTCTTTCCTGGAAAGACCACAGTACCCTTCCTTCAGAGGCCTCTGTCTCCCCTACAAGGTGGCAGGGTTGGCAGAAGCATGTATACTCAGGCTAGCTGGGGTCCAACCTAGGCCTCAGCCCCTCCCTAGAGAATGGAGAGAACCTGGTTTGTCCCTGTCCCAAGAGTCTGGGAGGCAGGAGCTAGGCTGGCCTGGGAGGGTGGGGGCAGAGAGATACAGAGTTTCTTTGGAGGAAGTAGCTAGGGGGCAGGGTTGTACAGGGGAACCAGGAGGCAAGGACTACTCGGGTGCCATTACCCCTAAAAATGTCTGTGGAGCCTCTGTCAGCTCATCCACAGCTGGGCACCATCACTGTGCCATACACAAGGACACTTGTCCTGCTGCTGGACTTCACTCTGGCTTGGGGTGGGGAAGGGCTTCTGGGAATCTTGGGAAGGTTGTGGGTTGTCTCATCTCTCAGACACCCCCACCCACCAAATCCACAGCACGAGGTCCCCAAGATACTGCCCTCCTTCAGGAGCCTACTTTAAGAACAGAAAGGCCTCTCTAGCCTGCTCTGACTGGCTGCTGTGTGGCCTTATTGGTGCCCCAACCTCTCTGAGCCCTGCTCTTTGCAATGAGAATGAACAGCCCTGCCTGGCCCAGCAGAGGAACTTGAGGGTGGCATGTGCCAGCCAGAGCCTTACAAAGAAAGCCTTGTTCTGCTGCCAAGCCCACGGCTTGCTCCAGCTAGGGGCCTTTGTAGAGAGCTGCTGGGGGAGGGGTGTGAGTGACAGATGGGGCGATGGAGTTTCCGTTGGTGTTCAGTGCTTCTAAGGCTGCCCTCCAGCACCCAGTGAGATGGTTTAGTGGGAAAAGACACTGTCACCAAGCCTGAGGTCCTCTCCTCAAGCTTCTCTCCTGTCTCCCTGGTTTTACTAACAGGGAACAGAGCTGGGGGACAGAGTAGAGGGCAGGGCCCAGGGCAGGCTAGGGCTGGGAAGCATACATAAGCCATGCCTATCTCTTTCCGTGCAGCTCACACTCCTGGTGGTCCAGGTCAGTATCCTCTACTATGGGGGCCACCTAGTCATCTCGGGGCAAATGAGCAGCGGCAACCTGATCGCCTTTATCATCTATGAGTTTGTCCTGGGCGACTGCATGGAGGTAAGGTGCAGCCGTGGGAGGGCAGGGGCTGTAGGATGAGAGCAGGTTCCAGTTTCTGTGGGGTGGGTAGGTTTGAACCAAACAGAATGCATGGAAGATGGCAGTAAGACCCATCCCAGAACTCCACCAGGGCCTACCTCTAAAGTATACCTCTAGGGTAACAGTGCTGGAGAAGCAACTGCTGGGCTGGCACAAATGGTGAGCTGGTGGAGCCCTTACAGGCGCGTTGTATGTGTGCTGTGAGCTCCCACTGACTTCACAGCAACCGTGTGCTGCCATCTTGGTTTTCCCTCGGTCCACAAGGTGGACATAACTATGACAGTACCTCAAGGGCTGCACACAGGAGCCAGGCAGGCATCTTCCACCCATACTCTGCTGCCACATCCCTCCTCAGTGTGAGGTGGGGCAAAATATCTGTACTCTCTTGCTTCTGAGAGAAGCCATCTCATAGTTAAAGGCACTTGGTGAAGACCGCTTCTGTTTTGGTCCATGTTTATACTGGGTGTGCTTGTAGCCACAGAGAATGTATACAGAGTATCCATTAAGACCCATATTAAAGATTAAATTAGGGCTGAGGCTGGCTCCCTTGGCAGAGTGCTTGCTGAGCATGCGTGGCTCTGGGCTCCATCCCCAGCTCAGTGAGGCGTGCTGCTGTGGGGCTCCACCACAGCGCTTGAGAGGTGGAAGCGGGAAGGTGGGCCTGGGGCCTCTGCCTAGGGTGGGAGGCAGAGCAGGGGACTAACAGCTGGCAGCCTGGGCATCAAGTCAGAGTCCCCAACACTGCAGCTGGGATGTCTCCAAGGCTCTGTGGTGTCCCCTGAGGGAGGGGACCCATGCTGACCACATCATGGCTTGCCTTTTGTGGACTTCCTTCCCCTCCCCCAACACCTACCGGGGCATCAGGCACACCTTTAACCCCAGACGCAGAGACAGGTGGATCTCTGAGTTTTAGGTCAGCCTGGTCAAATGGTAAAGTCCCATCTCAAAGGATCACCTTCAACTACATGTTGAGTTGTTTGAAACTGTCTGGATAGATGACTTGAGGCCTAGAAAAAAAATTGCCAGCTTGTCACGTGCCTTTTAATCCCAGCTCTCAGGAGGCAGAGGCCCGAAGATCTCTGAGAGGTCAAGGACAGCCTGCTTTACATATGAAGTTCCAGGATAGCCAGAACTACGTTGTGAGACCTTGTCTTTATAGAAAAAAAAGGGGAACTTAGACCCCACAGTGGCAGCCAGAAGAAAGACTTCCTGCTCCCCACATATACCCTCTACAGGGTCAGAGTAGGATCTGTGCTCTGACCCTGGGCCCTGGCTCCTAATGCCCAGACACAGTGGCTTTACTTTCCCATCACCCTTGTTTTCTTCAGGGCCACTGTGTACTGCACCAGCAGGTGGCATCCAGGGGCTCCCTGCATCTCCTCAAAGCTGCAGCTCTGACCCATAGCCTCCCCTCACCCCATCAGTGGTAGGTGTCAGGAAGGGGCTGTCTGTGGGACCAGATGTATGTCTTCCCTGCAGTCCGTGGGCTCCGTCTACAGTGGCCTGATGCAGGGAGTGGGGGCCGCCGAGAAGGTGTTCGAGTTCATCGACCGGCAGCCCACCATGGTGCATGACGGAAGCCTGGCCCCCGACCACCTCGAGGGCAGGGTAGACTTTGAGAATGTGACCTTCACCTACCGCACTAGGCCCCACACGCAGGTCCTACAGGTAAGAACGGCTCAAGGTCTGCCAGAACCATCCCACGTCTTGGTTGTGAGGCCAGAAGCAAGAGAGGCAAGGGCTCCACTGAGAGGCTACACATTAACCTTCCAGTAAGAGCTGCTGGAGAGGGCCGGCAACATGTCACACAGAGAGTGACAGGAGCCAGGCCCAGCTTCCATTCCCAGTACCAAAGGGATTATGTATGATGGCTGGGGTGCAAGGCTTCTTTAGTAACTTGACAAGAAGCCAGATCTCGAACTAAAGCTGTGCCGCCATTGGTGTGAATAGAATCCTCAATTTGCATGCCACACCCTTCCAGAAGTACTGGCAAAGTCACAGATCCGGCTCCTGTAGGGGGAGAGGCAGTAACAGCGAGCAGAGCCCTCTCCTCAGAGGGAGGTGACTTTTAATACGGGAGCAGGAACTGACCAGGTGGCTTACTACAGAAAACACTCCTGACAAAGGTGACTGTAAATATAAAAGAGTCACCAAGCCAGTCCTGGTAGCTCAGGCTTGTCATCCTAGCTACTGATGTGGCCCAGGGCAGGAGGGCCACAAGTTCAAGCCCCACCCCAGGACTACACAGCAATGAGTGCCAGGCCAGTCAGTGAAAAGAGAGCTGAGCTATCTTTCCAACCTTTTGGGAGTCTACAACAGGAGGATTGCCACTATTTAAAGGCTGGATAGTAAGTTCTAGCCAGCCCTGGATCCCGGTATAGGGGATGTAGCTCAGTGGTTGGGCTCTTGGCTAGCATGCACATGGTGCTGGGTTCAATTCCCCAGTACCTCAGAAGAAGCACATATGTTCAAAGTACTCCAGTCCTGGTATCATAGGAAGACCGTTCAGAGGCCAGCAGCACAGTAGGGGGCAGGCAGGCAGGGGGATGTCCTCTTGCCTCTGAGACTGGAACATCTTGTGTCCCTGCAGAATGTCTCCTTCAGCCTGTCCCCGGGCAAGGTGACAGCTCTGGTGGGGCCATCGGGCAGCGGAAAGAGCTCTTGTGTGAACATCCTGGAGAACTTCTACCCCCTGCAGGGCGGCCGCGTGTTGTTGGATGGCAAGCCCATTGGCGCCTATGACCACAAGTACCTGCACCGTGTGGTGAGTGCCACATGCCAGTCGGTCCCCACACCCTTCCCTTTTTTTTTTTTTTTTTTTTTTGGTTTTTCGAGACAGGGTTTCTCTGTATAGCCCTGGCTGTCCTGGAACTCACTCCGTAGACCAGGCTGGCCTCGAACTCAGACTCAGAAATCCGCCTGCCTCTGCCTCCCAAGTGCTAGGATTAAAGGCGTGCGCCACCATGCCCGGCCCGACCCTTCCCTTTCTTACAGTGAGCCATGACACAGATGGAAAGAAGGGTGTAGTTCTGTCGCTGATGTGACCCGTCCCCCCTTGCAGAAAGTTGTGGCGCTCCACAAGCCACCACATGCCCCCTCTCCTCTCCTAGAGGTAAAGCCCCGCCCCTTGATTTGCACTAATCTGACCACCTGGACATTTAATCAGACCTCACAGTAGTTCTGCTTCCTCCAGCTTGAGCTTGCTCCAGGAAGATCTGCGTGCACAAGGTCCCTCCTGTTCCCGCAGGCTCCTCACCTGCAGGCGCAGACAGAACTGAAGTGCAGGTCACACAAGGCCTCGCTTCCTTCTTGTGTAATGTTTTTATCAGCAGACTTGAACTCCACAATAATTCTTACTGTGTGTCTTGGCCGTAACTTTGTTACTCTCTCTTGTTCCTGCTTCTACTTAAATGTCCTTTAAAATAACACACACAGATACACACACACACACACACACACACACACACAAAGATGATTTAATTTTTTTTCTTTAAAAGAAAGAAAAAGTTGATCCAATGCTGACTGACACACAAGCAGAGGGGCCTGCACAGGTGTTTCAGTCTGTGTACTAGACACACCATCTATTCAGGAGAGCCCTTCACTGCTGGTGTGTGTGAATGTGTGTGTGTGTGTGTGTGTGTGTGTGTGTAAGTGAGAGAGAGAGAGAGAGAGAGAGAGAGAGAGGTGGGGGGCATGTAAGCAAACGTACACATCTAGGGGAATGAGCACGTGTGTACTATCAGAGCGGGATCTGGGGGCCTTCCGTGTTAGATGAGCCATCTATCACTGAACTAGCCAAGCTCTAGTCTCCATGTGGCAGGACCCACAGGCTGGAAAGTCCCCCTGCATTGAGCGTATGTAAGCAGAGATGGGTGGCAGAGAAGGGTGTGTGACACACTGGGCTGCAGGAAGAACCCTGGGCAGCTGCAAACTTGAGTGCTTAGATTCCCAGACGGCCAAGTGTCAGCGAGAGGAAGCGGCTTCCTGCAGGCTTTCTCACTTCCTGGTGGTGAAAGACATCAGGCCCCACTTCTCTGCTTATTAATCATCCGGGTTTCCTCCAGGGAATACTGTCTTCTTGATGTTTTAAAAATTATTGCAAGCACAAAGCAGTCAAGTGCCACACTGTAGCCTTGAGTTAGTGATTTTCTCATACTGTAGAGATTTTTTTCCTTTTTCATTCTCTCTCTCTCTCTCTCTCTCTCTCTCTCTCTCTCTCTCTCTCTCTCTCCCCTTTCTCTCCCTCCCCTCTCATGTGGCATGCATGTTTGTAGGTGTGTGTTGAGAGGACTGGAGTCAGCCCAGATCACTTCCATCTCATAGTTTGAGGCAGGACTTCTCTGTGAAAGCCATCATAGCTGTGACCCTCTCACCAGTCAGCTCTAGGGACCCTGCCTCTGTTCTCTGAAGCTGGAGTTAAAGGCAGGCCTCCATGCCTGCCCAGCACCAGCATGGGCTTGGTGAGCTGAACTCGGGTCCTCTGATTTGTTCAGCAAGTGCTTTAACCCCAGGGCTGCTGTAGAGGCTGGACACTAGCCACAGCTCTCGGGAGAGGCTCACACAGGAGGGTTGTCAGGATTTCAAGGCACCCTGAGCTATCTACTGAGTTCTTGGCAAGATTGGATGACAGAGTAAGACCTTGTCTCAAAAGATGGGGCGGGGATTAGATAGAATAAAGACAACTGCCCGGGAGGCCTGCTGTCACGCACCCTTGGGCCAATTCCACCCCTGCCCTGTGCTCAGGGGAATCTTGGCTTGGCTCAGAGCAACAAGATTGCTGGCTCCAGATTGTCGTTCTCTGAGGCCTGAGGTCTAGGATGGTCTGAGTACCCAGGGCCCCTGCTAGGAAGGAAGAGGCACAGCTGAGTGTGGTCAGCAGTGCAGATCAGATTTCAGACCTGAGACTCCTGGCGTCAGCCTGGCGGGGCTTGGGAGACTCCGTGACAGCTGGAGGGTTCATGACAGACTCCCTGAGTCACCTTGCTCCCCGATTCCCCCAACAGATCTCACTGGTGAGCCAGGAGCCCGTACTGTTCGCCCGCTCCATCACAGACAACATCTCCTATGGCCTGCCTACTGTGCCCTTCGAGATGGTGGTGGAGGCTGCACAGAAGGCCAACGCCCATGGCTTCATCATGGAACTGCAGGACGGGTACAGCACAGGTACCAGGAGGAGACTCTGAGTTAGGGACTGGACCGATGCACCCAGGCCCCGTCACACCATTTCCTTCCCATCGACATGAAAGCCCCCCATCACAGGAACGGCTGTGAGGCAGCCTCGGTGGGGCACGACCTCCTCTTCCATCAGTTTTGACACTTGGTAAAGATCCTGTACACCACCAGGCATGATGGTACATAAATTTTCAAGTTCGAGGCCAGCCTGGTCTACAGAGTGAGTTCCAAGCCAGCCAGGGCTACCCAGTGAGACCCTGTCTAAAAAACAAAACAAAACAAAACAAAACTGAACAAACATGGACTGGATGGCTTAGGGGCACTGCTGCTCTTCCAGAGGACCATGGTTCGATCCCAGCACCCACATGGTGGCCCCCAGCTGTCTGCGACTCATGTCCCAGGGAAGACAGTACTTCTGGCCTCTAAGGGCACCAGGCACATGGTGCACAGGCATACATGCAAGCAAAGCACCAACACTTAAAATCATCTTTTAAAAAAGATTTATGTATATGAATACACTGTAGCTGTCTTCAGACACACCAGAAGAGGGCATCAGATCCCATTACAGATGGTTGTGAGCCACCATGTGGTTGCTGGGATTTGAACGCAGGACTTCTGGAAGAGCAGAGGGTGCTCTTAACCACTGAGCCATCTCTCCAGCTCCGTAAAATAATTTTTTTAAACAAGTAATGTTTACCTGCACATGGTGGTACAGGGAGATTGCTTCAAGTTCAAAGCTAGCCAAGAGCCCTTGAGGAGACTCTGCCTCAACAAACTGTGTGTGTGTGTGTGTGTGTGTGCGCGCGCGCGAGTGCGCGCACATGTGTTTGTAAAATATTAATCACTAGGGCCACTTAAAGGCTTTTTTTGTGTGAGGACAGCTTTCAAGAGTCAGTTCTCTCCCTCCACCTGGGGCCGGGATTGAACTTACCGTTGCTGGTACAGAAAGTGCCTTTGCCAGTTAAGACATTTTCCAGCCCTTTTTTAGGATTTCTTAGGCTTGCTGACAGAGGGCTGTGCATACTGATGGTGACACTCTGTCATTGCCGTCAGTGTCAGGGCAGAGCATCACAGTGGAGCTGCCCAGCCCAGGGAAGCAGGAGATGGTCCTCAGCAGCCTTGCACCAGTCTGCAGTGCACTGTGATGGGTTCAGGAATCTGCCTGGTGCCCGTGGGGGATGAGCCACAGTGTGCCACCCCTCTGCATGGAGGGCTAATCTGGGCATCTCTTTCTGAGCTGCCCTCTGTGGGTGGTCGCAGCTGGGGACCCTCAGAAATGTCTGCCAAGCTGGTGCCCAGGTGAGTGGGAGAGGCCTCCTAATAGCTCACCCTGCGTCATCTCCACACAGAGACCGGGGAAAAGGGAGCCCAGCTGTCAGGAGGGCAGAAGCAGCGGGTAGCCATGGCCCGTGCACTGGTGCGGAACCCACCTGTGCTCATCCTGGATGAAGCCACCAGTGCCCTGGATGCCGAGAGCGAATACCTGGTGAGTGGGACAGCAGATGCCGCAGAGGGGAGAGGCTGTGGCAGGCAGCCAGGCTGAGCGGTGGCCACAGGTTCTCTCTCAGGCCATGAAAGGGAAACAGGGATTCTGGGCACGGACACTCAGCTCCAAGCAGAACTACAGCCAAATGACATGGGTAAAGCAAGGTGCCAGACCAGAGGATCTGACCAGGCGCCCCACTCTGCAGTACTCTTGTTTCCTCCCTCCTCCCTCCTCCCTCCTCCCACTCTCCCTTTCTTTGCTTTTGTTTTTCAGTCCTAGCTCAACCCCAGGCCTTGTACAAAAGACCCACCCTGCAACTACAGCAGGGCTCTAAGCTGCTCTTTCCCTTGAGCCTAGTGTCCAGTGGTAAAGTGGATAGTATTGGGGTAGAAACATAGTTCTCGCCTCAAGGACATAACACGTAGTTTATTCTGGAGCCTGCGTGCAGGAACAGACTCAGGTTACCCCAGCTCCGTGATCAACGTGGAAGCGTTTCCAGTGTCCATAAAGTCTTCATAGTAACAGAACAACAAGAGTCGCAGCAACACACCTTTGAAATACATTGATGGGGGTGTCGGGCAGTTATAGCAAAGCTGGGAGCTCGGTCACAGGCTTCATTTGCAGTCTGATGACACTCTTAGCTTTTGGGTTAGTGGAAACTGACACAGTGGACAAGAACGACCTCAGACGGTTGAAATTCCTGAGCTATCGCCATAGCTCTAATCACACACACACACACACACACACACACACACACACACACACCAATTTCCAGAAATTCTCAGTCTCCTTGTGAGCTAAGCATGACATTTTGTGCATATATTTTATCAAATACTATTTATCAAATTTTAAAACGTCCCTCATAAAGGAATGGCTGGTGAGGCCGTAACAGAAGGCGGTCCTTCAACATAGTGAAACTACTAACGTGGTTACCCCCTCCTCCATGTGCTAGTACTTACATGTGGCATGTAGCAGGATTGTTATGTAATAAGCAGGCAGTAGTAATGCACACCTTTGAACGCAACACTTGGGAGGCAGAGGCAGGTGGAGCTCTGAGTCTGAGGCAAAAAGAGCAAGAATTCCATCGCTTTAATGCAGTGAGGTTAACAAGGAAGGAGAAAGCATTTGAAGCAACAAGGTTTACCTATTGTTTAAAGGACCAGATTGGCCAGGTCCCCTGTGTTTACATTACTGGTACTCTCTGGACTGTCTTCCTTAGATGTATGTATCTTTTAATTTTAGCTTTCCTTTTAGCCAGCTCGACGGCATAGCTGTATCTCACAGGGAGTAGCTGACTAGGACTCTAGGTAGACAACCTGCGATTCACACTGTGGCTCTTGCCTGTGGATGCTGCTTATCTGCTTTATTTAATTGGCATCATCCCAGATTTACTGTGGAAATGTAAATGGAAAACCACAGCATAGAAGAAACTAGCTGAGACTCCAGATCCCCTGACCGCCTCAGCATGTGCTGACTGTAGCAGCAATGGAAGCGTGGCCTGTTAGGACTCAGGGGGTCAGAGCCTTTGCAGATATGATGGATCTTTTTACTTTAATGGCAGAAATGGAAGTGGGGATCTGACAGGGAATCACTGTAGTATTGTCATTTCCTTCTCATCATCAAAATACAAGCGCTGTTTAAATTAGTCCCTGCTAAATTGTACTGTGGGACAGTCTAGATGCTAACTTAATCAAGAAACATTAGCATTTAATGGATAAACTTCTTGAATGCTGCTGTTCTTAGAGATTAACTTGGGTGCATTGTATAAGGCTTTGGGCATTTCTAGCTGGAGTGAGTGGGATTCAAGGTTCAAGGTACATCTGAGCTTGTGATAGGGCAATTTACAGTGTTTAGGTTATTTCTATTGATTTAATTGGCTTGACTTTGTTTTTGAGACAGGTAGCTCTGGCTGAACTCAAATTCACCCCCACCCCCAGGATTAAAAGGTGTGCACCACCACACACAGCTATATATTTTTCTTAATAAGAAAATGTTTATTTAATTTGGCTGTAAGAATCTTGATTTAAAATATTGATACCCTCAAAATGGAGGGGTTTTTTAAAACAATTTTTTTCTAGATGTATTTATTATGTATACAGCGTACTGCCTGTGTGTATGCCTGCAAGCCAGGAGACAGCACCAGATGTCATTATAGATGGTTATGAACCAGGCTGGTGTTCTTCCAGAGGACCTGGGTTTGACTCCCAGCACCCATGTGGTGGCTCACGACCTCTGTAACTCCAGTTCCAAGAGAATCAGATCAGGCTCTCTTCTGTTCTCTGTGGGCACAGCACACACGCTGTATGTATGTGTATGTATGTGTGTACATATATGTGTGTACATATACATATAAACACACATACATACACATACATATATATCCACATATATAACATATATATATATATATATATATATATATATATATATATATCCACACACATATATATATCCATATATATATATACACACATATACATATATACACACATATACATATATACCCAGGAGAATACTTTGTTTCCTTTTAAGATAAGTTACCTCTGTGTGGCCTGGCTTGAGGCGCTTGCTCTGTAGACCAGGCTGGCCCTTAACTCAGACATCTTCCTGTCTCTGAATGTTGGATTAAAGGTGTGTATTACCCCACCCAGATCATATGCTTTCTAAAAATGAAAAAAAATTTTTTGGGGGGTTTTCAAGACAGGGTTTCTCTGTATAGCCCTGTCTGTCCGGGAACTCACTTTGTAGACCAGGCTGGCCACGAACTCAGAAATCTGCCTGCCTCTGCCTCCCGAGTGCTGGGATTAAAGGTGTGGGCCACCACGCCTGGCTAAAAATGAAAATCTTAACATCGTAAACAGAATGAAGCATTAATTTTGCCTCAAGGTATTGAATTTTGACATTACAATTATATAGTTATAACCATACCTAATTTTCAGTCATTAACATGCATCTATCTTTAATCATTATTTTATTTATTTCCATTTTGAAATATTTTCTTTACTCTTTGACCAAAAACCTGTAACTTTTTACCACTTAAAACCCTTGATACCTTATTTTACCAGTATTATTTCTGAAAAACAAATTGTTGGACACAGGTTCTTACTATGTAGACCAGGCTAGCTCTCGACTCAGAGTCCCACCTGCCTCCCAAAGTTCTGGGATTAAAGACATACACCACCTCTGGCTAGAAACATTTTTAATGAGATGATTTTAAATGAAAACCCAGAAAAAAATAGGATGTCTCTCAGTTACAGATACAGGTGAAACACATGAATAGTCTGGGCTTCACTTAAAGCAACTATGTTAAGTATTTTAAATTACTTTGTCTTTAAAAACAAAAACATGAATAATTGTCCCAAACATATATTAGTATGATATAACACATTAAGAATATTCATTATAGAGCCGGGAGTGGTGGTGCACGCCTTTAATCCCAGCACTTGGGAGGCAGAGGCAGGTGGATTTCTAAGTTTGAGGCCAGCCTGGTCTACAGAGTGAGTTCCAGGACAGCCAGAGCAACACAGAGAAACCCTGTCTCGAAAAACCAAAACAAAACAAAACAAAACCCTGACTGAAGTAGCCATTGTTAATTTTTGTTTTACACAGACAACATATGAAAACCATCCTATACACACATAACACCAGCTATGCAATTACGCCCACTTCAAAAAGGTAGAGATGGCTCAGTGGTTAAGAGTCTGTGCTACAGGGGCTGGTGAGATGGCTCAGCGGGTAAGAGCACCTGACTGCTCTTGCGAAGGTGATAAGTTCAAATCCCAGCATCCACATGGTGACTCACAACCATCTGTAACGAGATCTGGCGCCCTCTTCTGGAGTGTCTGAAGACAGCTACAGTGTATTTACATATAATAAATTAAAAAAAAAAAAAAAAAAAAGACAGCCAGGGCTATAAAGAGAAACCCTGTCTTGAAAAACCAAAAAAAAAAAAAAAAAAAAGTGGGTTGTGGTGGAACACATCTTATCCCAGTTCCTGGAGCCAGAGGCAGGCAGATCTCTGAGTTCGAGGCCAGCTTGGGCTACAGAGTAAGTTCCAGGACAGCCAGGGCTACGCAGAGAAACCTTGTCTCAGAAAAAAGAAAACAAAGGTGGGAAAGTGGCTTAGTGGCCCAAAGAGCACAGGATGAAGTTCCTCATGGAGACTAAAGAGTACTATGACTTTGTGTTTGTAAGAACTTAACTAGCTGAGGGAGAGGAGACGCCAGAGCGATATCTGTGTCTAAGAGAAAGGACAGAGCTGGTGTTGAGATCAGGCATCAGCTGGCCCGTGTCAGTCTGGAGTCAGCTCCCTGCCTGGGACCCTGGCCTGACTGCAGCCCTCCACAGGCAACCCTGCTCATCACTGCCGTTTCCTGTCAGGCAGGCATCCCTAGCGGCCTTAGGACCAGAACCGCTTCTGTGACTATAAAGCTTAAATGCATGCCTACAACAGCTGGGTTAAACACTAAGAGGGTCTATGGCCAGAAAAAGCAGCTAAGGAGCCCAAGGTGAGGGGCAAGCCTCTCTCAGAAGGCTGACCTGCAGCAGCACAGACAGGGACACTCACCCACAGGGAAGGCCCTGGTGTAGCTCCTGTGGCCCAAGGTTTTCCCTGAGCTTTAGGGACCTTGGCTAATGCCAAGCAGATCTGTTCTGAATGGAACCTTAGGATGAGCTGGTATAGTAAAGATTTTTACATAGGTGCAAGCATAGGATAAAGGAAAGCTGCCCTGGGAAGAACTGTAAGATGCAGCCAGCATCTTACCAAAGGGAGAGTAGCCTGACTTCAGAGTGGGAACTTTAATACAACATGCCTTCTCCCTGTCTCTCTAGCTTTTCTTTTCTTTTCTTTTTTTTTTTTTTTTTTTTTTTTTGGTTTTTTGAGACAGGGTTTCTCTGTATAGCCCTGGCTGTCCTGGAACTCACTTTGTAGACCAGGCTGGCCTCAAACTCAGAAATCTGCCTGCCTCTGCCTCCTAAGTGCTGGGATTAAAGGCGTGCACCACCACGCCCGGTCTCTCTAGCTTTTCTTAATACAGGCCATGATATCTTCCTTTAATTAAAGAATTCTGCTCTGTTAGTTAAAGAGACAAGTGGGGATTGGTCTCAGGATTCATCCTTAGTTCCCTTAGGACCTCAATATTTTAAAAAAAAATTACTCAACTTATTAACTTTATTTTTTTTTTTAAAGATTTACTTTTTATTTATGATATGTAAGTACACTGTAGCTGTCTTCAGACAATCCAGAAGAGGGCGCCACATCTCGTTACGGATGGTTGTGAGCCACCATGTGGTTACTAGGATTTGAACTTATCACCTTTGGAAGAGCAGTCGGGTGCTCTTACCTGCTGAGCCATCTCACCAGCCCCTTAACTTTATTTTTATGTGTGAGTTTTTCCTTTGTGTATAATTGTGTACCATGCACATGTCTGGTGCCCACCGAGATCAGACCAGAAGAGGGCATTGGATCCCTGGCACTGAAGTCACAGATGCTTGTCAGCCACATATGGATGCTGGGAATCAAACTCTGCTTCTCTGCGAGAGCAGCACGTGCTCCTCACCACTAAGCCATCTCTCCAGCCCAAACTGATTCAACTCACATGTGAGATTACGAATTTCTGTACGTTGCCACTTTTTTTGTTGTTGTTGGTTTTTGTTTTTCGAGACAGGGTTTCTCTGTGTAGCCCTGGCTGTCCTGGAACTCACTTTGTAGACCAGGCAGGCCTTGAACTCAGAAATCTGCCTGCCTCTGCCTCCCGAGTGCTGGGATTAAAGGCATGCGCCACCACGCCCAGCAAGTTGCCACTTTTATAATTTCTTTTCCTTTCTCACATGATTTTAAGCAGGCTGCCCGTTCATGATTCTTTTATGGCATGAAAAACATCCCAGTTTCGGAATGTCAAACGTTCCCCATTGAGGGAACCATAAAGCCAGTGATTGTGGTTCCATCTCCCACATTTTCTTTCTTTTTTTTTTTAGTTGTGTTTTTTTTTTCCAACTTTTATTAGATATTTTCTTCATTTACATTTCAAGTGTTATCCAGAAAGTTCCCTATACCCTCCCCCTTCCCGGCCCTGCTCCCCTACCCACCCGCTCCCACATCTTGGCCCTGGCGTTCCCCTGTACTGGGGCATATAAAGTCTGCATGACCAAGGGGCCCCTCTTCCCAATGATGGCCAACTAGGCCATCCTCTTCTATATATGCAGCTAGAGACATGAGCTCAGGGGGTACTAGTTAGTTCCTGTTATTCTTCCACCTATAGGGTTGAAGACCCCTTCAACTCCTTGGGTACTTTCTCTAGCTCCTTCCTTGGGAACCCTGTGTTCCACCTAATAGCTGACTGTGAGCATCTACCTCCATGTTTGCCAGGCACTGGTATAGTCTCCTATGAGACAGCTATATCAGGGCCCTTTCAGCACTATCTTGCTGGCATATGCTATAGTGTCTGTGTTTGGTGGCTGATTGTGGGATGGATCCCTGGCAGCTGCAGTCATTGGGTCCATACTTTGGATTCAGCTTCACACATGATCTCTGTAACTCCTTCAATGTGTGCTTTGTTCTTAATTCTAGGAAGGGGTGACGTGTCCACATTTTGATCTTCCTTCTTCTTGAGTTTCATGTGTTTAGTAAATTGTATCTTGGGTAGTCTAAGGTTTCTGGGCTAATATCCACATATCAGTGAGTACATGTTATGTGAGTTCTTTTGTGATTGGGTTACCTCACTCAGGATGATGGCCTCCAGATCCATCCATTTGCCTAGAAATTTCATATATTTATTGTTTTTAATAGCTGAGTAGTACTCCATTGTGTAAATATACCACATTTTTTGTATCCATTCCTCTGTTGAGGGACATCTGGGTTCTTTCCAGCTTCTGGTTATTATGAATAAGGCTGCTATGAACATAGTGGAACATGTGTCCTTATTACCAGATGGAATATCTTCTGGATATATGCCCAGTAGAGGTATTACAGGATCTTCCGGTAGTACTATATCCAATTTTCTGAGGAACCGCCAGACTGATTTCCAGAGTGGTTGAACAAGCTTGCATTCCCACCAACAATGGAGGAGTGTTCCCCTTTCTCCACATCCACGCCAGCATCTGTTGTCACCTGAATTTTTTTTTTAAAGATTTATTTTATTATATGTAAGTACACTGTAGCTGTCCTCAGACACTCCAGAAGAAGGAGCCAGATCTTGTTACGGATGGTTGTGAGCCACCATGTGGTTGCTGGGATTTGAACTTATCACCTTCGGAAGAGCAGTCGGGTGCTCTTACCCGCTGAGCCATTTCACCAGCCCCCGTCACCTGAATTTTTTAATCTTAGCCATTCTTACTGGTGTGAGGTGGAATACTTTCAAGTTTGAAGTTTATAAATCATCACATAGACACTACAAGCCCCTCCCCACCACACACAGGGCTTATCTATCCCACAACAAATCTTTTTTAAAAAGCTTTTTCTCATTTTTTTCTTTCCTTTGAAATATTGCAAGAGCCAGAGGTGGTAGTGCACGCCTTTAATCCCAGCACTCGGGAGGCAGAGGCAGGTGGATCTCTGAGTTCAAGGCCAGCCTGGTCTACAGAGCTAGTTCTAGGACAGCCAGGGATACACAGAGAAACCCTGTCTCAAAAACAGTAACAGTTAACAAGCCTCTCTGTGCTAGCTAGGAACTGGAGTGTGTGTTTCTCTGTGCTAGCTAGGAACTGGCATGTGTGTTTTGAGTTTATGTTCTGCTTTCACTGAAACTATCCTTTCCCACTGGCTCTGGAGTTACTGTGAACATGTCCCTAACTTGAGAGTCTTGACCCTGGGTGGTCAGATGTGTCTTCCCAGCTGGGCCAGTCATGTTCCTTCTGACCCAGAAATGGAGTGTATCTGTCCCCTGGGTGGGAGATCAAGTGCCTCTTACCTTTATTACCAGGCTCCAGGAAAGTCCTCAGCCTAAGGCAGCAAGGCTGCAAGAAGTAGAAGCCGGGAACAGAATTGTTTGAGGAAAGTCAGGAGACAAAATCAAACAGCAGCAAACCAAAGTATTGCAAAGGCAAAGAAAGCCAAAGAGGTAGCCAAGTGCCCGCAGACATCTAAGACAGGGAGCTGCCTGCAAAAGCTGGCTGACTCCTCTGATGAAGGTGGATGATGGGTCTTGGAGCCCATATCAGGTACCGTCAGCACATATCCAGGGCTCTCACCGCAGAGGGAGAGAGCTGATCCTGGAGCCCACAGACTCCAGGCACACGGATTTAGGTTATCCCAAATTCCATGTTCCAACATGGAAGCAGCAACAGAACAAATTGGAAACAGAGAGGCAGGTTATAGCCAAGAGGGGAAATCGCAGCTTCTCTGTTGGTCACAGGGTGTTAGGTCAGACACAGGTGGGCAAAGAATGACTACTTAGGGGGCTGAAGCCAGCCCAATTTAAGTTGTAATGAGGCCCAGCAACCTTGCAGTCTCTCCACATGACTGCAGTTCTATTAGAACTGTCTGTTAGAGCTATTAGTCAGCCAGCCTTTGCAGACACAGCCTCTTTCCTGAAGTCCTCGCTCAGTGCGCATGTCCTTGATGCTGGCTAGTGCCATATCCCTCCAAGGGTCAATCTGCTCTCACACAGATGGTGACTGACCTGCTCCCAGGCCCCAGGTACCACTCTAGGCATTGGAGTCTTAGGGAAAGGCTGACCAGACAAACAAGACCTCTGCACGTATGACATTTCCATGCCCGTGGGACAGACAGGTCACAAACAAGGAAACAGCCTGGGGTTTCTGTGCTACAGAGAAAAACTGTCATTCATTCAATACTGGGAATGGGATGGGCAGCCACTGTCTGGCATGAGCACATCTGGCCATCAGGAGTGCCCGGAAGGTACACACGGCTGAGCTTCACTTTCCTGGTGCAGAGGTTACAGGCATTTAAAGGGACAGCACGGGGGTGAGGAGGTCAGAACTGGTGCAGAATGGCAGAACGTCGGTGTGGGCACACAGCGTGGTGGGCACATAGCGTCGTGGGCACACAGTGTGGCCCTGTGTCCAACGGAAGTGATAGAAGCTGACTGTCTTTCTACAGAGGATGGCGATGCGACTTTTTCTATAGTCATGTTCAAGAATAACGCTCTCAGTCCCTTGAGAGACATCTGTGGTGATAGGAGACATCTGTGGTGATAGGAGACATCTGTGGTGATAGGAGACATCTGTGGTGATAGGAGGTATATGTATGTCACAAGAGTCACAGAAGGGCACCTGTGTCTCCGAGCCCTTGTTAGTAAAGGCATTAGGGAAGAAGGCCAGGCCAGGGCAGGCATTGACTCCCATAGGACATGCGGACACCCATGCTGAGCATCTCAGGAAGGCATCCAAGGATCCCTGAGCATCTGGGAGTCCCTCTGCCGCACAGGAGCATTGTCTTGGGGGCTGTATGGAGTCGCTAGATACTCTGTGGCTCTCCCTGTGAGGACCAGGCTGTAAGTGACCACTTAGCTAAGTCCTGGACACACAGGAGCCAGCTGTGGGGAGTTCTGGAGCTGGGGAACAGAGTTCCAAACCAAAAGTTGACATGAGTAGAGGAAGAGAGAAGACAGGAAGCAAGGAAGAGGCAGAGGCCTCAGGCTCCTGTGGGCACTTTGGACTTTTTGTAACAAGTCACTTGGTTTAATTTTTTCAGACTTTTTAAGTGTAAAGAAAACAACGCAGAAACTTCATGGTTCCCAGCTCTCCTCCCCCCTGCCCTGTCCTCTGCCGTTCACACTGCATCTGTGTGCTCTGCCGCTGCAGTCCTTCCTTTACTGCTGACTAGAAAGGCCTCATTCTCGGGGTGTAGTTCTGTGGACTCAGAGAAGCAGGACAGCACACACACACACACACACACACACACAGAGACTGGCCACACTATGTGAGAAACTACTACAAGTTTGCATCAAATCCCGAAGCAAGATGAGAAGCCAGTGGAAGCAGGTGTTAGGCAAAAACTGATGGAAACAGTAAGGAGCCTGGAGAGGCGATGCACCCCAGCCACCCAGCCCTCCAGGAGGCAGGGGGAGCAAGGTCACTCTCAGCTTCCTGAGGTTTGAGGCCAGCCGGGCTACCTAAGTCTCTGTCTTAGCTGGGTGGTAGTGGCACATGCCTTTAATCCCAGCACTCGGGAGGCAGAGGCAGGTGGATTTCTGAGTTCGAGGCCAGCCTGGTCTACAGAGTGAGTTCCAGGACAGCCAGGGCTATACAGAGAAACCCTGTCTCGAAAAACCAAAAATAAATAAATAAATAAATAAATAAATAAATAGATAGATAGATAGATAGATAGATAAATAGATAAATAAATAGATAAATAAATAGAGACCTTGTCTTAAAACCCAGTGCAGGTCAGTGAGCGGCTCTGCAGGTGAAGGTGCGCAATCTGAAACTTGCCAAGTTTAGTGCCAGGATGCCACCTGGGAAGAGGCAACCAGTTCCCACAGCTTGTCCTCTGACCTCCACGTGTGTTGAATGTTCGGTGTCATGTGCACACAGACCAAGTGTGTGTACATATGCACACGTACACAGGTGTATACCCACACTTGTGCAAGCACACGTGATTTTTAAGGGAAATGAGTGGACCACTTTTCCTGGCCTGAGCATTGAGGCTGAAGGGATAAAAGATCTCTAGTTCCTCAGGTTCCTCAGTTATCCCTCTGTTAGCACCTGGGCTGTCTGGAAAAGGAACCCAGGAATTGAGTTGCCTTGGTCCTTATTTTACAACCCAAGAACTGAATGTCAGCTGGGTGGGTGAAGGCAGGCAGGGCGGTGGATTTGAGGGGGAGGGTGCAGCCACTGAGCGGCCGCTGCGCCTGCTCACCTTCGGTCCCTGTCCCCCCCCCCTCCCCAGATCCAGCAGGCCATCCATGGCAACCTGCAGAGGCACACGGTGCTCATCATCGCACACCGGCTGAGCACCGTGGAGCGGGCGCACCTCATCGTGGTGCTGGACAAGGGCCGGGTGGTACAGCAGGGCACACACCAGCAGCTGCTGGCACAGGGCGGCCTCTATGCCAAGCTGGTGCAGCGTCAGATGTTGGGGCTCGAGCACCCCTTGGACTACACAGCCGGCCACAAGGAGCCACCCAGCAACACTGAACATAAGGCCTGACAGCGGCCCTGGAGGCGACCTGCCGAGTCCCACTCCTGCTTCCTGCTTCCTGCCTCCTTCCTCTTGCTCCCCAGGCACCCGCCAGCTGCCATGGGCTTAGCCCCTTCTACTGTGTCCTTCTCGGCTCCTCCAGGCCTGCCAAGGTAGAGCAGCCTTTTTAAACCAAGCTACCAGGGTTTTTATTGCTTGGTTCAACACACTCCAGTCAACTCCAAGATTTCAAAAACACCTTTTTGGGACTGGCAGTGAGCAAGCTGTTTCCAAGACTTCTGAGCCAGGAGTGTGGGACCCTTTCTAACTGCCTGGAGGATGTCCAGGAGAGAACTAACCACCCTTTGCCTCTCTGGAGAAGCAGCCTCCCTGTCCCCTAGGGGGACACAGGGGTTGGCCTTTCCATCCTTCCAGTCTCCCGGCTCTGTGAGTCAGGCCAGAGGTGGGCAAGAGAGTGGGAGGTGGCCCACTGCCCATCACCCTCCTGCCAATCAAAGCCAGTCTCACTGTGAAACACTGGGACCTCAACAGAGAAGGGGCTGGCCAGGCCTGGTGGGCCTCGGGGTGCCCTCAGCCCCGCACCCAGCACTTGAACCCTTCATCCTCTCCCCTGGCTGGCACCTTCCCTCCTGTCCACCCCTGCAACTCTGCGGAGGAGCCTTGTCGTTTGTAAGATAATTGCTCAGATTGGCGGAGGTGAGCCAAGGCAATGGCCAGGGTCTGGCTTTGTCCTGGTTTCAAGATTTTGGGAGAACTGGGTCAATAAAGTGTACTACCTCTGACCTCTGTACTACCTCTGACCTCTACCCCGGTACGTTTTCCTTGGATCTGGCTCTCCTCTGGGCCCTGCACAGTACAGACAGCTGCATAGGCAGTTTGGTTCTGTGTCCTGGAGTCCCTGTCTGTGTTATTCACATCCCTAGGAAGTGAGCAGATGTGTGTGTGTGTGTGTGTGTGTGTGTGTGTGTGTGTGTGTGTGTAAACTGTCTCCACATACCAGAGACTCCTGAGTTTCCATGGTAGCTAAGGACCATCTGCTTTTGTCCCCTACACCCCTACCCAGTTTGAGGTAGAGAACACTGTCACTATCTAGGGGTCTTGACCCAGTTGTTTTCTCTTGTCAGTTAAAAGAATTAAAAGGTAGGACCTGGGCTGGGCGTGGTGGCGCACGCCTTTAATCCCAGCACTCGGGAGGCAGAGGCAGGTGGATTTCTGAGTTCGAGGCCAGCCTGGTCTACAGAGTGAGTTCCAGGACAGCTGGGGCTATACAGAGAAACCCTGTCTCGAAAAACCAAAAAAAAAAAAAAAAAAAAAAAGGTAGGACCTATTTACCCCAAATGTGTGGCCCTCCCTTTGTGCAACTGACCAACCCTGAGTTAGGAGAGGGAGACCACCTTGAACTCCTCAGGCTAGTCCACAGCCCCACCGGCAGGAGAGAAAGCCTGACCTTTTGTCTCGGTTGAGGCATCAAGTCCTGGCCTTTTCCCCATTGTTCCATTTCTAGCTCTTCAGTACTACTCGGCGCTGTGGCAAAGGAGGCCTGGGCCTGTGGGTAACTCAGCTTGGGCATTTTATTTTGGTGTTTTGTTTTTCAAGACAGAGTTTCTCTATCTAGTCCTGGCTGTCCTGGAACTCGCTCTATAGACCAGGGTGGCCTCAAACTCAGAGATCCTCCTGCCTCCGCCTCCGCCTCCGCCTCCGCCTCTTCTCCGCCTGAGTGCTGGGATTAAAGGTATGCTCCACCACCACCTGCCTCAGCTTGGGCTTTGAGACAGGGTCTCTTTCTGGTGAGCTGACCATGAACTTGCGACACCTGGGGTCCCAGGTGGGTATGATGCCCATGAACCTAATCTGATGGAGGCAATGCTTCACTGAGATTCCCCTCTTACCAGGTGTGTCTAGGTTTGTGTTAAGTTGATGAACACTAACCAGCTCTGGTGCCATCAGATCCTTGCTTTGCCTCTGGTTGTCTATGGTGACGACAGATTGTAAATACTTCTTTAATGTTGTAAAGACCCAACAAGATACATTGGTGAGCTGAATTGGTCCAGAGAAAGCTGAGATGGCCGAGGTGTGCTTCCACATCATGGAATGGGCCTCGATTTCCCCAACTGTAAAAGGGGATGCATTTCAAGAACTTCAGGCCTCTGTGCTCTCACCTCGATACGGGCTCTGGGATGAGCACAGGTCGTTTATTTCTTCTTGTTGTTGAAACAAATGACCCCACTCTGAAGAAATGTACACTCTCATAGTTTAGGAGATCACAGGTCTAAAGCAGGGTGCCATGGGGCCCTAGAGGACAATCTTATGTGCCTCCTCCAAATTCTGGAGACTCCTGCTGTTCCTTAGCTGATGGTCCCATCCTCCAGCCTCTACCTCTGTCATCACCAGCCTCCCTCTGATTTTAGCAGAACCCAACACTACACTGAGATGGCCCAGGGATTTCAGAGCCAGCTTTCCTTGAAAGCCTTGACTTAGTCATGTATGCACAGACCTTTCCTTCAACTAGGGTCCAGTCACAGGTTCCAGGAACTTGGCATGGGTATCTTTTGTGGGTATCCATTCAGCTCACCACAAAGGGAAACCTGCAACCTGGCTCATGTTAACCTCGGCACTCAGCCAGTTTGTACAATGTAAAAGTCTGTAGTCTTCAGATGTTTCCAGATTAGGTTGGAAATACCAACTAAAGAGTGGAAACCAGCTGCTTCTGCTTCTCTGTCTCCCCTACCTCCTGCCACCCCCCCATTGAAGACAGTGTATTAAGAGTTGAAAAGAACCCCCCCACCCCCCCACCCCCGCAGACAAATTGTAAATCTCAAAGCTGCTGGGAGAAGGATAATGGAGAAGATAAAGCCAGCATTTTGGAGAGCAGCCACTTCAGAAAAAAAGAGTTAAGGAAGCCCAGAGTACCAGGAAAAGCCTGGCTTGCTCGGCTCTGGCTAGCCTGGAGGAAGAGGCTGAAGAGAGCGAGGAAGCCCCTCCCCCACCCCCAAGCAGAACTTCCTCCTGGGGACACTGGTCACTGTTTCCACTACAGACTGGCTCCAGCGGCTCTCTCCATGAGCAGGGAGATGAAGCACTCCTGCAGGGAGGGATCTTTGCCCAGAACTCAGGGACTGCAGCCTCAGTGCTGGGCCTTCCAGCTCTTCCAAGTCCCTGCAGCTTCCAGATCGCTGCGCAAGCAGCTGCCATGGGGCCCTGGGGTGGGCAGGCACCTCCGACCCTCTCCCAACACCAGTCTCCTCGTCCCTCTCAGGCTATGGACCCAGGATTCTTCCCTTTCTTTGGTCAGCTCCAGCACCTTAGTTTATAAGCCCAAGCCTATAAGTAAATCCTTTGCCTGTGGAAGAACCTTCTGGAGACTGAGCTAGTGTCTCTTTAGAGACTAGCAATGAATTTAGAAATAAGTGTTATTTTGGACAGAGTTTAAGCTTACAAAAAATCTTTAACAACCTTCACGGTCCCCTCCCACAAACACCTTATGTCACAGGTTCACCTATCCCTGTGGGACCAACACATACTCAGTCACTAAAATGCCAAGCGTTTGGGGGCTGTATCAACTTTTCTACCAACGCCTTTCTGTTTCACAGTACAAACCTGTGTGCTAAGATGCATTCAGTGATGTTTCTCAGTTGCAGTAGATGACACACTGTGTAAGACTCATCACAGCGATGCCTGGTGTCACCAAGGTCTAATTCCAGGACATTTTCACCACCCAGAAGAAAACTCTGTGCCCACTAACCCCACATCCCCTCCTCTCCCAGTCCCTGCTGCCACTAATCTACTTGATCTCAAACTACAGGATGTGGACATTTTGCACAAATCATCTAAAAAGGGTCCCTGTGTGGCTGGCTTCCCGCTCCGCATCATGTTTCCAATGTTCCTCCATATTGCAGTGTGTGTCAGAACTTTATTCCTTTTTATGGCTGAATAATAGTCCATTGTATGGAGAGGCCACACTCTGTGTGTCTATTCACCCACGGACGGACATCTGGTTGTTGCTGCCCTTTGACTATTGTGAGGAGTGCTACTGTGGATATCTGTGGTTTTGTATGGATGTCGGTGTGCAGTTCTCCGGGTTGGTGGGATCACAGGGCCTCTCTCTCTCTCTCTCTCTCTTTTGGTTTTTTGACACAGGGTTTCTCTGTATAGCCCTGGCTGTCCTGGAACTCACTCTGTAGACCAGGCTGGCCTTGAACTCAGAAATCTGCCTGCCTCTGCCTCCCGAGTGCTGGGATTAAAGGCATGCGCCACCACGCCCGGCTTTGCTTATTTATTTAGGGCAGGTGATTTGGCTCAACAGGTAGAAGTGCTTGCTGCCAAACCCCTGATGAGTTGAGTCTGATACCCACAGTCCACATAGACTGAGAACCAACTCCTGAGAACTGTCTTCTGATCCTCATATGGATGCCATGCGTGCGTGCACACACATAATGTAAAGAGCCTTTGGGGGGACGGGGCTGGAGAGAATGATGAGTCAGCATTGGCTGCTCTTCCAGAAGACTTAGGTTTGAATTCCAGCTCCTACACTGTGGCTTAAAACCATCTCCAGTCCCAGGGGATCCAATGCCTCTTCTGATCTCCGACAGCACTGCGACCATGCGGTGCACAGACTAACCTTCAGACAAAGCATCCATCCACATAGGCTCAGGCTGGGCACAGGTACACAGGTCAGACAGGTCAGACTATTCCGTGTGTAGGGCTGGGAAGGCTGGCCTTTATCCAGAGGCCACTGGGCCAAGTTTGAGGGTATGGGATGGAATCCACACACTGGGTCACCAATTGCTGGGTATCCCAAGGGTTGAAATGCCTTGTGTCAGGTGCTCTGTTAGATCCCACAGACACCCTGAGTTAAAGCTCAGGCTGGCCCCCAAAGCCACGTGGGCCGGTGTCAGGACAACAAAGTGATGGTTAAAATAACACAGGATGAGACGCTGGGTAAATTCAATTCACTAGTTCTCTGGCTGAATGAACCACAGCACTGCAGGGAAAGATGCTTTAAGACTTTAAAAACTGCCCAAGGAGCTGGGCAGTGGTGGTGCACACCTTTAATCCCAGCACTTGGGAGGCAGAGGCAGGAGGATTTCTGAGTTCGAGGCCAGCCTGGTCAACATAGTGAGTTCCAGGACAGTCAGGGCTATACAGAGAAACCTTGTCTCAAAACAACAACAACAACAACAACAACAAAACAAAACAAAAAACAAAAAAACTGCCCAAGGTACACAGAAACCCTGACTCAACAAAACAAAAAATGTTTTAAAAAATTGTTTAGTTTTAAAGATAGGGTCTTCCTATGTAGCCTCAAACTCACAATCCTCCTGCCTCAGTCTCCAGAATGTTGGGATTCAGGCCTTCCTTCCCCTGTCTGTGGGTGTTTGCATCTACAAAGACTGGGAACCCGTTATGTGTCTATCAGCCTGGGGTTGAAAATGTGCAGGTCAGGAGATTGCAGGCATTATCTTCCTCACTGGGAAAGCTGACCACTTGAGAACTGATTCCCTGTTTAGTCATTAAGCCAGACATTTGAATTTGAAAGAAAGGCAAGGGACAGGACCTGTGGTAGAATATTATCTGAGGAGATGCTGTGATGTGCACGTGTCCCCCATGGATGTCTGAGAAATTTGATCCCCAAGCCCACAGGCACAGAGAGGCCATGGAGGGCTCATGAATAGGTTGACTGTCTTCACAGAAGTCTGCTGTCAATGCAACTCTGGCGTTCTCTCACCACATCGCCCTGTCTACCAAGCAGCCGGCTGTTGCCTCAGCCTCTGAAACCACGACACACAAATCCATTTCGGTTCGTGATAAATTAACTTGGTCTGTACTGTGTGTGGTGATACATGCTTAAAATCATAGCACTTGGGAGGCAGAGACAGGGGGGTCAATAGTTCAAGTTCATTTACGGCTAGATCGTGAATTTGAGGCCAGCATGGGCTGAATGAGATTCTATCCCAAATACCAAACAACAGTAGCAGACAGAGTACACATTCGAGGTGGGATCTGTCTCAGAAGTTTAGAGACAGAGCATGAAGGTGATGCACAGTCATTTAGTTATTTCATTAAGAATAACAATAAGGGACTGGATAGATGGTTCGCTGGTTAAGAGCACATATTGTTCTTGCAGAGGACCCGAGATTCTCAGCACCTATATTGGGTGGCTTACAGGCTTACAACCACTACAGCTCCAAGGGATCTGATGACCTCTTCTGGCCTCCAAAGGCACTGCACTCATGTGCACATACCCACACAGGGAGATACAGATACACATAATTTAAAAGGAGTGGGCTGGAGAGAGGAATTAGCATTTAAGAATGCTAGCTGATCTTGCAGAGGACCCAGGTTTGTTTCAGCTCACAATCATCTATAACTCAAGTTCTTAAGGATCTGGTACCCAATTCTGGCATGTGTGGGTAATACATGCATACATGCAAAACACTTATATACATAAAAGTAAATAAATCTTTAAGTTAAAAAAAATAAGGTGGTGGTGGGGAGCTGGAGAGATGGCTCAGCAGTTAAGAGCACTGACTGTTCTTCCAAAAGTCCTGAGTCCTGAGTTCAAATCCCAGCAACCACATGGTGGCTCACAACCATCTGTAATGAGATCTGATGCCTTCTCTGGTGTGTCTGAAGACAGCTACAGTGTACTCACATATAATAAATAAATAAATCTTTAAAATAATAATAATAATAGTAGGTGGCCAGATGGCTCAGTGGATAAAGGCCTGTCCCTGACAGCGCTTTTTTTTGTTGTTGTTGTTTTTTTGTTTTTTTGAGACAGGGTTTCTCTGCATAGCCTTGGCTGTCCTAGAACTCACTCTGTAGACCAGGCTGTCCTTGAACTCAGAAATCTGCCCGCTTCTGCCTCCCAAGTGCTGGGATTAAAGGCCTGCTCCACCACGCCTGGCCTGACAGCGCTTAATGACCTAAGTTTGTCTCCAGGTTCTTGTGCATGGTGAAGGAAAGAAAGAACTCCTGCAAGCTGTCCTCTGACCTCCTCACAGTGCTGTCTCACACACACACACACACACACACACACACACACACACACCCCTAACCCCTGGCATGCAGAGGTAGGAGGATCTCAGTAGGCTAGCCTGGGCTACCCAGCCTGACCTTGAAGAAAGCATGCTCAGCAGCTGTCCTAGGTATTGATACACACATCTGCCATCATGTTCTATGAATGGTTTTGAACATCCAAATGATTCCTGGACGTGGGGATAGAAAGCTGAGATCCTGCACCATCCTCCACCTTGATGACTTGTTCTGGGAAGACTTCCTGGGAGGAATGGAAACCAGCTCCACTGGCTCTGCTGACTGAACAATGACGTCACTGAGCCCACAGGAGCAAGGCTGTCCCATGGGGAAGCTTCAGTCCACCCTGCCATCACCCTGGGGAGTCCCAGCTTCCTCTAGAGCATTGGTTCTCAGCCTTCCTAATGCTGTGACCCTTTAATATGTGTTGTGGTGTTCCCAACTATAAAATTATTTTTATTGCTATTTCATAACTATTATTTGTTACTGTTACAAATAGTAATATAGAGATCTGATATGTAGGATATCTGATATGTGACCCCTTATGAAGGGTCGGTCAATCCCAAGAGGGGTCTTGACCCGCAGGTTGAGAAACACTGCTCTGGAGTCTAAAAAAATGAACCTAGATTTCTAGAACATTCCAGAGATGGGTGCCAGGGTGGTTCACACCTATAATCCCAGCACTTAGAGGATTCTCATGAGTGGGAGGCCAGCCTCGGCTATATAAAAGGCAAATCTAGATTAGCCTGGGCTACATAGTGAGACTGTCTCAAAAAACAAATAGTAACAAAAATATTCCTTCCAGAGATGGGATTTTCCCTAGCACTGACACAGCCACCGGCGCTGGGGTCACTTGTTTCTGGTCTCAGGTGGGGGAGCACTGTCATTTTAAATATAAAACTTGAGTTAGGGAGTTGGCTCTGGCCATGTAAGCATGGAGATCTGAATTAGATCCCTAGGACCCACATAAAAAGCTGGCCACGGCCAGGCGGTACTGCACACCTTTAATCCCCACACTCAGACGGTAGAGGCAGGAGGATCTCTGAGTTCGAGGCCAGCCTGGTCTACAGAGTGAGTTCCAGAACAGCCAGTGCCATCATGCTTGGGGGGGTGGGGGGAAGCTGGGCACGAAGCCAGAGAAGTGACTCAATGGGTAAAGGCAGCTTGCCCCCTAAGCCTAGAGACCCCAGTTCAATACCTTCAAAACCCACCCTACATAAAGGTGCAAAGAGAGAATTAATGTTACAAAGTTGTCCTTTGACCTGTACCCATGCATGCATGCATGCAAATGAAAAATAATTTAAAAAAAAATTAATCCCTAACTGGCCAGTGATGTGGCTCCATGACTGGAAAGCCCGAGGAGCTGAGTGGTGCATCTGGAATCCACATATAAGTGAGAGGGAGACCCAACTCCACAGAGTTGTCACCCAGATGCCAACACCTAACCTCTACTGAGTGTCTTATCACACTGTGTCTGCCGGCACACACTAAGTGCATACATGTAATAACACTGTTAAAGGTGAACAGTGCCAGAGCAGTGACACCACAGGTTGTCTGTCCTCTGACCTTAGAGCACTCATGCTCGCGCTTGCATGTGCGCCCTTAACACGCATGCTCATGCGCTTGCATGTGCACACACACATGCACACTCTTTATTCTCTCCTGAAGACCTAAGAGAAAGGTTGGTTCGTATTTACCTTGTTTCTGTGTATGTTAAGGTTTCACTCGGTAGCCCAGGTTAGCCTCAAACTCACAGTGCTCCTCCTGTATGAGCCCATCAAGTGTTGGGATTACACCCAGCATATGTACCACCACATCCAGTTTTGGTGTTTGTTTTTAATTTTAAGAACCATTCATAAACTGGCCATTTAGTCATCATAAATAATATAATCCAGAGGCAATGGGCATGCTCACACTGTTCTGAGTTTTTAAATAGATCTCTTAATTTTATTCTCCTTTTTTCTTTTCTTTTCTTTTTTTCTTTTTTTTTTTTTTTTCGTTTTTCGAGACAGGGTTTCTCTGTGTAGCCCTGGCTGTCCTGGAACTCACTTTGTAGACCAAGCTGGCCTTGAACTCAGAAATCCACCTTCCTCTGCCTCCCAAGTGCTGGGATTAAAGGCGTGTGCCACCACGCCTGGAGATCTCTTAATTTTATGTGTACATATGTCTACCCCTGCGCACCACATGCGTGGCTGGTGCTTTTGGAGGGCACTGGATCCCCTGGAACTGGAATTAGAAACCTTTGTTAGCCACCATGTGGGTGCTGAGAACTGAGTCCTCCGGAAGAGCAGCCAATGTTCTTAACTTCTGAGCCATTTCTCCAGCTTGCCTCTTTGAAGTTTTTTTTGTTGTTGTTGTTTGGTTTTGTTTTATGTTTTTTGTTTTTTCGAGACAGGGTTTCTCTGTATAGCCTTGGCTGTCCTGGAACTCACTCTGTAGACCATGCTGGCCTCGAACTCAGAAATCTTCCTGCCTCTGCCTCCCGAGTGCTGGGATTAAAGGTATACACCACCACATCTGGCTTGAATTTTTAAAACAACATTTTCTTTCTCCTCTGGTCTGAAGGTCCAGGCTTTGGAGGTCATTACCGCACAGCTGGGGAGACAGAGGATGACAGAAAGCATGTGGACCCAAAGACCCTCCAGTGACCACTGTGTAGGTGCACCAGAGTTCACTGTGCCAATTCCTTTAACCACAAACCCATGAGGCCATTACTATTAGCCTCCCTTCTCCAAAAAAGGAACAGTGGGAATTTAAAGCCTGTGGAAAAGCTCTCACTGCTAAGTGACACACACCTAGGAACTGAGGGGCTGGGAAGCAGACGCCAGTGGGAGACTCCTCTGTACACATGAAGTCCTGGGTTTAATCCCAGCACAGCAGAAAACCTCTGGTACCCAGTCCAGGTGATGTATATAATACACCTGATATCCCAGCACTTGAGAAGTGGAAGAACGAGGTCTGAAGTTCAATGTCATCCTCAGTATATAGGAAGTTTTAGGTTAGCCTGGGCTACATGAGACCCTGTTTCAAAAAAACAAATTAATAAAACAAACAAAAATAAGAATTAAAAAAAAAACCCTGGGATCTTGGCCAGACAGCCTGAATAACTGGACTCCTCAAACCAGAAATGGTTTTTATTTTAGGCAGGATCTGGCTGGCTTGAAACTTGCTACATAAATCTGGCTGATCTTGAACTTGTGGAACAATATCCAGCCTCTCCTTCCACAGGACTGGCTGGGATCATTCTCGGGTACCACTGCCCAGCTTCAAGCTGGAATTCTTTTTTTCTTTTCCTCGTTCCGGTCAACCCTGCTTGCTCTGGTCAGCCCCGCTCACTCCGGCCCAAGCTGGAATTCTTAATTACATTTTACTCCTTTTACATTGTGTGGGGTATGGGTATAAGAGGGCAGGCCACAATGTGCATGTGGAAGTCAGGTCAATGTCCAGGACCTGGGTCTCTGCCTCCTTCCACCATGTGGGTCCAGGGGACTGAACTCAGATCTTAGCTTGGCAGCAAATGCCCTGCATGCTTAAAAGTAGAGAAGGTTATAGGTGGAAACTGGCTGCCTGTGGAAATGTGTGTTCAGTGTAACTGCTGCTTAAGAATTCCAGTCTGGAGCTGGGCATGACGGCACAAGCCTTTAATCCCAGCACTTGGGAGGCAGAGGCAGGCGGATTTCTGAGTTTGAGGCCAGCCTGGTGAGTTCCAGGACAGCCAGGGCTACACAGAGAAACCCTGTCTCGAAAACAAACAAAACAAACAAACAAAAAGAATTCCAGACTGGGGGCAGCAAGATGGCTCCGCAAGTACAGTGGTGGGTCATCTGCTTGGAACTGGTCCCACCCTAGCAGCACAGATCATTACTGATGATAATCTATCAAACAATGCACACATGTCACGATGGGTCAGCGGTGGAACGAGCGATAACTGTGCTGAGTCACTACCCAGGAAGCACTGGGAGGAACACCATCTACCCCGGGCTCCCAGTGGCTTTGGACATTAAGAAGGGAGGAAGCTGGGCCTTTAAATCACTGAGTCACTTGGGCAGTGCCAACAGCCACCTCAGAGGATGACGATGGCAGTCCTCATGTCACTGCAGCACCTCACTTGAGAGACTGAGATCAGTCATTCCCCAAGCATTTCCTGAGTGCCTGCTGTATACCAAACACATGGCAGGTCAGGAGAATCTCCGGTCTGAGGTAATGAGATCCGAAGGGTGACAGGAGGATCCAAGACTGAAGGAATCCAGGAGAGAGGCACTACTGAGCTGGGCTGTGTGAGGAGGTGACAAATGACTTCAGACCTGAATGACAGTTTAGAAGCTCCTGGAGAAGTGGAGCTTAACAGCTGGAGTGCAGCTCGGTGGCCATGTGACCTATCAGTGGCCATGTGACCTAACGAGCTCAGTCCTCGATGTTTATCCAGAAGAAATGGAAACATCTGCAGAGATGCACACATGCATTCCTACTATCTGTCTGCAGAGCTACAAGATGGGAGCTCGCAGACTCTTCTGTGTATGCGGTGGGAAAAGATTCATGCCAGAGCATGGACTGCTTCTAAACTAGGCAAGGGAGAGAGGATGACTCTAATGCTCTAGGCCCAGAAAGTCCTGGATCCTAGGCTTGCCTCCCCTCTCTCCTCCCCCCTCCCCCATCCTCATCAACACCTCCTCATACCTGCCCAGGGCAGAGGACAGAACACAGGGCCTTGAACATAGTAGGCAAGTTTTATTTTGTTTTGTTTTGGGACAGAGTTTTTCTGTGTAGCTAGCCCTGGTTGTCCTTGAACTCACTCTGTAAAACAGGTTGGTCTCAAATTCACCGACATCCTCCTGCTTCTGCCTCCTGAGTGCTGGAATTAAAGATGTGTGCCACCACCGATTTGGGCCAGTTTGTTTATTTATTTATTTATTTATTTATTTATTTATTTATTTATTTTCCCCTTGTTCCCATCAACCCGCTCGCTCTGCTCGACCCCGCTTGCTCCGGCTGGCCGGCTCCACTCGCTCCGGCTGCCCCTGTACGGCTCCGCTCGCTCGGTTGGCCCCGCTCACTCCGGCCTCGCTCTGGCCATCCCCACTCGGCTCCGCTCGCTCCGGACAGCCCTGCTCGCTCCGGCCAGCTCCACTCTCTCCAGCTAGTCCCCGCTTTCTCCGGCTAGTCCCCACTTGCTCCGGCTGCCCCCGTACGGCCCCCCCCCCCCCCCCCCCCCCCCCCCCCCCCCCCCCCCCCCCCGCTCGCTCCGGACAGCCTCACTCGCTCTGGTTGGTCTCTCCGGTCCAAGGATTCGTTTCTTATTACTCTTCATAAGTACACTGTAGCTGACTTCAGACACACCAGGGGAGGGCTTCATTACGGGTGGTTGTAAGCCACCATGTGGTTGCTGGGATTTGAACTCATCACCTTCGGAAGAGCAGTCGGGTGCTCTAACCCGCTGAGCCATCTCACCATCCCGGGCCAGTTTTATTTTGTTTTGAGATAGGGTCTCATTATGTAGACCAGGATGGCCTTCCAAACTCCATTTGTGAGCCACCACACCCAGCTTTAAGTTTGATCTTTATTTGTTCTATTCAGAATCTTCAAAGCTATAGAGGCAGAAAGCCAAACTGTCACAAACAGGGAGAGAGACTGTGTGACTGCTTAATGGAGACCAGGGGGTTATGGGATGGTGTTTTCGAGACTTGTGGCTGCAGGTTCACATTTCTGAGCTTTTAAGAGGGAAAACTTTAAAACTAAAAAAATAAAAAAGAAAAAAGAAAAGAAAGAAAAAGATGAAATGATCATAGTGGTGTAGTCCCTGTCATCCCAGTACTCAGAAAGCAGGGGTAGGAGGACTGAGGCCAGCGTTAAGTCTACAGAATGACACAGTTCTGAACGAGTCAGGGCTACAGGGTGAGGCTGTCTCAAAAGAAAAATAGAAAAAAGGAAGAGAAGAGAAGAGAAGAGAAGAGAAGAGAAGAGAAGAGAAGAGAAGAGAAGAGAAGAGAAGAGAAGAGAAGAGAAGAGAGAAAAATATGTGGGAGATAGCTATCTTGCCCAGGAACAGTGAGGTCAAAGGTCACGAGGCGGGCATCTGTGGGTCAGGTAATGGGCAGTGGACAGAAGGTGGAAGATGCGGGGTAGACAGGACAGGAAGGTGGTCAGGCGGGGACCAGTGGGCCACCCGGAGGTGGCTTTAATGTAGGAAGACAGAGGGCATTGGAGGGTTTTGGTCAGGGCATGCCACAGTCACATTCTGGCTCAGTGAGGTGAATGTATTCAACAGGGGCTGAGAGAGGCCTCATTTTCTTGCTGGGCTGGACCTGGGCTCACCCTCCTCTGTCTATGAGGAAGTGTGGCCTGGGGGGGTAGTGTCTGCAGCAAGCACTCAGGAAGTCCTGCTGTTCTTTTTAACTGAGGGAGCCTTATGAGAAGAAAGTGCTTTGAAACATCTCAAAGCCTCAGGTGCAGTAAGTGTGGGGGGAGCCAGAACCCCAGGCAGCGCAGTCGCCCCACAGATGCATGGCGGGAACCCCTCACATGCTCTGGAGACAGATCGGCAGTGGACACACCTCCAAGTGATGAGAGAGAGATTCTGTTAGGCGAGCATCTTGAGGCTTTGCTGACAAGGCCTGCTTGGGTTCCCTGACCTCTGACTCTCAGCTATCTGGGTTTTTCTAGACAAGGCCTAGAAAAAGGGAAAGTTTTCTCTAAGCAGGAGCCTGGCTTCCTGTGTCTCTGCAGAACAGGAAGGTGGCTGATCTGAGCACACCCAGAAAACATGCTCTGGCGCCCCACCTCCTCCTAGGTGCCCCACCTCCTCCTGGGTGTCCCACCTCCTCCTGGGTGCCCCACCTCCTCCTGGGTGTCCCACCTCCTCCTGGGTGTCCCACCTCCTCCTGGGTGCCCCACCTCCTCCTGGGTGTCCCACCTCCTCCTGGGTGCCCCACCTCCTCCTGGGTGCCCCACCTCCTCCTGGGTGTCCCACCTCCTCCTGGGTGTCCCACCTCCTCCTGGGTGTCCCAGTTGTCTCCTTAGTAGCCTTTACTGCTTCCCCGGCAGGCTGCCTGTTCTCTTAGCATACTGAACATCTCTCATACACAGAGGCTGGGCCGCTCAGAGCAGGTGCCACACTCTAACCCCTGGGAGAATCAGCCCCGCTCTTTCCTCCAGGCTAGCTCCTTCTGGGAGTTTCCACACCTCTTTACACTCACTGCAGAGGAAAGGAGGCCTCTTGAGGATTTTGTCCTTAAACCTGTTTTCCTCCCACACCGGTGCATCTGAGGTAATGGAGTTGTGCGGCAGTTGCTCGAGCTGAAAATAATCTAGGCATCTGATCGGGCTCCTCCCTTTCTCCAGGCCCCAGAATTCATCTCCAGGCAGGAGCTGACTCTGTCAATCATTCCTGCTTGCTGAGAGGATCCTGTTTCCTCTCAGCGCTGCTCTACCGAGATCTGAATTACTATCTCACCCAAGGATCAGCCAGCTCACCCGTGGTGGGCCCTGCTTTGCCCAAGCAGGCGGGCAGATTTTCTTTTTACCTGAGAGTTAATTATCTATTTGTTGTATATATGTGTGTTACATATGTACTTGTTTGTATGTGTACACATGAATGTGTGGGTGTGTATGCATAATAGAAGGCAGAGATTAACTTAGGGTTAACTTAGGGTGTCTCTCCTGATGGTCCTCTACTTTGTTATCTTTTACATTTAGTGTGTGTGTCTGTGTGTGTGTGTGTGTGTGTGTGTGTGTGTGTGTGTGTGTGATCAGTTCTCTCTGTCCACAGTAGAAACTGCAGACTGAATTCGGGTGGTCGCAAGCACTTTTGACCAATGAGACTTCTCTCTTGCACTCCACCTTACCCTTTGAGGCTGCGTCTCTCACTGGGCATGTGGGTTACCTACTCTTGTAGACTGGGTCATCAAGCCCCAAGGTTCCTCCTCTTTCCACCTCCCCAGAGCTGGGGTTTTAGTAAAAAAGCCACATCTGGCTTTTATAAGAGTGCTGGGACCGGAACTCAGGTTCTCACATCTGCACAGTCAGCCGAACCATCTTCTCACCCTTTAGACCTTATTTCTCAGAACAGTCAGATTTATGAAGGAGATGGTAAAGCTAGTTCAGAGAGTTCCTATCCACCACGTACCCTGTTTTCCTCTTCCTCTCTCTCTTTTCCCTTTACAGCTCTGGGATGGATCCAGCATCCCATCTCTCAGCTGTACCTCCCACTTTCCTATTCTTCACAATGTGTGTGTGTGTGTGTGTGTGTGTGTGTGTGTGCATGCTTGGGCAGGTGTCCATTTCTATGTGCACATGGAGACCAGAGTTGACATCAGGTGTCTCCCTCTGTCACGCTTTGAGACAGGTCCTCCAACTGAAGCTGGAGCACACTGTTTGGGCTTGGCTCAGTGAGACCCTGAGCACCAAAGATACTGATCTATGCTGCCCCAGCCTCTTCGTGGGGCTGGCTCAGAACTTAGGTCCTCCTGGGTGTGCAGCAGGCGCTTTCCACACTGAGCCGTTTCCCAGTCCCTGTTCTTAGGTCTTCCAAGCACTTTCCTTCCTTCCCATCTTACAAGGCACATTTGTTACCATCACTGAGACATCAAGTGAAGGACAGAGTTTGTTTGGATTTTGGGTTTCCTCAGTTTCCCCATTTTTGTCTGTTGTCCTAGCACCAGGAAAGCATACCACATTTAGTTCATGAATCTTTTTACACTCCTTTTTGCTATTTCTTGGACTTTGGGGGGGGTCATGGTAGGCAGTGTCTAATGTAGCTCGGGTTGGCCTTGAACTCATGGTATAACTAAGGATGACCTTGGACTCCTGACCCTGCTGTCTTTACCCACTAAATACTAAGATGACAGGCATGCAGGACCAAGCCTGGTTTTATGTAGTTCTGGAATCTAACCCGGGACTTTGTGCAAACTAGGCAAGCATTATACCAACTGAGCTGCGTCCTAAGGATCTGCTTGCTTGTTTGTTTGAACTGAGACGGGGCCTCGTTCTAGTCCTGGCTGGCCTTGAACTCCTGGCAGTCTTCCTTCCTTGTGGTCTTGTGTCACCACACCCAGCATCCATCGGGGCTTTAGGAAGGGTCCTTTCCTGCGATCTACTCCCTGGTTTTCTCCGGGATGGCAGGTTTTAGAAGGAAGAGCTGTCCTGCCTTATCAAAGGTCCATACAGGAGGATCACAAGTTCAGAGTCTCCTCAACTACATAGCAAGTCTGAGGCCAACCGAGGTAAACAAAACTCTGTCTCAAAAAAAAAAAAAAAAAAAACCAAACCAAGCCTTATTTAGCCTTCCCTTTGTGAAGTTACTCTTCTCCCTTCCCAAACGGTGCTCTTGGAAGAAAGTCTCTCTGCACTGCCCACACCTATGACCTGTGAGTGAGTCAGAGTCTCAGGGCTGAAAATCAGGTCCTCCCAGTCCTGGCCCACACCCTCTGCTCTTCTGAGCTTGGCTTAGCTGACCTGGGCCTCACATGCCCTGGCACAGCGGCCCCTCGGTGGCCTCGTCTGCAGCCACTTCCCTGTTAGTCACTGCCCTCAGGCACACTGCCTTCCTTGTCCTTCCATGTGGTCGGGCCTCTTAGGCCTGTACCCAGCCTCTCCCTCTGCCACTTCCACCTCCTGCTCAATCTGCTTCCAGCCAGTTTCTGTGTGTGATCATTCAGGTTACAGCATGGACATCTCTGCTGGAGACATCGGGAGAGCTCTGCTCATGATCTCTGGGAGCCCTCACCACAGACAGTCTGTCCATCCACCCACTCAGCTACCAGTGCTGAAGCCTTGCAGAAGGCACAGTGCCCTTGAACACAGCTAGGGTGCACTGTTGAGGACCCTGACAAAGGGCTGAGAGGGAGAGTGTCTCCCAAACACTTGAAAGATGAAAAGGAGGGCCGAGCCTAGTGGCACGCACCTTTAACCCCGGCACTCTGGAATGAGTGAGTTCCAGGGCTGACTGGTCTACTAGCGGTTCTAGACTAGTGAGGCCAAAGAGGGAGACCCCATCTTGACAGAAAGATAGAAGCACCCGCACCCACACACCATGGGTACTAGAACTGCAGCTCAGAGGTATAGATAGCACTTGCTAACATTGGATTTGATTCTCAGTAACACACACAGATAGAGATACAGAGAGAGAAGGAGAGAGGTGGAGGAAGAGAGGGGTGAAAGGAGAGGGAGGGAGAGAGAGAATATGAAGAGCCAAGTGTAGGTACATACACATCTGCAACTTGAGGCAGGGGGACTGCTTTGACTTTGAGGCTGTCTGGAGCCCACAGCTATTACCAAGTCAGCCATAGCAACAAGACACTGGCGTGCATCTGTTATCCCAACTCGTGCAAGGTGGAGGGAGCAGGGGTCAGGATTTCAGAGCTGGCTTTTGATTTATAGCAAAAATAAGGCTGACCTGAGTTACCTGAGATCCTGTCTCAAAAAAGCAAAATAAAAATAAATTAGGAGGCAGGAGATGCCTTTCATCTCAGCCCTGGGAGGCAGGGGCAATACACACACACACACACACACACACACACACACACTATATATATATATATATATATATATATATATATATATATATATATATATATATTCTGTATTAAATAAAAAAAATAAAATAATAATTAAAAAATTATAAGTACACAACAATAAAATAGGGGGAAAGTTACCAGTCACCAGTGCAGGAGGATTCACACCACAGGCAGCAGCCATACCCAGAATGGGAGAGCACTTACTGAAGAGTTTCCTGCTTACCCCTGAGAGACACCAACAGCTCCAGCCTCGGGGATGAATGAGAAGGTTGATCCAGAGCAACCCTGGAGAAGAAAGCAGAGGTACCCTCACTACAGCCCTGCCTGCCTGCCTGCCTGCCTGCCTGCCAGACCCTCCAGATGGTCGTCTGGGACCTGGGCCTAGAGCTTCATGTGTGCTGGTTGTGACAGTATCAGCCCCTCCCCCAGCTTGGCAGAAACAAATGTCCACGCTCCCCCCAGAGCCTAGCCCATCATTCTAGGTCTGAGGGGATCCTGGACAGACTTTCTAAAGGCTCACAAGCAGGTGAAGAAAGTCTGGCAGCTCTGGTTTATCTGAGGCTGGAGTGCAGCTCCGGGGCTTCTTGGGGCTTCATGACAGAGCATTAGTCCCTGTCCTCCCTGCTGTGAGCCACCGAGATGCGAAATCAATCAGCTAAGGTGTCAGGCATCCAGCCTCTAAGAAGTAATTCCTTTAGGAAGGGCCATGAAAGAGGAGTCCCCACGACTGAATCCTGATGGCTTTGTAAACGGTGAGACAGAGCATGAGAACCACACAGGTGCATGTACTGTCTCTTGCCACATGTCCTGTGCTTCCTCAGGACTCTGGACCAGCACTTCGTTATACTGATGGAAAGTGTATAATATGCTGGCGCCCACATGAGGGGATAAGGCAGTCTGAGCCGAAACATGAGCAGAGCCAGGCCAACAAAGCCCAGGACGGAACATTTGCAGCACAGACTCTAAGATCATTCTGACTAAATGGTTAAAACAGTAAGTTCCCAGCTGGCTTTGGTTTTATTGTTGTTGTCATTGGGTTTGTTTTTGTTTTTTTGAGATAGAATTTTGTACAGCCCACCCTGTCCTCAAACTCCCCAGGAATCAGTTCCTCCTGCTTCCATCCCCCCAAGTGCTAGGAACACGGGTATCATGGCTGGTTTTATGAGTCGCTGAGGGTGGAACTCAGAGCTCTGCACTTGTTAGGCAAGTACTTTACCAACTGAGCTACATCCAGGGCCCTTAAAAATGTTTACGGGAGCCGGGCCGTGGGGGTGCACACCTTTAACCCTAGCACTCAAGGCAGAGGCAAGTGGATCTCTGTGAGTTCAAGGCCAGCCTGGTCTATAAAGGGAGTTCTGGGACAGTAAGGCTGGGGAGGGAGCAGAGATTGAGGAGCCTGGAGACATGGCTCCCCACAAGGACATGAGAACACTGGCTGCTCTTCCGAGGACCCTGGTTTGGTTCCCAGCACCCACATTTTCTTAGTCAGGGTTTCTATTCATGCACAAACATCAAGACCAAGAAGCAGATTGGGGAGGAAAGGGTTTATTCAGCTTACACTTTCCACATTGCTGTTATTACCAAAGGATGTCAGGACTGGAACTCAAGCAGGTCAGGAAGCAGGAGCTGATGCAGAGGCCATGGAGGGATGTTACTTACTGGCTTGCTTCCTCTGGCTTGCTCAGCCTGCTCTCTTATAGAACCCAAGACTGCCAGCCCAGAGATGGTCCCACCCACAAGGGACCTTTCCCCCTTGATCACTAATTGAGAAAATGCCCTACAGCTGGATCTCATGGAGGCATTTCCCCAACTGAAGCTCCTTTCTCTGTGATAACTCCAGCCTGTGTCCAGTTGACACAAAACTAGCCAGTACACACATGGTGGCTCATAACTGTGGGGTTCATTTCCAGGAAACTTGATGCCCTCTTCTGGTCTCTGTGGGCACCTGCTCTTACAGGAACACATATACACAGCCAAAGCATTCATACACATAAATAAAATAAAGAAAAAAACAGAATAAAGGAATAGAGGCTGAAGACTGAGTGAGAAATTTCATTCTATATTTGTTGCAAGTTCCAGACAGACAGATGGAGAAGGTAGTCAGACAGACAGGCAGACAGACAGTGTGGGGCAGAAGCAAGCTGATGGCTCAGAACCCGACTTAGAGCCAATGAAAAGCAGCCTCCAGATCCCAGGAGGCCAGGGTCTGGCTGGACGCCTGCTCCAGTGCCGGAAGGTCTTTAAATGTGGGCCCTGGCTCTGCCCTCCCGCTCCAACATGGGCATCCAGGGGCACAGAGCCCCTTCTCGTTCTGAGGCCGCACACAGTGCGAAGCAGTCCCCATTGTGGAAGCCTGTCAGCCTGCTGCCGGCTCTCCCTGCCAGATGTCCTTAACCCACTGTTCAGTCTTTGTTGTCCTGCCTCCGCCTCCCTGGTTATCTGTGGGTTTAAAATAGACAGGCAAGTGAGGAATGCTGCCTAGCTACTCAGCTGCTACCAGCCCTGCTTGCAGCCTCAGCTCTCCCAAATCCTTCCCTTACAGCAAGAGGAACCGCTCGTTCCACCTGTGTCAGAGCTCTCTCTACTGAGTTAAAAGGAAAACTTTGAATTCAGAAAACCAGCCAAAACACGACTGCAACTGAGAGTCTCTGAAAGGATACATTAGAACATAGCTCATAAAGATTCCACTCTAAGGCTATTGTGGTCCTACTAAGAGTCAAGGACACACATCAGGACCAGGCTGATGGAGTCCAACCGATATTCTTCATGTTCTTTTGTAAAGAGAATGTTTTATTTTTACATAAAAGAGCCAAGACACAGTCTCACTTTCCCGATGGGAGCACTGAGTCAAAGAAGCAAAGTTCGAGGCCAGCCTGGTCTACAATGTGAGTTCCAGGCCAACCAGAGTTACATATTCTCTACATAGCCCCAGCTGTCCTAGAACTCACTCTGTAGACCAGGCCAGCTCAAACTTGCAGGAGCTCACCTGCCTCTGCCTCCCAACTGCTGGGATTAAAAGTCTGAGTATGTGTGTAGACCATATCATTCTCACTGACCTCTGACCTATTTCTACACCTTGTCTCCTTGATTATCACACAGTTCTTTCTTTGAGACTTTATTAATTATGCATAGGGGTGTGTGTGTGTGTGTGTGTGTGTGTGTGTGTGTGTGTATGCACACAAGCACAGGTGACTTCAGAAGCCAGATGTGTCAGATTCGTAGCTAGATTCGGAGTTAGATGGTTGTGAACTGCCTAACATGGGTACTGGGAACTGAAGCTGTGTTCTGGAGGAGCAGCCAGTGTTCTTCATTTCTTTTTTTTTGTTTGTTTGTTTTTTTGAGACAGGGTTTCTCTGTATAGCCCTGGCTGTCCTGGAACTCACTTTGTAGACCAGGCTGGCCTCGAACTCAGAAATCTGCCTGCCTCTGCCTCCCGAGTGCTGGGATTAAAGGGTGTTCTTCATTTCTGAGCCGTCTGCTGCTCTTCCATACATGTCCTCATCCTTGTATGTAAACTTCAGGAGAAGGCTGGGCCTGCTTTGTTCACTGCCTGCTTTTATCCCTACAATTCCCAGTTGTAGAAGCTGCTCAGTAAAGACGCATGAGATGAGGGATGAGTGAACGCACACTTGGGGGTAGAAGGACAAATGGAGCAGGGCTCAGATATCTCTCAGTTATACATGTCCTCTGATAGTGAAAATGCTGGATGCTTTGTGGGAGCCTCTGAAACAACACAACACATTCTCACATTCTCTCTCTCTCTCTCTCTCTCTCTCTCTCTCTCTCTCGGCTGCCTTATCCCATTTACCCCAAATCTGCTCTTTCATTCCAACTACAGAGTTTGGTGTTTTTGTTTTAACGTAATGTGTGATGTGTGCGATGTGTGTGCCCATACTACAGCGTGCCCTGGAGGTGAGAGGACGCCTCTCAGGAGTCTGTTCTTTTCATCCAACACCATCTGGAGAGCAAACCCGGGTTATAGAGTATGTACAGCGTGCAGCTTTCCTTGCTGAGCCATCTTGCTGGCCCATCATGTAGCCCAGGCTACCTTTGAATTCCTAGTCAGCCCTGGGGTGGGGTTGCTGGTCTCTGTTGTTGCACTGGGCTCCTAGTACTTTCCATATAAGGCCTTATAAGGCCAAACTGCAGGGAAAGGGTGTGACAAAGAAAAGGGGGCCATCTGCCCATCACATCCTAGTGGGCGGGCCAACTGCCCATCACATCCTAGTGGGTGGGCTTCTGGAACCCCAAGGAAGGATGGAAGGGTGAGGGGTACATGAGTCTAAAGTGTGAGACGGCCTAAGAGGCTCTACACGGGCAGAGCCACCTCCAGATGAGCTGTGTGAGGTGTCATGAAATCAACTCCCATCCTCACACCTTTCCTCCCCGAGACATGCAAAACTTCACAGTGATTAGAATGTTCCAGATTTGGTGCCTGAATTAACACCTTCTGTTGAAAAGAATCTTCACTTAAGAGAAAAAAAAATGGCATGGAATTAAGACAATAGCGCCGGAAGAAACCCCAGACTTTTTGCTGTATTGCTAAGGAGAAGGAAAGCTGGATTCAGTGTTGCAGGCTTATAATTCCAATTACTCAGGAGGCCTTAGTAGGAGGGTGACAAGTTCAAGGTCAGCCTTGGGCAACTTAGTGAAACTGTCTCAAACATAAAAAAAAAAAAAAAAAAAAAAAAAGGCCAGAGAGAGGGCTCCACTCGTGTGCACACACACTACACACAGATAGATAAGTTTAAAAAAGAATAAATGAAACATTTTATAGATTGAGTGGCTGGGGATGTAGTGGTTCATTTGCTAGCAAGCTCGCCCAAGAGAAATGAAGCCCCGGGTTTGATCCTCAGTACCACATGTAGTGACACATGAATGATCTCGGCACTCAGAGGCCGGAAGTCATCCTTGTTCAAACGAGAAGCCAGCCTGTGCAACATGAAGACCCCGTCTTAAACACCAGAAACCAAAATCACCTCCAAAGTCTCGGAGGCAGGCTCAACAGTAGAGGGCTTAGATTCTAAGACAAGGCATCAAATTGAAGGCCAGGATGGCCGCAGCATTGTGCCAATCCTCCTGCCTCAACCTTCCAATTGCCATGATACCATATCTTGTTTAGAGTTTTGTTTTCATTTGGTAGAGAGAGCTTGCCTGGCATGCTCAAGGTCCCAGATTTGACTTTCTCATCAGGATGAGGGAGGGAGGGAAGGAGGGAGGGAGGCAGGGAGGGAGGGAGGGAGAATCCTTCACATGCCATTAGGAAAAAAAAAAACCTAAAGAAATCTAAATAGGGTAGACAATAGAGTTAACACCATTTTACCATTTTGATACTGGTTGGTTATCCATGGCAAATGTGTACATTATAAGATATTAGCAAGTCAAATAGTGAAGGAGCAGATAGAATGTTATGAATTATCTTCTAGATGTTTCTGTCCATCTAAAACTGTTGTAAAGAAGTAGGACCAAGTAGGGCAACTCATGGCTAGAATCCCAGTGCTCAGTGGGATCACTTCAAATTTGAAGTCTGTGTGGTTTATACAGCAAGGCTCCATTCCAAGAAATATAATACAATCCATTCTATTCACCAGGTATGGTATCTCATGTCTGTAATTCCAGCTCAGGGGAGGCTAAAGCCTGAAAGTTCAAAGCTAGCCTGAGCTACATAGCAAGACATTGTCTCTAAAAAAACAACAGGAGCTTGGGCGATGGTTTACTGGGTAAAGACAGTTGATAAGCCTGATGACTTGGGTTCTGTTCTTGGGACCCCCATGGTGGAAGGAAGGCAATGCGCTCCTTTGACATCTCTGCAAGCATGTACAAACTCCCACCTCCACAGCGTAAACAATTCAATGTAATCAAAAAGCCAAAAAAAAAAAAAACCCCATTAAGAATTAAGAATTGTTTTGGTTCGATTTCTAGGAATTTCATGGCTGTTTTTTTAGATGTTTAGTGTTCATGCCAACATTTGGAAAGAACAAGGAAAAACCAAAATGTTGCCATTGGGACAAAGGCATACTGTGTGACAGTAAAAAAGAATTTGGGGGCTGAAGAGGTGGCTCAGTGGTTAAGAGCATGCTCTGTTTCTCCCGAGGACCAGAGTTCAATTCCCAGCAACCATGTCAGGTGTCTGTAACTCTATCCAGGCTGCCAGAGCCTCTGTGGGCACCTGCACTCTTGTGCTCGTATTTATACATAATTAAATAATAATCATAATAATATTTAAAAGCATTGGGTATAGTTAAAAGCACTCCAAGGCCAACTCTGTCATCTCACTCCTGCTAAAAGAGAAACCACGTGGCCCTAAAATCAGAAAAGGTTACAGCTAGGAGCAGCGGGGCACACCGTAATCCCAGCTATGGAGAGGCTGGGGCAGAAGGATCTCTGTAAGATCAAAGCCAGCCTGGTGTGCATGGTGTCCTGTCTCAAAAAACAAACAAACAAACAAACAAACAAACATCCGTAACAAGTAACTATCTGTTCATTATGGTTACCTCCAGGACGCAGGACAACAGATATTTCCAAATTTTCTACATTTGACAAACTTACCGCACAAAATGCCTGTTTCGTGGTCTCTGCCCACACCTGTTCCCTGCCCGCTCACTCCCCCTCTACTTTCAGATATTGGGTTTGATTTGAGACAAAGTCTTACTTTGTAGCTTCCTCTGTAGCCCAAGCTGGCCTTGAACTCAGGGCAATCCTCCTGTCTCAGCTTTTCAAGTGCTGGGATTATCAACATGAATCACCACAACTGGCTTTGGTAGTGTTTAATGGCAAAACAAAACAAACAAACAAACAAAAACCCCACAACAACCCAAAAAAACCAAAACAAGAACAGGAACAACAAAACCCCCTCTATTATGTGTAAACATCACATTTTCTCTCTTCTTCCTCATGTAGTCTAGCCTGGCTTCAGATTTAATAGGCAGCCGAGGATGGCCTTGAACTTCTAATCTTCCTACCTCTCCCCCCATGGGTCCTAGAATACAGATGTGCACCACAACGTATGCAGTACTGGGAACTGAACCCAGGACTTCATGCATGTTAAATCAACATACTAATTTACCATATTCCCTAGCCTATGCACAGCACAGATTCTTTGTCCACTCTGCTGTTGATGGGCCCTTAGATTAATTCTGGATCTTGGCTTTCACGAACATTGCTATAATTAACACAGCTGTGCAGGTACCAGAAGTGGTATGGCTTGTTTATATAGTAGCTCCAGCTATTATACGGATTTCTATAATGGCAGCGGTCATTTAATTCCCACCAGTAGTGTATAAATCCTCCTCTCTCTCCCACCCACCCCACATTGGTAGCCATCACTGGATATCATCTTTCTTTATTCTTGTTGTTGATTCTCCTTGGTTGTTTTTTTGTTTTGTTTTGTTTTGAGGGTGTTATTTTGGGGAGGGGGGTTGAGACAAGGTTTCTTTATGTAGACTTAGCTGTCCTGGAACTTGCTCTGTAGATCAGGGTGGCCTCGAACTTATCCTGAGAGCTGGGATTAAAGGCGTCTGCCACCACCCAGCTAGTTTTGTTTTGTTTCGTTTTTAATGTGTTTTGAGTGTTTAGCCTGTATGTATGTGCACCGTGTGGATCTTTGGCCCTTAGAGGTCAAAAGTGGACTCAGGTCCCCTGAAACTGGAGTTATAGATGGCTGTGAATCACCAGGTAGATACTGGGAATCAAACTTGGCTCTTCTGCAAAAAGCAACAAGTACTCTAACCACTGAGCCACATCTCCAGCTCCTATAGTTCCTTTTTTAAAAACATGCTCTAGAGACAGTTTTGGTGTCAAGTTTCTCCCTAGAGTGCTGAAGTCAAGTCTCTGGAAGTCTGCTCTGAACCTGCTGAGCACACATAACGAAAGCAGAATGTATCCCCAGGCTCGGAGGAGGGGAGTGGAGACAAAGGGACGGTCAGTCAGCTCTGTGAGATAAAGGAGCTCTACAGCAGTGACATGGCATGCAGCGTACATGTCCAGAATGCCACACAGCCAAGCATCTAGTAATGCTTAGAATGGCTAACATGGCACTGTGACACACGTGGGCCTTTCGAACCAGCACTTGGGCGTGGAGACAGAATACACATAAGTTTCAGGCCAGCCTAGTCTACAAAGCAAAGTTCAGGCTAGCCAGAGGTATAAAGGGACATTTCTCAAAAGAAGGAAGGAAGGAAGGAAGGAAGGAAGGAAGGAAGGGAGAGGAGGGGAAGGGAGGGGAGGGGAGGGGAGAGGAGAGAAGAGAGGAGGGTAGAGGGAGGAGGAGAAAGAGAGTACCAGTGAAATGGGCAGATGGCTCAGAGATTAAAATGCTTTCCCAGCAGGCCTGACAACCCATGATTTACTAGAAACCACATTAACAAACAAACAAACAAACAAACAAACAAACAGGATACCTGAATGCAGTGCAGACACGGACAACCCCAGGGCTGCTAAGCTGTGTGGTGGAGCCTGGAACCTCCTTTAGAGCCCCGCGCAGGTCAGCAGGTCACGAGGATGAGATGCTGCATCAGACAAGGCAAAAGGAAAGAATCAATTCTCCAAACGCATGAGCCCACACTCACGTGTATGGATATATACAAATCACCATAGATTAAGGAAGTAGGCTATCAGTTACCCTCGGAACAGGGCGAAAGGAAAATGGCTGGAGGAGGAAGGATGCGCGGCTTCAACTCACTCTGTGATGTACCTTCCTTCATCTGGTAAGCATACTGGTACATAAGTTAAAAAAAACAAGACTCAATCTTCAAAACAAAATAATCAACTTTAGGGTTAGAGAGAGGGCTCATCAATTAAGAGTATACACTATTCTCACAGAGGACCTAAGTTTGGTTCCCACCTTCATCAGGCAGCTTACAACTCCCTGTCGCTCTAGTTCTAGGAATCTGACACCCTCTTCTTGCCTGTGGTCTTGCCCACAGAACCACACACATCAACACATAATTAAAAATAAAACCTTTAACACCATAACCAACTATGACGTAAATGTGGTTGCACACGCTTTGGTAATCCCAGCACTCGTGATGCCAATGCAGGGGAATCACCCCGAGTCTGACGCCAGCCTGGGTTACATAGTGAGATCTTGTCTTTAAAACAAAACAACCTCCCCCTAAAACCCAAACCTTAAAACCAACCCTCTCAACAACCCTCACATCCTCTATTTTCATGGCACCCCAAAATAACATCAGCTTTAAACAGTCGTTAACATCCTCTGTGTATCTTCTTACTCTCCAAAGCCAAAACCGTATCCACACTTTTATCCTTGCGGATGACTAGTGTGAAGGTAACTCTGGGTATTTAGGTGTGTGTGCACGATGGCGTGTCAGGCTGTGAGTCTTCAAAGGGTGCGGCTCCTACACCTGATGCCTTGGGGAATAATTCCTCCAGCACCTACACACACAGCTGCACAGCCTGGGCCAGCACATTCACACATGTTCCCCCACCTTCTCCAACCAGAACCCTTTCCCCTTATCTCTGAGACAAAAATCTTACCCAACAGCAAGGCTGCTCTGGGACTTATCATGGAGCTCAGGTCTGAAACTCAACAGCAATTTTCCTGCTTCAGCTCTGCAAATGCTGAGATGACAGGAACAAGCTACCACACCTGGCTTCAAATTGGACATCATTTATGAATAATCTTACCAGTGGCCACTGAAGAGAAGGAATTTTGCCTAAGGTTAGAAGATCTCATCATTCAAATAGGAAGGACTTTTCCCTCTCTATTTTAAAAGTGCTATGTGCTTGTCTAATAACTCCTGATACTGTGTAGCAGGAGATGCCTGCCTGCCTTATCCAGCAACAACATTCCCTTTGAGAAGGAGCTTTGCCAGGCATATGAATATGAATATGTATATGTATATGACTATGTATATGTATATGACTATGTATATGTATATGACTATGTATATGTGTGTATGTATGTATGTATTATGTGGCCCTTGTTCCCTTAGAGCGCAGTCCTCCTGTCAATCCACAAGTATTACAGGAAATGTAGGTGCAGAGAGAAACATAAACACCACACAACCAAAACAAGAGAAGAGCATGAAACCCCGCCAGTGCATCCACACAGGCAGGTCCAACATCAGCTCCCAAAGCCTTGACATGGTTTTCTCTACTTCTCTCGGTCCTTTGAAGAGCAATGAGATGTTTTTAGAGTAGCAGAAACAAGACAATTTTGCGGTTTGCTCTGACAAAGGAAGTGGTAGGTAACGTGAATAGCTCGGTGGCAAAGCAGCAGGTGTGGGCTCTGGCAACAGGCAAGGCTGGAATGCTGCCGTGTAAGCAGAAACTGCCTTGCTATGTTTTTTTGAGACAGGGTCCCATATAACCCAGCCTGACCTTCCCTAGTGCTGGGAGCATGTATGTTGTGACCTCTGGCTTCCTGGCTTGCTCTTGGTCTCCTGTTTAGTGAGATGGGCTCTTTCCTCTGAGTCCTCTGACCTTTAGTCTTCCTCTCATCTTCTGTGGGCACTGTTAAGACGTTCTACCTTAAACCTCAGGTGGATTCTCCCCGAGAGCATAGCTATACCGTTTAGGCAGGTCTGATCTTTTCCAGGAGAGGGAAAAAGAGAAAATATCATAAACTCAGCTTCCTACATCCCTTTTTGTCTTTATTGTGTACTTTTTTTTCTCCCCTCAGGATCATATTTCTCGACCAATTATAACTTAAAGGGAAGAAACCCCAAAAGTTTCCTTTCTAAAGTCGGCAAAACCTTCTTCTTGTAGTTAAAGTGAAACACCTCTTCTAACTTTGTGTGCTTGCCCCGAGCACAAAGGGCTAGGAGACTGGAACCAGTGTAGTCCAGCCAAATGTTCGGCTATAGAGACACACGAGTTGTCATTTCCATATAGACAGGCCGCACCAGTCAGCCACCAAGCATCTACCGAATGCCTGACCACTCAGGACAGTTACAAGATCAGCCTGGTATGATGCTAGAGTGACGGATGCCAGACTGTGAGTCAGGAGACCTACCAATTATTTGACTTGGGGGTTGGAGACTCCAGCTTCCCTGTTCCAGGGCCTCAGTGTCCATACATACAGGTGGAGATTAGCCTGGGCTGTGGGTTTCTTCCAACTAGAAACCATGATGAAGCATGAAGCAGGGGGATGAATTCCCTCATCCCTCCATCCCCAGGTATCTTCAGACAGCTGGAGAACCTGAGAGGATGACTGTAAATTTTGAGGTCTTCAAGGGCCCAGTGTGGTCCACCCGGATGGGTGGACACCTTCCCCCTGGCCAAAGGGGCCACCCGCATGTGTCCATGTTTATAGCGCTCCAGTCATACTTTCTCACTCATAAAGTGGCCCAAGCTCTTCTTGCTTCAGGGCCTTCACACACATTGGACTTGCTGTGTGGGCTTCCTACAGGAATGGTGGTGGCTTTGTGCTTTCTTCAGATCTCCTCAGTGGCTACTTCCTCGAAGGTCACCTCTTACAAGTCTCTTAAGTTCTTTCCTATTATGTTATTTTGGTTTTGGTTTTGTTTGTTTGGGTATTTGTTCTTTGAGTTGCTGGGATAATCATTTTGTCTGTTTGGGTCCCCTTGGCAGGCACATGTAGGTAGGACGTCTTGTCTTATTCAGGACTGTACACTTAGCCAGGAATAGTGGTTCATGTCCGTGATCCCAGTTTTCAGAGGGTGCCCTAGTACTGTGAGTTTGAGACTGAGTTCTCGTCAGCCTGGGCTAGAGTGAGATCCTGCTTCAAAAAATTTTTAAAAAGATAAAATTGTGGGACTGGAGACATGGGTCAACAGTTAAGAGCACTTGTTGCTCTTGCAGAGAAACTACGTCAGTTTCCAGTACCTATGTCAGGGGTTCACTGATCTCCAACCTCAGCTCCAGGGGCTGGGACACCATCTTCTGGCCTGATTGATACTGTACTAAATTCTGAAGGTGCTGATGGACTCTGGTCTTATTTCTAGAGTTTCCTTCTTCCAGACTCTGAGATTCCGTTTAGACTCAGAGGCTTCAGGGATTTTTTTTTTTTCTCATTGTTTGCTTTTTCTTTGTCTTTGGTGTTAGTTTTTGAGGCAGGGTCTCTCAATGTGGACCTGACTTGCCTGGAACTCACAAACGTAGGGATTGAAGGCAAGAGCCACCAAGGCCACCCTGTCTGCTCCTCGATATACTTGTCTACTTTTTTTTTTTTTTTTAACCTTGAGGGGAAAAATAAAAATAAAGGCTTTTATGACCTCACAACATACTCACCTCCACCGCAGTGACATCATGACCGCGTGATGGCGTCACAAGGCTCTCGACGTCCCTTCTAGCTCCTCCTCTGAAGCCTCCGACTCCGCGGTGCTTTCGCGCGCCGATGACGTCACACCCAGCGCTGGCGTCAAGTGCCCCCCCGCGAGGGGTGGGGCCTGAGGGCGGCGCTTCCGGTCGGCGGAGCTAGGCGGCCCGAGTGGCGGCGGCGGCGGCGGCAGCGGCCGAGTGGCGGGATGGCGGGCGCCGTGAGCGAGGCGCGCTTCGCGGGGCTGTCGCTGATGCAGCTGCACGAGCTGCTGGAGGACGATGCGCAGCTCGGCGACATGGTGCGGGGGATGGAGGAGGTGAGTGCCTTGGAACCGGGGGGAAGGGAAGGGGGTGCTGGGACGGCTCGCTGGCTGCCAGAGTGGGGCCCTGACGCGAGAATTGGGGGCACCGAGGGCCCCAGGCCGGTTTGAATCTGGGATCGGAACCTAGAAGCTAGACATGGGTTCTTTGGGGCCGGGAGAGGGAGTGAAGGCGCCGAGATTGGCATGGTAAGGGTGGAAGTGACTGCCGCTGAGTCTCCCAAGGACTCTAGGGGACCAAAGCAGGTAGACTAGGCATGGATTTGGGAAGGTTTTGAAAGGAAAGGTTGGAAAGTCGCGAGGGGCACTGAACCCAGTAAGAGCCGATCGGATCTGGGGACCAAGCTTGTGTTGACGGACCGTTCAAAGATGGGCTTGTGGGGAGCAGAGATCTGTAGCTGAGATGGGATTCTGAGATGGGGGTCCTCGAAGTTCAGAGACTCCAGGCCACAGCCAGCCAGGGTAAGGTGGGAAAGGGCCCAGTGGCTGCCCGCTCTCCCAAAAGACCCTTTCCCGTGAAAGTGGCTTTGGGAGAGTTGGCGCAAGAGTTCCTTCGGTGGTTCTGTGAACGGTCTGAGCGAGGATCGCATTCCCCAAGCATCCCGGCCTTCTTGTAAAGAAAGGATTGAGGGAATTCTAGCGTGCCTGCCTCTGCCCTACAGCTGTCTGCCCACCTCTTTGGGCTCCTGAAATTGCTTCTGGCAACAGAGCAAAAGGAAGCTGGGAGCTGTCTACTGACCCCCCCCCCCCCCCATAGCCCAACGCCAGCCCAGCCTCTGGAAGGCATGCGGCCGCCCATGTTTCTGGTTATCTTCCTCCACACCTCGCCTGTGGTTTGCTAGGAGGAGTGACTGACTTCACCCTTGCCGATATGCCCTCTGGACTTCCCCTTTTCCTTCTCTCCCAACTGGTCCTGACGCTGATGTTAGGAGTCAGGAGCTGTCTGATCCTGCTCTCTGTGGCCCACTACCTCCTTTGTCTGGGAAGTCTGAGCTTCCCTAAGCCCACAGTGCTTAGTTTTTTTGCCTCATGCCAGAAGCTGGTATGGGGGGAGCTTTTTTTTTTTTTTTTTTTTTTTTTTTTTTGGCTTGCTTTCCGAAGAGGAATTGTTAAGCACCCAGCCAGCCCCTTTCCAAGGGGGCTTGTAAGAAGGTTGTACATTCAGAATCCCTGGAAAACCCTCAACAGATCATTGTCTGCCGCTACAGAGAGGCCACTGTAGTAAGATGGTATCAGGGTTTCCATTAATACACCCCTTGTATTCACGGGCTTTGCAGCTTGGCACATAGAACCTTGCCCTGAGATGCAATTTCTTCAGTTTGTGGTCTCCATGTGGCACTGTCTATTTTCAGAGAATAATAAGAGACCAAGAAAAAAAAATCCATCTTTCTTGACTGAATGAGAATTCCATGCCTGCACAAGAAAGGACAGTCCTTGCTTGGCCTCGCTGCTGTTTCTGAGAGACGTTTTGTTGGCCATGTGCAGGGGGGTGTCTTTCCAGCTTAATAATAAAATGATGGGTATGCCTCTTAGCATGTGACCCTGCCTGCAAGCTGCCACTTTGCTGTATGTGACTGTTCTGTTTCAGTGAGAACAGCTACTGGAACTCTGTAAGTGGAACATCTAACAGCATAAACTCCTACTTAGCGGAGGGATCGCTGGGGAGTGAGTCAAACAGTCAGTGACTCCAGCCTCACCATCCTCCCCCGAGAAACCTAGAGGTCGGTTTGTTGTTTGGTTTTGTTTTTGAGACAGGGTTTCTCTGTGTAGCCCTGGCTGCCCTGGAACTCACTCTGTAGACCAAGCTGGCCTCAAACTCACAGATCCACCTGGTTCTGCCTCTTGAGTGCTGAGATGAAAGGGTGTGCTTCCTTACCTGCCTTAGAACTGGAGCTTGTTAGAGAAAGAGAAAGGCAAATAAATGTAGCAGGACTCTTGATTTAATTTAGGTGGTGGTTGTTTTGTTTTGTTTTGTTTTGTCAAAATGTCCTTCTACCACGGATGGAAATGTGGAGGACTTACCTCACCTGAGGAGGCCACATAGTGTTACTGAAGTTACTCAGCAGCAGATTGTGTCGAGTTTTTAAACTGGGGAAGCAACTTGAAAGCCAAAGTACCTGGTTTCACACCCGTTGTCCTAGTTAGAGGCAGTGTTTTTCAAAGGGATGGGTGGAACCCCAGACAGCGGTTTTTATTTTATTTTTTTTGGTTGTGAAAGTTTCCCTCCCCTGGCCGTTGTGTCACACGTTTGTTTATTTTGGGATGGTTTCAAGAGAGAAAGAGAAGAGTCTGTGAACCATCCTGAACCATCCACTCCTGACCAAATGGAGCATTATGTGAAAGGGTTAGGGAGCTCTTGGGCTGTGGAATGGTAGACTGCGGTGGAGCGGACTTGGCTGTTTTCATTGCTGTGTGGACTGTAGGCAGATTACAGCACCTCCCTGAACAGCTCTTGGGAAGGGCGGGATGATGCTTCATATAGATGACAAGGGTCAGGTGAGATGGTGACTTTTAAACACTGAACACAGTTTATGGCTAGTGTTCAGTAGAGAGTAATTGCTGGAGCTGGGCGGTAGCTCTGTTGGCAAGGTTCCTGCTGGAGAAGCGGGAAGACCTGAGTTCAACCTCCAGAGCCCACATAAAAACCCAGGAATGGTGCCACACAGCTGTCATCCGTTTGTCTCCCCCAGGACAGGGAGACAGGAGGCTCCCTAAGGCACACTGGTCAGCTAGCCTAGCCTAGCGGGGGAGCTGCAGAGACCCTGTCCCAGAAAACAAGGTGGACTGGACCCGAGGAGGCAAGGCCCACCTGAGGGGGCACGTCTGAGGTTTTCCTCTGACCTGCATGCTCGCTCTAGTATGCATGTTGTGTTGTGTACTCGTGTGTATGACCGATGAGCTGGAGAGACGGCTCAGTGGTTAAGAGCCCTGGCTACTTTGAGGGGACCTGAGTCTAATTCCCAGCACCCACATGGTGGCTCATAACCTCATAACCATCTGCAGTAGGCCCATGCCCTCTTCTGTCATGCAGGCGTACGTGTAAATAGTCATAAATAAATACATGTTTAAGAAAGAAAAGAGACTAGTTGATGTCACCCTAACAGATGAATAAAGTTTCGGGTTTTTTGTTTTGTTTTGTTTTTTAAAAATTTAAAGTAAATGTTGACTTGTCGTTAGCCTCAAACATTTTATTTTTCTACAGTCAGAGGGGTCGTGTGACTCAGTGGTTCATGGAAGCGTTGGGGAGTGGAATGGGACTTTCATATAGCACAGCTGAGATGAAGGCTGGCTCTCGCTCTCTCTCTCTCTCTCTCTCTCAGCTGGCAGAAGGACATGTTTTAAATTGTAGGGTGAGGCTTCTCGCAGCCCGAGGGGATGTTTTGTGGCTGCTGTCAAGTGTGGCTTGGTGATGGCCTTCACTGTTAGACTTAACTGCTGTGGGCATTGTCTTCACTATTTTAATTGCAGAGTGTGAGTTTTAGCACAGCTACTGGTCGTTGGGCATCGACATGATGGCAGTGCCCTCTCTCCCTCTTTCCAGCCCTGTGTGCTTTCTGTTTTCTTTTCGGGAAAAAATATTGTTGTGTGTGAGTTGGGAGGTGGGGACCAGGACTGGGACAGGGATGGGACAGGATGGGAGACCGACATGGGGACTGAGACAGGGTCTCCCTGCATAGCTCTGGCTGCCCTGGAACTCATTTTGTAGACCAAGCAGACCTAGGGAGATCCACCTGCCTCTCCGTCTGCCTCCCAAGTGCTAGGATTAAAGGCCTGCCTGCGCCACCACGCCTGGCTGAATTTGTTTTGTGTACACATGGGTGTTGATGCAGGAGTGGGGATCAGAGGACGACTCTGAGGAGGAGGCTCTCTTTCCTTCCTCCGGGGGACGGGAGGTTCTTTCCTTCAAAGACCTCAGGCTTGTGCAACAAAGGGCCTTTACCACCTGAACCAACAGTTTAATAAATAACCTGTTGTAACCAACAGTTACAACCTGTGGGTCTCCACGCCTTTGGAGGTTGAACGACCCTTTCACAGGCTTCTTGTAAGAGCATCAGAATACACAGACATTGACATCACAGTTCACCACAGTAGCAAAACTACACTTAGGAAGTAGTGGTGAGAGTAACTCTGTAGTTGGAGGTCACTACACCATGGGGAACTCCGTTAAATGGTCACAGCGTTAGGAAGGTTGAGAATCCACTGGCTTAAACCGTCTTACTGGCCTGCTTTCTTACTTTATTTTTACTTGGCAGTGGAATGCGCCCTTATCTGTCCACATGAACCCCCTTGACTGGCAAGGCAGTCCCATAAAAGGAACGGTTGCTTGGGGGATTAGGCAAGTACTCCCTGTGTGTCTCCTATGGAAACGGCTGCCTGGTCAAGTTCCGCAGCTTTGTTCCTGTGGGAATGAAGGTACCAGCACACAGAACTGTCGGGAGTCTGAAAGACAGTGTTTTGTGGAAAGGAAAGAAAGAACTCTGGCCTGGAAGTGACTGCTTCCTTGAGGCCTGTTGGGCTGTGACTCGTGTGTGACAGCAGCCACTGCCCCAGTCATAATGGCTCATTGAAATGGAACGCTAACCCAGGACTCCTTTGAAACACACACACACACACACACACACACACACACACACACACACACAGAGGCAGTGGGGTCACACTCCATAGCCCTGGCTATCCTGGAACTGACTATATAAATCAGGCTGGCTTCAAACTCAGAGAGCTCCTACTACCTCTGCCTCCTGAGTGCTGGGATTAAAGGTGTGAACTCTCAAACTTGGCTTTTCCCTTTTTTTTTTTCTTTTTGGTTTTTCGAGACAGGGTTTCTCTGTATAGCCCTGACTGTCCTGGAACTCACTCTGTAGACCAGGCTGGCCTCAAACTCAGAGATCCACCTGCCTCTGCCTCCTAAGTTCTGGGATCAAAGGCGTGCGCCACCACTGCCTGGCGGGTTTTCCTTTTTTAAATAGTAATGTTACAGGTTTATAGGAAGATATGGTAGGTAAGAGTCATGTGACTGGGTGAGTGCCTTTTAAGTCTGTGCCTTTCAGTTTTCTCAACCTTTAGGGAGAGTGGTGGTGCCTGACTTTTTAGGGATTTTATGCAACCCAGAGGGAGTGGTCCCCAGAGGCCATCGCTCCCTCCCTTTCTTAGAGCTTTTCTGAGCTGATGGATTGAAGCTGGCTGAATTGTCTGAAGCAGCTGGACTGTCACAAATTTGAGACCAGACCGTAAGAGACGGTCTCTCAAAAATGAAAGAGACTAGGGTCTGGGCCGGGCCAGTCTCGCTGCCCCTCGCGGCACCGGAGCATAAGCTCCCTCAGTCAGACATGTCCCTTGGCGTCTTCTTTTGTGTCACCTGTGGCATTTGATAGCCATTTTATAACCTGTTCACTTCCCTGTGGCCCCATGCCTTCATTTTTCACACGTGTTTTCCACACTGTCACCAGCATGGTGTCTGATGTATAGGGCGTCTCCATCAGTGCCACGGTGAGCGGTGGCCTGGTTTCAGTGGATGAAGAATGTCCCTGATCGAGTGTGGAAGAGGGGCGCCTGTAGGTGAAATGAGGACCCAGTTGGAATGTGGGGCTCCAGCAGGGCACCTCCAGGACAGGAGCAAGTGTGTTAGGCTCTGGGGCTCCTCCAGAACATGTCTGAGATCCGGGACTTCAGCCAACCTTCCCTGGGGCTTGGAAATCAAAGAGCCTATAAGGTTTGCATGACCACCAGGTAGTCAGTGTGTGATCAGAAGCAAGGAGGTGCCATCAAAAAACCGGAAGGAGTTCTGGGAATTGAGTGACCCCCATTTTGATGTCCTCTCACTGTGCTTCTGTCTGTACTGGCCTGAACTGGCCTAAAGTGGAACCTGGAGTGACCGTTTGCACCTGATCTGCAGTGGCTGTGCCCCTGCCCTAAGGAAGGCCAGCTGTGTTGTTCATGAGGTCCTGACTGCAGTATTTGGAGTGGACGTTGCCATGGGGATTTGTGCCAGGCACACAGTCCAAGGTTATCCGCAAAGACTCAGTGGCAGTTGACCAGGCAGCCTCTGGTGCCGAGAGCGTGCTGAGACTAGAGCTGTATCTGGCTGTTTCCTTCCTGGCTGTCACTTGGAAGAACTCTCCGTAGCAGCAGGACAGAGGCAGAAGCATAGCTCCTTGTGGGATTTCTTCGTGAAGAATGGAATTTGAGGTGTGAGGTATGATGTACTTGGGATTGTTATCTCTAGGCTACATAACTAACTCTCACTTAGCAAACTCAGTTGACCCCGGAGTGGAGCTTACTGGATAGACCAGGCTGGCCTCAAACTCTCATCCCTGCCCCTACCTCCCAAGTGCTGACATTAAAGGCATGTGCCACAACCCCTGACATTTTTTTTTTAATTGTACATTTTTATTTATATGTGTGCCTGTGTGGAAGTCAGGACAGCTAGTGGGAGATGGTTCTCTCCAGCATGTAGGCCTCAGTGATTAAAGTCAGAGTGCTAGCATGTGTACATGCTAAGCCATCAGGCTGGCCACATACTTCTTTTAAATCAAAGCTTTTGTTATCTCCAAGGGTTAGCGAGTGGCCTCTTGAGGTCGTGTTCGTGTCCATAGCTCAGTGCCCAGCACAGTGAAAGGACACAGTGGCGGCTAATTAATGTTTGCCTACCGACAGCTGGTTCTCCTTTGTGTGCACATAGTTGAGTTTGAGGTTTATTCATTACTCAACCCTTGTGGAGAACCTGTTCTCTCTGGGGATGTGAAACCGGTAAAAGCCACAGTTTTCTTTTTCTTTCTTTCTTCCTTTTTTTTTTTTTTTTTTTTTTTTTTTTTTTTTTTTTTTTTTTTTTTTTTTTTTTTTTTTTTTTTTTTTTTTTTTTTTTTTTTTTTTTTTTTTTTTTTTTTTTTTTTCTTGTGGGGCTGGGGATAGAACCCGGTGCCTTCTGAGTTCGAGACAGGCTCTCTACCACCAAACCGGACCCTCAAAGCCAAGGATCATGCTGGTATACACAGCTAAGTCCACAAGACATGTTTTAAGTACTGGACCTTAACACACTGTAGTCAGGGGAAACGCAGCGTGTTTGGGTCATGGAGGAAGCCTTTGAGGCATGGAGGAAGGTCACAGTGTTTTCTGGCTGAGCGTGACTCAGCTGGGATCCAGAGGTTGAGGTATAGGTAGGTCATCAGCAGTTAAGGGAGTGGGCTCTAGGGCCAGGGTGGACAGCAGGAACAAAAACTCCCCGCAAGGTTCTGGAGCTCCGCAGGCGCAGTGACATACTAACATGCTTGAGGGACTAGTGCTAGGCTGATGCTAGAGAAGCAGGCGGGCAGCACCAGATGGCCTTGCAGGCCGCCAGGGTAAGGAGCTTGGCCTGATCCTCTGGAGAGCCACTCCAGGATTTAAGCCAGGGAGCGTTGCGGTTGGCTACCCTTGACATTTATGGAGATGAGCCTGCTCTGCGTGGGGGAGCCTGCTCTGCGTGGGGAGTATGAGGGATGAGTTAGAGGGGGGATAAGATGAGGAAACGTGAAGATCAGTTAGGGTAAAAAATAAGATTGAGCCTCGAGCAGCCACAGTAGTGGGCTTCAGGGCTGCAGGCTGTGCTCCCACCAAGCCACCGGGACTTGCTCTACCCAGATGGGGGAATAGTGAACTGGTCTTGTGTGTCTGTCAGTTGCATGGTAGAGAGGGATATAGTGGAAAGCTAATAAATCCGTGTGTGTGTGTGTGTGTGTGTGTGTGTGTGTGTGTGTGTGTGAGTGTGTGTGTGTTCAGCAAGAAAATGACAGGAAAAAAGGCAGCATGAGTTTTAAAAACTACAAGTTGGGAAGTCAACCATATGTATATATGTGTGGATTTGCTTTCGGTAATGGCCGGAGGATGATAGCATCTTGCTGTGTAGCCCAGGGTAGCCTCAAATAGGTGCTCTCCTGCCTCAGGCTCTGAAGTACTAGGACTACAAGTTGTGGCTATCATATGTGGGAGGAAATGGGGAGACTGAGACAAGATTTGGGGTGCAAGGAAACTTTGAGGCAAGTTTCCCAAATACTAGTTTGGTCACTGTTAACACAGAAGTATCAACAATAGCCTCCTGAGACAGGCGCCGTGTTCTTTGCCTGTTACCCTAGCTGTGGGGTGCTCGGGTTTAAGGCTGCAGGAGTTAAGGCTAGACAGGGAGACATAGTTTATTTAATAAAAGAGAAGAAGCTGCAGTTCAGGTGGCATTCATTTAATCCCCAGCACGGGATGCCCAGTGCATAGAGCCCCTGTGTGGTCCTAGTACTTGGGAGCCAGAGGCTGGAGGATCAGGCTTTCAGGACCATCCTCAGCTGTATAGGGAGATTGCCTCCAGCCTGGGAAAAGAAAGAATAAAAAGCATCCTATGTAGTTATCCCAGGCATTAAATCAGATAGCCTGTAGAAGCCAGGGTGGTACCTGGCGGTAATAAGACAGTGAGCAGAAAAGGCCTTCCCATCCTAACACAGCAGTATGAGGCCTTCCCATCCTAACACAGCAGTATGAGGCCGGACACTTCCTTCAGGCATCAATTCCTGTGATTTTAACTCTCGATCATTACACGGCCCCCAGCAAGTAGAGTTAGGTGGTTAATGGTTGGGAGGGACTGCTTTGTTTCTTTCTGGCAGGGTGGGGGGAGTAGGGGGCAACCCTGGCTGGTGGGGAGGTGGGGTGAGGGGTTGGGAGGGTGTGAGGTGCAGTTCTGGAGGCTGTGCACCTGCGTGCAGCATTCTGATTTCTAGATCATAGTAGATGCCTGGGGCCCTGGGGGATCAGTGGGAACACAGTAGCTGTTGAGTGTCCGCAATGAGTTCTGGGGCAAGGTGGAAGGCCTTGTGAGTTTTGTGGACTCTGTTTCAGGAGGTGGGTAGCCTGTATTTGTTGTTTCTGATCCAGCATCGCAAACTCTTAGAAAACCCGACAGATCAGAAAGCACCCCGGGGGTCAGTGTGTCTTTTCACCATGTGGGTCCCTGGATTAGAGTTCAGATGGGCAGGGTTGGTGACCATGCCACCGGTCCCCATAGCATGATTTTCAGTGGCTACTTGACATCTTCTCTGTGTCTTTGTCCTAATGTATGTATTCTATGTATTCTGAGTACTCAGGTAATCCCCTCCCCATGATAAATTCTGTTAAATGACAGTTAGGGATTTTTTTCCCCCAGTGGGTTAGTGTTGGGACTGCAGTGATGGACTTATTGCAGAGGGACCTGTCTTTCAGTCATTGAGGGCATGACCCAAAGACACTTGGGGACCCTGGCCCTGCTAATGCCTTCTTTGTGCCCCCATCCCCTCACCACCGTGCTCCCGGCTTTTGCCATCTGATCTTCCCACCAGTGGCCTGAGGCAATGGGTAAGCCCTGTTAGAAGCTAGAAACACACAACTGTGAGCTAAAACAAGGCGCCTCTTTATAAGCTGATTAACTCTGGTATTTTGTTATAGTGATGGAGAATCAGGAATCAGGATGGCTTAGGCATCTGGTTCCCTACAGGAGATAGCTAGGTTTTTGTTAAGAAACTTAAGTAGAATAATCCAGAAAGCAATAGTTTCTCATTTTGACTAATTTCTTTTTTTTTTTTTCTTCTAACTACCTACAAGAAGGAAAAAAAAAATCTCCCAATTAGAACAGGATTTTTCTCCTCTATACCAAAGTGAGAATAGGTAATGAAAGTCATGAAAACCGAAGTCAGAGTCGGGGTTAGAAAGGTCATGTCAAGATTCGTGTTAAAGATAAGAGGGAAACATCAGAAGACACACAACCCAGGGCCCACCAGGACTGACAGCTTTCCGTCGGACTTCATAGAGACCAAGCTGAAAGACGCCCCCACACCAGCCTCTTGGAAGTTGTGGGTAAGAGGAAAGAGAGCCCAAGAAACCTCCGATGCTTTGGTGGTTGGCCTCAAACAGAAAGAAACCATCAAGAAAACCCGGCTCCAGGGCCATGCGGTGGCGGTGGCCTCCCTCACAGTCCCACTGCTGAGAGGCTGAGAGAGGAGGGTCACTGGAGCCCACAAGTTTAAGACCACTCGGGGCAACATGGGAGATCTGTTCCCCCACAAGAGAGAAAAATAAATGTAAAAGTTGGGGTTTAGAACGTTTCTTTAGTAAGCTGAATTTTTCGAGGGGTGTGGACAAGGGAAGAGAGTCTTAAATGACCACAGAGGACTGAGCTCTTCTCATTGAACCAAGTGTTCCAGTAAGTCTACATCTGTCTGCCTTTGCCATCAACAGAGGTGACTGAGGGGCAGAGAGATTGCTCAATGGCTAAAGGCAGTTGACAGCCTGAACTGGATTCCCAGAACCCACATGGTGAAAGAGAGAACTAAATCCTGTGCTGTCCTTGGGTCACGTGTGTGTCCTAGCTCCTGCGTATCCATTGTGGCATGGCTTGTGCCAGTGTGACGTCCCCATCCATTTGCATTTCTCCTTGTGCAAGCACACACATACACATGCATGCACACACATGTACACATGCATGCACAGACTCACACACTCGCAAACACTGAAAAATTTTAAAAGGGACTAAGCCAGGTGTGGTAACGTGTACCTGTCATTCCCAGTTACTTGGGAGGCTGTTGCAGGAAGATTTGAGCTCAGACGTTGAAGACATAAATAAATAAGTAAATAATTAATTCCAGGGCTTAAGAGGCAGAGGCAGGTTCAGGTGGATCTCCATGAGTTCAAGGCCAGCCTGGTCTACAGAGTGAGTTCCAGGACAGCCAGGGCTACACAGAGAAACCCTGTCCCCAAATAAACAAAATAAACAGTGTGATGCCCCTCACCCCTCCTCATGGTGAGCCTGGCCTCTGCTCCCTAGCCGCTAATCAAGGGCCAAATGTGGTTGCTTCCAGACCTCTTCATTCTGGGTTTATTTGCTTAGAAATTACGCAATACTCTCCAGCTGGTGAGCTGTGCATGGAAGGACGAGGGCTGCTTCTGTGAAGGCCGAACTAGCCATGTGCTTTCGAAAGCACTGATACAAAGTGTTTCACTAGGAAAGACCCAGAGGCTGGAAGGTGAGTGAGGTGCAGACTGGACCAAGAACAAGTCAGCGTCCCGGGATTCTGCTTCCACGGTCTTCGCTCAGAGGACCCAGGTTCAGTGTTCAGCACCCACATGACAGCTCACAACCGTCTCTAACTCCAATTCCAGGGGATCCGGTGCCCCTTTATGGTCTCTGTGGGTACTGGGCATACATATGGTACACATGAAGATATAATACTCAACACAAAATAAATCTTTTTTTTTTTTAAATGAAGAAAGTGGAACCTTTCTTTAATGAAAAGATCTTGGCAGCTAGGGAGATAGGTCAGGGCAAATTGCTTAAAAAGTTCCATCCCGCCAGGCGAATCCCAGCACTTGGGAGGCGGCAGAGGCAGGCGGATTTCTGAGTTCGAGGCCAGCCTGCTCTACAAAGTGAGTTCCAGGACAGCCAGGGCTATACAGAGAAACCCTGTCTCAAAAAACAAAAACAAAACAACAAACAAACAAAAAAAGTTCCATTCCTAGAAACCACACGTACAAAGCCAGATTCCCACAAGATTGCCAGGTAGTGGGCCGTGTGCACTTGCAGCCCAGTGCTGAGGAGATAGAGACAGGCCAGTCAGTGAGAGACTCTGTCTTAATGTAAGACTGTAAAGCTGACACACCTGAAAAGAGATAACTGTCCTCTGGCTTCCACACACGTGTGCATGCACGCATGCACCTGCACACACAGAGGAAAGACCTTTGTCTTAAGGGGGGATGGGCACATTCCTGCCTTTGAAATGGCTAGCCAGTGCATGCGGGAGGTAGGATTATGAGAATGGGACCAGCCTGGACTACATAGTGAGAGCTATCCGAAAGAAAACAAAACAACCAAGGTGTGTTTGGTGTGAGAGCGTTTTATTTAACCAATCTGCCCAGTTAACTGATTCCAATTATGTGTGGTGCAGAATTTCCAGGCTTAGCAGCAAAGGTTGGGATTCAGTGGTCTGGGAAAACACTCACACATACACACACACACACACCCACTTTAGGAACCAAGGGACAAGGGCAGTTTGCATCGTTGTCAGTGTGGGTGGTCCATCCTGCCTTCCCACCTCACCCAGGGTCCTGAATTCACACAAGGCCAGTGGTTCTAGTCAAGTTACATCTTAAATCGGGTCTCAGTTATCAGAGCCACTCAGACAGGTGGCTTGCGCCTCACACCACCACATCTAAGTAATTCCAAGTTTCAAAAGCTTGATTCTTTTTATCTGGATATTAAGAAATCAGTCTTCCAGGAAATGGCAAGCCCTGGCGTGTCCTCCTACCAGGACTAGGACACTGGCAGGCTGTGTGTCCCAGAAGTGGCTTCATTTCTCTCTGGGACTGGTCCGTTTGCTTTCAGGCTCTTGTTCTTCATGTGAGTGGGGTCCCAGTCCTTAGTCCGGTGGCCAGCTCCATGAGGATGGGTCTAAGTTTAGAGGCCACTACCCGCTCCTTTCTGAGAAAGCAACTTCTGTCTTCCATCCCAGCAACAAAGTATCTTTAAAAAAAAAAAAAAGAAGAAGAAGAAGTGTGACTGGACATCTCTGGTCTGTGAGTTTGTTTTTTGAGACAGGATTTCTCTGTATAGCTCTGACTGTACTAAAACTCATTCCATAGGCTAGGCCAGGCAGCCTTGAACCCACCGAGATCCTTGAATTCACTGCCTCTGCCTCCCCAATGCTGGGACTAAAGGCATTCACCACTCTACCCAGGAAACCTCTGTTTCCCAGCCAAGTGGGCGGAGCTTTTGATAAGCAGTTGGCGAGTTCCTTCCTGAGTGGGCTGTAGTCTTGGAGATGGTTTCACACAACCCCCGGGACAGTTGTATTTTGGGCCAGTTTCGTAATGTTCCGCAGCTCCTCCACTGTATTTCTGGACCAGCCGATCTTCCCTCTGTCACCATGCTAAGTAAGCAGTCTGACTCTGCCACTGCGACGCTCTTCTCAGGAAAAGGGAAGGGAGGTCTGAATTGAAGGGCGCAGCCTCAGACTGCCACAGCAAACCTGGGGTGGGGTGACTGTTGGCCTGGACCACACAGGCCACCTGAACACACTGGGTCCATTGGGAACTGACTTTTGCCATTGGTTAACTCTTTTTGAATGGGAGATGGATTTCAGCTTTCAGGGCCGTCAAGATGGCTCAGAGGGTACAGGCGATTGCCTCCGAGCCTTCTAATTACCTGAGTTTGATGATGGAAGGAGAGAACTAACTCCCATAAGTTGTTCTATGACTTCACTCATGTTCATGTGTACACACCACACACACTGTATGTAATATAAAAATGAAAACATAGCAAGGCTGGAGATGTGATTCAGCAGTTAAAGACATATACAACTCCTGCAGAATACCCAAGTTTGGTTGGCTCAGCCGTGTGTAGCTCTCTCTCCAAAGCCAGTACTCACGCACATACCCACACATACAGATGCGTGAATATACATCATTAAAAAGAAACTCACAGCATACAGCGGTGACTTGCATTGGGATGAATGGGTAAACAGTTTACAGTTAACCTGCTAAGTGCGTGCCCCACAGACCACAGGCCAGCGCGGTCCTCACAGCGAGGTCTACAAGCCGATATTATCCAAGGCCCCAGTGCACTCTCAGCCCTTTGCTGTGAGTGGCACAGTGGAACAAAAGCCTAAGGTCTGTCATCTCATCACTGTGTTTCAGGGAGCTTTAAGTTTATCTGAGGTGGCAAAGGCCAAATGGAGATGTGATCAGTGGATGGTAGCCTCACCAATGGGGCAGTTTGAGAGCGTCGTACTCTGCAGACTATAACTCCCTCTTCCAGAAGTTGTTTGTTTGGTTGGTTTTTGCTGTTTTGTTTGTTTTTCTGGTCTTTTGAGACAAAAGGAACCTCATTGTAGTAGTCAGGTAATGAGCCGTCACCATCCCTGGTTAAAAAAGTTGTCATTAAAAAGGTGAAAGGGGGGGCCATCCTTTTCGCCAAGATGGCACCGAAAGCGAAGAAGGAAGCTCCTGCCCCTCCCAAAGCCGAAGCCAAAGCGAAGGCCTTGAAAGCTAAGAAGGCAGTGCTGAAAGGCGTCCACAGCCACAAAAAGAAGAAGATCCGAACGTCACCCACCTTCCAGCGGCCCAAGACCCTGCGGCTCCTGAGGCAGCCAAAATATCCGCAAAAGAGTGTGCCCAGGAGAAACAAGCTTGACCACTATGCTATCATCAAATTCCCACTGACCACGGAGTCAGCCATGAAGAAAATAGAGGACAACAACACTCTTGTGTTCATTGTGGATGTCAAGGCCAACAAGCATCAGATCAAGCAGGCTGTCAAGAAACTCTATGACATTGATGTGGCCAAAGTCAATACCCTGATAAGGCCTGATGGAGAGAAGAAGGTGTACGTTCGCTTGGCTCCTGATTATGATGCCCTAGATGTTGCCAACAAGATTGGGATCATCTAAACTGAGTCCAGATGGCTAATTCTAAATATACACTTTTTTTTTCACCATTAAAAAAAAAAAAGGTGAAAGAGGTTGGGCTGGGCGTGGTGGCGCACGCCTTTAATCCCAGCACTCAGGAGGCAGAGGCAAGCGGATTTCTGAGTTCAAGGCCAGCCTGGTCTACAAAGTGAGTTCCAGGACAGCCAGGGTACACAGAGAAACCCTGTCTCGAAAAAGAGAGAAAAAAAAAAAGGTGAAAGGGAGCGAAGCCAATAACATGCTGTTCCTGTGTGAATTGTGTTGCCTGTGATCAAATAAGGCAGAAAGCTCTAGTGATTCAGCCAGCACTGGGAGACATGGAAGGTGCCATGAAATAGTGTGGAATGCGGAGAGTGATCCTGGCACTGCAGTCAGGAGACAGCTCGCCCACTGAGTTTTTAAGAACGAGTGATAGGATGCTACGCCTTTTTTTGTTTTATTTTGTTTTGTTTTGTTTTGTTTTGTTTCAAGACAGGGTTTCTATATAGCCCTGGCTGTCCTGGAGCTCACTTTGTAGACCAGGCTGGCCTCGAACTCAGAAATCCACCTGCCTCTGCCTCCTGATTGCTGAGATTAAAGGCGTGAGCCACCACCCGGCAACACTGTGGCTTTTAAATACTGTCAAAGTCAAGGTAGCAGGGTGACTCCATAGATAGCCTCCAGCAAGGGCAAGGCCCTTTACATGAAGAAAAAGGGTGTTTTAAAATGTGGGCAAGAACCCAAGATAGGGTTATGTGCCGGCTGTGTTGTGTGTGGAAATAAAGACAGACAGACAGACAGTGGGAGTGAGTTCTAGGTGGTGGTTGGAAGTGGAAGGTAGTGAACTGTTGTCTCCATTTGTTCCTCAGCAGAGCTATGGAGAAAACACTCAGGCAAACCTCAGCATTGTGACAGCAGGGCAGAGAGCACAGATGCTGGCACATACTGGGGTGAGAAAATGGGGACTGACCGCAGTGAAGTGTTCAGTTGCTCCAGGAGCTCCCTAGCCCGTTATGAGCTGATCAGCTCCATTTCCACTCCCCCGTCCAAGGCACTGCGCTGTGTGTGCGCAGGCCACACTGCTAGTCACAGACAGAACGCTTGGCCCTGCCTGGACTAGGCCAGCGGCCAACCTGCAGAGCCTTATGCACGGAGATGATCTTGACCGTGAGACGCTGGAGGTCTGGGCTGCTTCCAGGTCATTGTCGGGGCTCTTAGGGGTGCTTTCTGTGGGCTGCGTGAATGAAGGAATGAACTAACAAATGAGTGACCGGTCACTGTTAGAGCATGTTGTGACTGACCAGGATGAACAGTTGCTTGTGGTTTTTAAAAATACACCTTTTTTTTTTTTTTTTTTTTGGTTTTTTGAGACAGGGTTTCTCTGTATAGTCCTGGCTGACCTGGAACTCACTCTAGACCAGGCTGGCCTCGAACTCAGAAATCTGCCTGCCTCTGCCTCCCAGGTGCTGGGATTAAAGGTGTGCGCCACCACAGCCCAGCAAAAAAATACACTTTTAATTGAAATAGAATTACACATTTCCCCCTCCCCTTTCCTCTCTAGCCCCTTCCCGTACCATCTCTGATCCTTTCCGAGCTCCCTCCCCCTCCTCAGATTGATAGCTCTTGTTCATTAGTTATTGTTGCATACTACACACATGCACGCGCCGCGCACCCACTTCACCTTCATTCATCTTTGGTCCACGTTGTTGTCACAGCATCAGAAAAGGAAGAGAGAGGTCATAGGTACTGTTCAGTCGGTTGGCTTCGAGGAACAGCAGGAGCGAGGGTGGACCTCGAGGACAGAAGAAGATGCCAGCACTGTGCCTGTGCCCTGTGTCGGCTGCTGCAGCTCACCACAGTCCTGTGGCCTCAGTGTATGTGTCACACTGCAGGAGCTGGGAGTCTGGCATGATGTGCTGTGGTTTTCTTTCACTTCAAGTGGTGGCCACCCTCCTCCTCCACACTGGGCATTACCTCAGTACAAGAGGTGGCAGAGAACCCTGAGCAGGGAGGGTCTAGTTTGGGGTAGGGCTGTTCAGATAAAGGCAGCTCATAGCCATGCCAAGCTTGGTAGAGGTGTGGACAGGTCATTGGGGACCTAGGAGTCACATGGACAAATCTGGTGGCATATGTCATATATGCCAGGGATAGGACTTGTGCTTATATTGCCCAGTAATATGTTTGCTTGTTAAATAAAGCAAGGTTATATATATGCTAGGCCTGCAGAGAATGGGGAGGTAACCAGGTTCTAACCGTCAAGTGACTCAGCTGGTCCCTGGATTCGCATCATGTGACAGGCTACCTGTACTGTTAAGAATTTCCAGCTGAGCTGTAGTGGTGGCACAGGCCTTTAATCCCAGGACTCGGGAGGCAGAGGCAGGTGGGTCTCTTGAGTTCAAGCCCAGCCTGGCCTACAGAGTGAGTTCCAGGACTACACAGAGAAACCCTGTCTGGAAAGACAGGAGAGAGGGAGACAGGAGGGCAGGGAGGAGGGGATATTTGCTCCTGTATTTCAGGAGCATCTCTTGTGTAAAGAGGAATCAGGGACTGCATTTAGGAAGACACGCTTATAGTTATAGACAAGGGAGCCAGACTCTGGCAAGCTTGGGTAAGAATTTCATTTTGGAGAAGTAGCTGGTTTGGATGGTGTCCACTGGAAACCCAAGCCTTTGACCTGGCCCTAGCCAGCAGGGCTAGGGAATTACCCATCTGTAAGTGTTGCATGGTCAGGGAGCTAACATCTGTTTTCTTCTAACAGGGTTATTGTCTAACAGGTCTCCTCGTTCTGCCCCATTTTCAGACAGGGTGTGTAGGGAGGTGTGCACTGGTGGAGGTCAGAGGTGTCTTCTATTCTCCATCTCCACCTTATCACCTTCTCCTTGGGACAAGGTCCCTCTGAGTGCAAAGCTCACCCATCAGCAGGTCTGGCAGGCTTGTGAGCTCCAGGGTCTGCCTGCCTCTCACCCCAGTGCTGGAGTTACACCTGTGTGACTGGGCCCTGGCGATCTGAACTTGGGTCCCCTCCAGTCCCTACTCCAACCCCCATTTTTAAAGAGAGGTATTCTATTTTCCCGGGGTGTTTGCCTTCTGTTGTACTAACATCAGAAATACCTTTTTTAACGTAAGGAAATAACTTTTTTTTTTCTGTAGAATTAATTATATGATTGTTAAAATGAATCAAGTGATTGAAAAAAAAATCAAGTGGAAGCTCAAAGAAGAAAGTTTGGAAGTGATCTGAATCCGTGAGTTCAGGCTAACTCTGGGCAGATGTCCTAGTCGGCCCTCGTTAGACCCCTGGGCAGAAATAGCCATGCAAATGGGACCTGATAAATGTGTCACGCACCGCTCAGTTTTCATAAGAGGAAAAGGAAGCTAAAGTGAAACCCAGAACATTTACAGAAATGGCTCTTTACCACAGAGAAATTATTTCCTGAAAAGATTGCTCTATGGTTAAAAAAAAAAAGGACCGTGGGAAAAGATCAAGGAATCCGGCCACCGCTGGCCTCGGTTCCCATGCGTGCCCTTGCCTGTCATGGGGACGAGGATGTGAACAGCTTGGAATCCTTACAAGCCTGACGTTTGCTAAAGTGGACTTCCCTCTGCACTCTCGGAGCCTTTGCTGGGCTAGTGACCCTGCCAAGCTTTCCCTTTCCCTGTCCCTGTCCCTGTCCCTGCCAAAGTTACAAAAGCTAAGAACAGAAGGTCAGTTAGCCCGAGGCATTCCCGACCCTTGCCTTGGCCGCCGTTGCCCTCCTGGAGGTTGAGGAGATTCTCTGGGTGGCCATTTAGGACTTGTTGTCATTTGTTCTTAAAAAAAAAAAAACATCTGCTGGCCCAAAGGGCATATAAAAACAGCCTGGCCATCATCATTGGGAGTTTGTTTGGTTTCTTTTATTGGTGGGTGGCTCTGGCTTTATGAATCCCATCAGATGGCTGCCTGGTTCTCAGCACAGGCTTCCCTGTGTTTTCCTCTAGGACTTTGTGCTATGTAGGGCAAGTGGTCCTGACTTGGACCCTGTGGGAACAAAATATTTTTGTATTCGCATTTTATAGAGAAACCAAAGTGGTATGTCTCAGTTTAGCTGTGTGCTGGACTCCCCTGAGACTTTGGGGGAAAAAGTCCTTGCCTGGGCCCCATCCAGACAGTTGGCTAGTAGGTGGTTGGTCTGGATTGGGGGGCGGGGCAGTGCCCAGAGCCTCATACATGCTAGAGAGGTGCTCTGCTCCTGAGCTGTGCCCCAGCCTACAAGCACCTAGCTTTTCAGCACCCGCTTTAAGGAGCATTCTGATGGGTAGCTGATGGATAACCGATGGGTGGCGGCTGTTGTGAAGCTACCTTTAACAATGCCCAGGCAAGTGCTCGCATGTCTCCTTTCCCATGCCCACCTCAGGACCACGAGGCTACTGTGTTGCTTCTGCTTTGGAAACTACCCACCGAGTGTTGACCCCACATGCCCTGAGATAGGCTTAGACTCAGGTGACATTCTTCGAGTGCACAAAGCTTCGCAGTATAATGCTCCGAGTTCCTTGACAACAGCTGGCTTTTTCTTAGTCCGTATCCTGTTACCCTTGGCATTGTTGGGTGATGGTGGGGATAAGACCCAGAACCTTGCACATGATTGACAAGCACCCTGGAGCCCCGCCCTGTTCTTTGGCGGAGAATTGGCCTCAGATGGTTTTTGGTTTTGCTTTCTCTGGGAGGGTGTGCGTTGGTGGAGCGGATTTCACCACTGAGTGGTCTCTGTGTGCTGGGGCCTGTTGTGCCAAGCACGATCCAATAGCTTGGATTTGGATGGGGCTCGCCAGACGGTGAAGAAGAGACATTTCTTTTTTTTTTTTTTTTTTTTTTTTGAGACAAGGTTTCTCTGTATAGCCCTGGCTGTCCTGGAACTTACTCTGTAGACCAGGCTGGCCTCGAACTCAGAAATCCGCCTGCCCCTGCCTCCCGAGTGCTGGGATCAAAGGTGTGCGCCATCACGCCCGGCTGAGACATTTCTTATTGTTGAGATTGGAGAGCAATGGCGGCGGGTGGCTGTAAGCTTAGCTACAGTCAGGGAGGCCTCAGAGTCGGGGTGTAAAGAACAGGCCCAGCTCCATCTCAGCCAATGGGAACAGGGCAGGAGCGGCCCTGCAGAGGACTGGGCAGAGGATACGGCTCCACCTTGAGTGTTCCTGTACCTGTGAGTTTCCTCTGCCTGCCTCAGGCCTGGAAGACAGTGGCTTGTCATCAGTGGTGTGGGACAGAGCATTGTAGTCCCAGTGTTGCCATACAGCGTGAGTGTGGTGCTTCACAATGTGTCGACCTAGGTACTTGGGAAGTTGAGGCAGGACGATTGTGAATTCGGGACTAGCCTGGCCTACAGAGTGGGAACCTGTCTGGAAACACACAGAAGAACGGTGCAGAGCCAGCAGCAGGCTGGGAGCTGGAGCCACGGCCTGGTCCTGCCTTGGCCTTGATCCCCGCCCCCAACTTGTGAGGCCACAGCAGTTAGTTCCCTTCTGACTAAGCTTGATTTAGGCCTAGTGTTGGAACAGATGTTAGACACGAACACGGCTCCTGTGTCCTCTTTATCTCATCCCCCATTACACTCTGATCCCTCCCCAGTTAGAGGCTGTCTACTCACAGCCCCTCCCTGCCCCGCACAAACCGCTTTCTCTCCATCTTGATATCTGAGACTACTGCATGCATGGAATCAGATCTGTGGCCCTTCAGGGTTGGCTTTGCTCATACCCTGTGATTCCATGGGGTTTTTTTTGAGTTGTTTGGTGTCTGAGTCCTGCTCTAAGAATACACCGTAGCTGTCTTCAGATGCACCAGAAGAGGGCATCAAACCCCATTATGGATGGTTGTGAGCCACTGTGTGGTTGCTGGGAATTGAACTCAGGACCTTCGGAAGAGCAGTCAGTGCTCTTAACTGCTGAGCCATCTCTCCAGCTCCCTGCTCTTCCTTTTAATTGCCAAGTAGTATTTCATGGTATGCATTCATCACCGCTGCACTGTTCTCGTGGTAAAAGACATGCGGGTTGCTGCAAGTTACAGATTATTGTGAATAATCTACTGGGAAATTTAAGTGTAGGCGCGTGCATGTGTGTGTACAGGAGATTTTGTTTCTCTGGAGGAATGCCCACGCGTACAGCTTCTGGGGCAAATGATATTTCCAGGTTCGGTTTTGTAAGGCCTGCCTGCCAGAGTGGCTATACACAGGTTGCTTGGTTTCTTCCTCTCAGCAGCTTAACAATAGAAGGAAAGACTCATGGGGCCATCAGTCCACAGAGCCCACAAATAGCTCAGAGTAGCTCTGGAGCAGATGGACCACGGGAGTTCTCCCTGCCCCCAGGAGACCCTCCTTAGACTTTAGCTGTCCCCCCTGCTTGCTTGCCAGGTCCTCCCTGCTTGCTTCAGCAGCAGAGAGAAATGAAAGTGTCCATGCCCCCAGCCATGGGCCTGCGTCAGGCTCGTGTTTGACGGTGTTGAGCTGGCGGGGTAAGTTGCTTTGTGACTGAGGTCCTCAATGGTTGGTTTCGGTTGGTGTGGTCTTTAGGGCCTGTGTATCTGCTAAACAAATGCCTCCGGCACAATCAGGTACTCTATTCAAGGGTTCCCCTGGTCTCCCCCAAGAGTGAGGATGCTGGAGCTGTCTAGGGTACAGTGGGAGGTGGGGAACAGAGGACTATATACAGAATACGGAGAGGAAGGAAGTCATAGCAAAAATAGCCTGGGTGGGGCGGCAGAAAAATATTAAAGGGAAAATGAACGGCTGGGTAGGGATAAAGAGCTGCCGCTGGAAGAGGTGCTGTCTGTCGTCTGGGCCGAGGGCTGAACTTAAAACGCAGAAATGGAGGTAATGGTGGACAGGCCTTGTAGAGGAAGTTGTCCCGAGTGACAATCGGGAACCAGAAGGCAGATGTTCTTGTTTTTTTCTCTTTGAACCCGAGTGGCCAATCTTTGTCCTGTCACAGACCTCCCTCTCGAAGCCCCCCACAGCCAGCCTTCAATCCCTGTCAGAGGGCCTTGAGTTGATGAGGGGACCATTGTTCCGCACAGTCAACCCCTCTCCCTTTAGGGGTCAGCTGTACTGATGGTGACGACGACGCAGGAGAGCTGCCAGCAGGCAGGCAGGCGGGCGTGAGAAAGATGGAGAAGCGGTCACTGTAAACATAACTCACTTTCTGGGCCCCGGCTGGGCTCTTTTGATCTGAGGCTGACTATGGAGCCCACATTGGCATCCTGCCGGCCGGCCTGCCGAGCACCCTCTGATAAAAGTGGCTGTGATTTCCTCTGCAGTGGGCGGAGCTTGCTCTCAGGTCCAGCCCTGCGCCTTTACAGATGTTTACTTTTGCCAGCACAGCAGCAGCTGTGCAGGATTCAAGTCACAGTGCATCCATTGAAGCCAAAGCCCAGTGTGTTACCATCGGGAGGGAGGGAATCGGGCTGCTTCCTTTGTGAATGGGGAGAGTGCTCAGAAAGAAGGTGGAGGGGCAGGAGTCTCTGCTTAGCTTGTCTGCCCAGCCTGTAGGCCATTTGGGAGACCTGGGAGGGCGTGGCATTCCAGGTGCCCCCCATGCAGAACTTGCCTGGGAACTAACACACCTGCCTTAGTCTCACCAGCCTGTGTGTTTCTTGCAGACGCAGACTGTTCAGCTTAACAAAGAGATGACCCTGGCTAGCAACCGGAGCCTGGCAGAGGGAAACCTTTTGTACCAACCCCAACTGGATGCTCAAAAAGCTCGCCTGACCCAAAAATACCAGGAACTCCAGGTTCTCTTTGAGGCCTATCAGATAAAGAAGACCAAACTAGGTAACTTTTTTTTTCCCAGGTAATCTTTGAGATTAAAGAGTTGAAGGAAGGCTGAGCTGTGGGGGCGAAAGCCTTTATTTAGTCCCAGCACTCGGGAGGCAGAGGCAGGCAGATTTCTGAGTTCGAGGCTAGCCTGGTCTACAGCCAGGGGTATACAGAGAAACCCTGTCTTAACTGAAAAGAGTTGAAGTAAGCATACAGAATTCAAAGGACTCCCTACCAGGAAAAGTCTCAGGTCACATTAGTGACTGCCGTGACAAGCAATAGTTTGTGTATGAGCCACACTGCTGGTTTAGGGAAGAAACCACTTTCTAAATCCACAACTCCTGCTCTAGAGAGTACAGCAGAAATCTTCTGAACTAGGGTAGTCAGCTGACATTTCAGAAGAGCCTTATCACCGGAACATTGTGCAGAAATGTCAGAGCTCACTTCAGCTGTGTACAAAGATAGAAGGACTGAGTGTGTGTGTATATGGTGCAAGCAAAATACCAATGTACACAAAATACAAATAAAACAATTTCTTCTTTCTTCTTCCTTCCTTCTTTCTTTCTCCTCTTCTTCTTCTTCTTCTTCTTCTTCTTCTTCTTCTTCTTCTTCCTCTTCCTCTTCCTCTTCCTCTTCCTCTTCCTCTTCCTCTTCCTCTTCTTCTTTTGTGGGGGGAGGGGTTTTGAGACAGGGTTTTTCTGTGTATCCCTGGTGGTCCTGGAACTCACTCTGTAGACCAGGCTGGCCTCGAACTCAGAAATACACCTGCCTCTGCCTCCCGAGTGCTGGGATTAAAAGTGTGCACCACCACTACCCAACAAATAAAACTATTTTTTTTGTTGTTGTTGTTTTGTTGGTTTTGTTTTTTGGCTTTTCAAGACAGGGTTTCTCTGTGTATCCCTGGTGGTCCTGGAACTCACTTTGTAGACCAGGATGGCCTCAAACTCAGAAATCTGCCTGCCTCTGCCAGTGCTGGGATTAAAGGCGTGCGCCACCATGCCCAGCAAACTATTTCTTAAGAAGAAACAAAGGGGAAAAAGAAACCTTGTGGGAGTCGCTGTGTCAGCGCTCAGTGCTTGGGAGGCAGGTAGATCTTTGTGAGTTGGAGGCCAGCCTGGTCTACATAGAAAGGGAGGACAACCAGGGCTACAAGAACGACCCCGTCTGAAGAAACAACCAAAAAAGGACACACTGTCTGGACTGGAGAGATGGCTTGGGTTGAGTGTCTGCTGCTCCTCTAGAGGCCCCAAGGTCTGTTTTCAGCTCCCACACAGGCAGCCCACAGCTGGCTGGATCTGGTGTCTCCTGCTGGAACCAGCACATATGCGCAGAAACACACACATTAAAACACCTCATGTGGTGGCACACACCTTTAATCTCAGCACTCACAAGGCAGCCTGGAAATCTCTGATTTCTAGGCCAGCCTGGTCTACAGAGTGAATTCCAGGGCAGCCATAGTTATGTAGAGAGACCCTGTCTCAAAAATTAACCCCACAAAACCCCAAATCACCTTTGCCTGTGAGGTTTGCAGCTACTGTGTGCTCCAGTCCTCTTGGTCCCTATAATGTCCTTACAGTTGCCGACACCCACCCAGATTGTAAGAAAAAAAAAAAAAAAACGTTAAAGACTTGAATACCAAATGCTGGTGCTGGCACCACCTTGGAAGGCTTCTTAGCCAGATCTTCTAATGCCCAGGGCACGTCCTGTGACTCAGGGCCACCTGGGCCTGTCCCCAGTGGAAGGAGACACTGTCTATGAGGAGATAAGTACAAACATTGGTTGGTTGTTGTTGTGGTGGTGGTGGTTTTATTACAATGATTAAGTTGAATAATCAAAGTGTTCATCTGCAGAATGCAGGCTGGGGTGGAATGGCAGCTTTGAAAAGAAAGAAGTCTCAGGTACATCTATACCATGGCAGGGAGATGCTGAGCCAGAGGCTGCCAGGCAGAGCCAGTGTCCATGCTGCAAAGGCTAGCCTTGAGGGGGAGAAGGCAAGATGGAGCCTCTAGGAATGTCTTATCCAGCCTGACCTGGTGGGATATTACTGGAGATTTATTCATATGGTGTTTTATTTGTTTTAAGATTGATTTTGATGTAGGTGTCTTTGAGTATATGTTACCTGCCGTGGGTGCTAGGAACTGAACCCAGGTCCTCTGAGCCTTCTCTCCAGCCCCTCACGTTGTTTGAATCTAAGACCCCAAGGCTTCAGGTGTGTGTGTGTGTGTGTGTGTGTGTGTGTGTGTGTGTGTGCTAGATGAAGTTATCACTCAAAAGGAGGACGTGATAACGGAAAGTGGTTGAGAGAAAAAGTAGGAAATACACCGTTGGATGGTGACAGGCCTGCAGGTGCAGCCGCAGGTGCCGTCAGATTATACAGAACATAAGAACGGGATAGGTTGTGGATAGAACGTAGATAGAACTCAGGGGCAGGCTTCCTGCCTTAGGCTTGTGGAGCCCCGGTCCAGCCCTTAGTACTGGGGAAAGCCTGTGTGACGAGTGATGGAGTCACATATGGGACAGCTCTGTGGACAGATGGTGCTCTGCCGCCCTGAGGTGGGATGCTAGCGTGCTCTGGTCCTGCAACTTGCCCCTTTCAGCTCCTCTAGTGTGTTTAAAGCTCTCCTTTCAGCTTCCCAGAAAGTCTATTTCTCGTTGGAAATGACATTGTCTAACTGGGAGGCATCTGGTAGAATGCGCAGCCTTATGTGTATTTTTTACTGTTTTCCAGATAAACAGTCTAACAACGCTTCCTTGGAGACTCTGTTAGCGCTTCTTCAAGCAGAAGGGGCCAAGATTGAGGAAGACACTGAGGTAAGGCCTGACAGCCTTAGTGGCCACCCTCCGCATGGCTGGACTCTTAGGTCACCCTGTTCAGTCCCTGTCCCCCAGGACATGGGAGCCCCACAGCTCCATAGCCAGCCAGCGGCACTTCCAACACACACGGGCCTGGATGCATGTGGCCATCTTGGCCTCTGGCTAGGGAATGCTAGGCCAGGATCAAGTGGTTCAGCTCGGGCTTGGGTGTGGATGCTCATGCTGCCCTGAACTAATGCCAGCCTCTTGGGTGCTAGTGTCTGCGGCGTCTGCTGTGGCCAACAAGGCAGCTAGTCGCAGCTGCCACACGTGGCTGGCTGAATCCAGGGCTGAAGCCTTGTCGGGGGAGGAAATGAGTCAGGGTCACCTGTATGTATGCCTTAGCAAGTCAGGTCAGGCTGGCCTTGTCTGGCTAATCCGTTAGGCCTCAGCAGGCCCCAATAGGCACAAGTAGAGTTCTCGGCTGCAAACTCTCTCCAGGGTGAGTCACTGGTCGGGTTGCAGCCAGGTGGAAACCAGAGGTCAGGGTCTGGGCCATGGCCATCTCCCAGGAGTGAGAGACCTGGGAGCTCAGAACCGCGTCGTCGTAAGTAAGGCACGGCCTTGCCAGGCCTGTCATCTGTCTGTCGTGGCTCTGCTCTTTGCCCTTTGCCTGGGCTGTGAAGGGAGCCTTCTTCCTAACAGTTAGCCTATCTTATAACCTGCTTTCTCCTGCCTCTTGTAGAACATGGCAGAGAAGTTTCTGGATGGAGAGCTTCCTCTAGATTCCTTTATTGATGTCTACCAGAGCAAGCGCAAGCTGGCGCATATGCGCCGTGTGAAAGTGGAGAAGCTCCAGGAGCTGGTGCTGAAGGGACAGAGACTCCCACAGGCCGGGGCGCCGCCACCACCCAGGGTGCCAGAGCCATCACCTGCCACTGCCCTTCCCTACCCCTCTCTGGAGGCCACTGGGATCCCTTCTGTTGTGCCTCGGCGTATTCCCCCACCTCCACCCCCGGTGCCTGCAGGACACATAGCCACCCCATTCACAGCTGCCATGGGCTCAGGACAGGCTTCTGCATACCCGGGATTACAGTGCCCACCCCTGCCTCCCAGAGTGGGCCTCCCCTCTCAGCAAGGATTCTCCGCACAGTTGGTGTCACCGTACCCACCAGCCCTGCCCCAGAGACCCCCTCCACGGATGGCCCCACACCAGCCAGGCTTCATCCTGCAGTGAGCTCGGGTGCCTGCTCTTCCTGCAAGACATCCTCTGCCTGCTGTGTCGAGCTCTGCAAACAGAGGCTGTGCGGTTCAGCATCTGGGCCAAGGGCTTGGATGCCCTGGGTCAGTGTGCCCACCTGATTTTAGAACTGTAGGTCCGTGGTAAGTAATAGAGAGCAGGTTTTGTGCACCAAGGGAGCTCTGTGCCAGGCCAGTCTGCATCACATCTGTCTGTGTTCTGGGTGTGATTTCTGAGTGTCTAGTGTTGATGGACTATAAACCTCCCCACCCCTCCAGTTTAGAATCCTGGCCCTCCTGTTGCAACTTTATTTAATAAGCATGATTATATGTTTTATTTTCAAGTCTTGGCCCACCAGCTGCCGTGGCACTAGTAAAAACTGGTCTCTGCTGGCCAGCCTGGAATGTGTGCCCACAGCCAGGCCCTACTGGGCAGCTGTGCTGTTCACCGAGTCTGTGCAGGGCAGGCCAGCCCAGTAACCTCCCGCTCCCGCCATGCTGGGTGCTCTCATGGTTCAAAGCCACGGGCAGAGGCCAGGCGAGCTGCGGCCCAAGGTGTGAGGCCAGTGTGAGTCCGCCTCTGCACAGCCCAGCCCTCCCCCCTCCCCGCACACCTCAAGCCCCGTGATGGTTTCTGTGAAAGAAAAAAAAAAAAAGATACTCAGTGTTTTTACTACACTTGTAATTTTCCTGTTTTATATTTCGAAAGAAAACTTTTTTGACACTCTCAAGACCATTCAGGGAAACTTTTTTAAAAATGCAGATACTGTTTTGAGCTGGTTAAAAATGCAGATTTATTGAGCGCCGCTTCCTGTCGGGCAAGCAGTGCCCGGTCACATCTGCCCGTGCCTGTGCTGTGCCTTAGCGTCACTGGTGCCAAGACTTAGAGCCCACGGCGTTCCCGCCGCCGCCGGCCTCGTCTCTTTGTGATGGGTCAGGAGTGGTCCGTCTTCCTCCACCCGGGATAATCTCAGGCAGCTGGCCGAGCTGCAGGTGCTGGCCAAGGCATGGGAGGGGTTTGGGGAAAGCCCGCCCCACAAGGTTGATGGCGGCAGCTCCCTCCTCTCTGGGATGTCATCTGCAGGTGCCACATGTGCAGAGTTCCCAGGGCCCAGCTGGGGAGGGGCAGCCCCACACCTATTCCCAGAAGAGGGCAGCGTGCCTGTTGGTAGAACTCAGAACCCCACCTTCACCCTGCCAGCTGGCTACAGCCCAAGGTAACACAGTCAAGGCAGCACTGATTAGCAATCCTGCCCCAGCTGGGCCACCGGCAGGGCCATGAGCTTTTGTCCCCAAGTTGGACTATTTTCCTCTCTATGGATTTGGACTCTGTACCCTACTGGAACTACTCTGTAAAGAGACAAAGTTGTATGTGCCACTTTAGTACCTCTGCCACCAGCTGGCACCAGGAACGCCCACTGCCCAGTCTCGGCTGCAGCCATGTGGGAGCTCTGAGTGGATGCAGTAAAGGGCCGCCAGGTTGACCTTGCCAGGCCATAGCTGGCACTGGGGCTGTAAAGCTGTAGAACTCTTTAATAAATTGAGAATTAATTTCAGTTGTGTTTCTCTCATTGTTCCTGCACTGCTTTACCTGCGAAGTCTGTGACCACAGGTGACTGTGTGCCCGCTGTCCCTGTTTGAGCCATGTATCCCGTGACCTGTGCTCTACTGCTCTTGGCTCAGCTGTGTTTCTGAACCATAAGGTCCCTCCCTGCAAGGGACTTAACCCAAGAGCAGCCCGATCCAAGCCGTCCTGTCCTGGACGCAACCCTATGCCTACACACAGGAGATGCTATTAGGAAGCCCTGTTAGGAAGAGGGAGGCTTGTCCCGAGAAATCCATTCACCTTGAAAAACAATCCGATCATCTCTTTCACTGCAGTTGCTAGCTTGTAGCCCCTCCTGGCGAGTACGTTGGGCTTTCTCTGGTTTATTTAAAGCAAACTGTATTGAATAGTGACCAAGAAATGGACTTCATCAGGGTCACGCCCTGGGACTTCCCAGCTGAATGGCCGAATTCTGAGTCTTTATGAACTGGGACCTACTGGATCCTCTTCTCCTACTTGGGTACTTAGAGTGGAACCAGGGAGGGAAATTGTGGTGAATGATGGGGGTAGGGCTGACTTCTGAGATAGGACCTTTGAGGTTCTAGGACACTAGGTCAGATGGGTCCTGGGATCACTACCTAGTTTGGGCCAATTTTCTCTGGATTTTAAAAATAAACACTCTTAAGAAAGTGTTCTAAAGTTCTGTAAAAACATGATTCAGACCTGGCAGCTGGCTCCATTAGCCTCATGCGCTGAAGATCAATTTGCAAAGCACCCTGGTAAGCCGGCTCCATCTGGAGAAGACGGGCTTCACAGTGGGGACCATTCTTGTGACCTATAAATGCTGAGTGGGGATGAGGAGCCCCCAGTCACCTCTGTCGGGGCTGCAAGTTGAGTGGTGCAGAACTCTCTAGAACACGGAATGTGTGGCATGCAGGTCAAGGTCCTAGCCCACCGGCTCAGACACTCCAAGTCTGGAAACTGCCCACTGTAGCACATGGTCTCAGACGGTGCACTGGTATTAACTACTGGTGAGACCCTTGGGAGAGCACAGGGGTTCCAGGCTGGAACAGCAGGGGCCTCAGTCAGGGAAGCCTTGAGGAGATGAGAAGAGGGTAATGGCCGGTCCAGCCTATAGTTAAGGGTGGCGCATGCTATAACAATCTAGAGAAAGCCTGGTGCTTGGTGACAGAGCTGCCAGCAGCTCTAGCAAGGCTCAGGTTCCAGTGTCAACTGCAGACACCTACACAGGGCCAGACAAGTGTGTGCATCTCTGGAGAAATGAAGAGTCTGGCAGAGGCCCTCACTAGGGCAATGCTAACAACAGTCAGGGTTTTATTGCCAGTGAAACAACACAGGGAACGCTAGACTCAGGGCAAAGGAGTCGGCTCCCTCCCAAAGCCCCGGACCTTGGTCCATGGTTGGTAGCCTTCCCAGGGCACAGGGCAGGCAGCTGGAGGGAGGCTGGGCACTTGTCCCAGTCCAGCTGCCGGCTTTATTGGTGGCCTGGATATCCCCCACCCCTAGCCACTCCTCCTCAGGCTCAAGAAACACAAATTTATTCAAACTGTCTGAGGCAGGCAAGGCCAGGCCCCCGTGTTGGGCTGCTCCAGCAGGAACTCCTGAGCCTCCAGAAATGTGGGCTATGGCGTCTGTTCTTTTGTTTTTTAATAGCTTCTGACTGGCTGAAAGGCCCCAGCTTTAGGAGGGCTGAAATCTCATCAAGGTAGGCAATGAACAGCCACACTAGTAGCCAGGAGAATGGAAAACTGCACGAGGGACGGTGGCTTCGAGGTCATGGGCAGAGGCAGCACCTGAGTAGGGGCTGCCCCAGCCACGCTATTACCAGGCTCCCCCACAAAGCCTGGTCTCCTGGGGCGCCCAGCATGGATGCCCTAGCACCAGGCCCCCAGGTGATGATACCACCCAGCCTACCTGCTCTCCCTGGCTCAAGGGTCACAGGTCCTCTTATCCCTGATAGCCAGCAGGGACCCTCTTTCTGTTGTTCACTTAAGGCCTCAGACTTTTGAGTCCAGAGACAAGGAGGCTCCTGGCTTATGTGGCCTTTTCCCAGTGTGCTGACTAAACTTAGGAAGAACAAAATCCCTCGCAGCATTCAGACTATCCCCAATGTCCGCTGCAGATTTGTGGCTCAGGCCTGCTGGGTCCCAGCTGCTCGGGGCAGTTCCTACTTAAGATAAATAGATTCACATCCAGATGAACTGTCCCACAGACTAGGCCTCTTGGGCAGGAGTTGGAGGCCTCTCAGAGGCCCCTTGACCACTGACCCAGGCACGACCACCAGCCATCCTGCTGAACACCTTAGGGGCCTAGTAGTTCACAAGTTGAGCTGGGTAGACACCATCCTTTTTGTCGAGCTACAGGGGTCAAAGAGAGGAGCTCAGTAGATGAGATCAGAAGCCTATGTATACTCCACCCCTGGCAAGCTCTCCTCCCTAACCCAGCACCAATGCCTCCTGGTACCTGGTTGTCTGTCCTGGGGGCTATGCTGGGTTTCTGGGCCAGCGGTGGCTTCTTAGTGGCCCCACTTCGAGGAGCTGGGCTGGGTCTGCTGGGTTCTTCTTCGCTAGGTGTTCCCATCCCCCCGGCCAGTACATAGTGCTGTTTCCGAAGCTCCCCGAGCCGGACACGCTCTGCCTCTAGTGTCTTCTCCAGCTCTAAGACTCGCACCTGCAGGCCACACAGCCAACTCAGCACTGCTCATGAGTCCCAGGGTCTTTCCCAGAGATCAGAGCCTGGCAGCGGTGGGCACGAGGGGTACACACCTGTGTCTCCATCTCCTGCTTCTTCAACTTGATGAGGGACAGGCCAGAGAAATCCATGGTGTCTGTGGTCAGGGGGAAGAAGTCAGCAGTTAGTGACCCCTCCCACTAGCTCTGGGAAGCCCCTTTGAATACCCAAGAGCTCACCTCTGTCCTCGATCTGCTCCTGGCCTGATTTGGTGGAGGCCACAACGTTGGCAGCCCGCTCGTTGACAGCACGGGAACACTCCTGCAGGCGGCTCAAGTGGGGACTGTTTTTGTTGGCTTTCACCTGCAGGGAGCAGAGCAGGCATGGGTAGGCTGGCTGCAGGCAGCAGGTGAGGGCCCCCAGCCCAGACCTGGCACACGTCAAACCCAGGGCAGTATAGGTCAGCACAGCTCACCTTTGAGGCTGCCACCAGCTGGGCCGTGCTGGCCGCAATCTCATGGGAGCAGACGATGAGTTCCTCGTATTTGCCCATGTGAAGCACAACCTTGTCGGCTGACTCCCTGTGGGGCCGGGGCCAACCAAGAGTCTGGGTTTCCCCATCATGAACAGTCTGGCAAGCCCCGACAGCCAACCTCAGCATCGTGCCCACCCCACCCACACCTGGGTTGACATACACCAGCTGTGTGGCTCCCCAGCCCACTGCCTTAGAGGCTGAGATGAGGCCTTCAGTCCACCGTGAATTCTTGGCATAAAATTCCTGCTGCGTTGCTGCCCCCTAGTGGCAATGAGAGGAGAAGACAGGATGGTCCAATCAAGGATGTTTGGATAGTGCAGGCATATCCCTGAGACCTCCCTGAGGTGTGGGGACGGTTAGCTGTGGCAACAGACCCTCCTGTATGGGGATGTCATGCACAAAGGGGTCAGGGGATCAGAGTTGATTTCTCTTTCTGACAGAGCCAGGGAGTCTGCCAGACCACAGCACATCTGGCTTACCCTGCCGCTCTCCACGATTTCCTTCTGCAGGCTGGTGGAGGTCATCACCAGGAGGCGGATGGCCTGCCGAGACCAAGATGGGTGTGACTTCCCAGGTGGTCCCGACACAACCCGACCTGGAGTCACTTGCCCACACACTCACCTTCATCAGGTCTGTGCAGGAGTTGAGGATCCTAGGGGGAACGCAGAGGAAAGAGAAGACAGCTCTGTAGTGTGGCCTTGTCACATGCAAGGACCCACCACACCAGGGCAGGGGACATGCAGTTTTGTGTCCAGCCCCTTTCTGGAAGGCTGAACAATCAGGAAGGTCGGATCTCGTGGACCAGGGAAGCTGCGGGTTTTGGGGACGGAAGTCGCTCTCACCTCTCATTCACCTCCAGCTTCACCCCCGAGCTCTCGTGGCGCGCTTGGCTCATCATGTCCTGTACCCAGTGACAGACATTCCAGGAATATACTCTCTGTCCCTGCTCAGATGCAGCCTCTGTCCCCTCAGTTCCCACAGGAACTCAGCCCTCACCTCGATCCTCCGCACAGCGTCCTCAATGGCTGCCGAGGTAGCCGCCATCTCCTTGTCCACCATGGCCCCGAGCTCCTCTTGTCGTACATCCAGGCTCTTAGGCTTCAAGTCCTGAAACGATTGAGTCAGCCATGTAGACTCAACCTCATCAAGACCCAGGGAAAGACGTACAAGAGGCAGCAGACTAGGGTGGCGAGGGTGGTGGTGTGTGCAGGTTCGGCCCTATGTACTAAAGCTGCAGCCTGTGAGCACGCACACCTGCTTAGCCTCTCTCACAGAAAGGACAGACAAGTCAGCATCCCCTCGACCCACACTCAGGTCCTTGGCTGCACATCTCACCTGGCCCAACTGCAGAATGCCCTGCAGGGGGGCCCGCATCAAACTGGGCTGAGCCCTTGGTAGCATCATTTGGTCCTGCAGCTGTGCCACCAGCTCCAGAGCCCGGGCTCCACACTCCCTGCACGTGTCCATCAGGCCTGTTGGGGGTGAAGGGAAGGTCAATGAAGGCAGCCTTTTTGCTTAAGAGCCCTGGATGAGGTCCCCACATATGCTGGCCTAGGACTGTCCAAAGGAGGGGCCTCCTTTCCCCCTGTACACTGTGAAGACCCTTGTGTGAGACAATGAAAGAGACAGACCCTAATACCAGGCTCTACTTACGGTCGGCGGGGTCAGTGGGGGCCAGGTGGGAGGTGGCGGCACCATTGACAATGGTGTCCGCGGCCAAATGGGAGAAGCGGGTCAGCGCTGCCACCAGGGCAGAAGCATCTGCAGGTGGATAAGGCCGAGGTTGTGGGTGGGAGCCACAAGATTTTGTGTGGGAACATTAAGGCAAGTGGACCATTTTCTCAGCAAGTCTGGGCTAAGGCTCCAGCACCTCAGCCTACGAAGGCAGAGGGGAGCTGAGGTCAGTCACCAAACAGAGTCAGGGTGACTCTAGGCCCCTGTTCCCTCCACTCTGGCAGATAACCATGTCAGCCAGTTAACAGGCACAAGGCTCTGAGTCACAACATGGTTCCTGAAGAGGTGCCCGTCTCCCTGAGAGCCACACACCAAGCAGCTCTGGCCGCAGGAACCTTACAGAAACTACAGGTCCACACCACCGCCAGCTGAACTCACCTTCGGAGGAAGCCAGGTACTGGGTGTGGCCCTGCTCCAGGCCGCTCACGCTGTCCAGGGCTGCCTGAGCCCGGCTCACCAAGTAGTCTGCAAGCACAGAGAAGAATGTACAGCCTCAGCCCACGGCCGCCTGCTTCTCAGGACTGGGTGACGGGCACAGACATCACTGGGGGATGAGCAGCCATCTGCACGAAGGGCAGAGGTGCCCTGAGCACACACCTGGGGAGCTGGTGCAGCGGAGGTGCAGGGGGTCGTCCAGCTTGCTCACTGCATCCTGTAGGATGGCCTCTGCCTCGGCGGCTGCGCTTCGCAACACCGCCAACTGCTCATCCAGCAGCCTCTGCCGAAGCCCCAGCTCCCGAGACTCCTGATGGGAGGGGCAGGGTGGGACCGTCAGACCCCTCAAGCCCAGGGCTTAGCTCCAAGGACTAACAGTTGACAGCGACTGACTCCCTCTGGAAGGATGCCCTAGTCTAGTGAGGGGAGAGATTTCTAGGCCACCTCTCTACCTCCCAGGACTTGGGTGACTCATGAGGGGCGGTGGGGACACAGGACAGGACAGTGATAAACAGCCCAGGACCTCAACAGACTTATCTCAAAGGGCCACCGAGCACACAAAAAGATGTTCAATGGGCTGTCAAGATGGTAAGGGTGCTTCCGACAAACCTGACAACCTGAGTTCAAGCCCCGGGACAGAAGGTAGAAGGAGAGAACTGGCCCCTGCAGGCTCCTCTGTCCTCCACGCATATCATACCTCATCCCCCACAACAGTAAGTACAACTTTTTTTTTTTTAAAAAAGGATATTCAGTATCATTAGACAACTAGAAAATGCAAATCAAAATCACAATAAACAACCCTGAGTGACAGAACACACCCAGCACACAGAAGGCTGAGACAGGAGGACAGCCCCGAGTTTGAGGCCAACCTGGAGCTTTGTACCCATGCAGCTGGCCACAGTGAGAAGACAATAAAACACGGTGGAATGATGTGGAGCACTGGGGTTTCTTCTTGGAGAGCTGAGTCTGTCTCAGCAATAAAGGGGTGCCAGGCTCTAAGCCCAGACGACTGACTCACCCACACTAGAGGGGTGAGCTGCCTGGCAAGGAGAAGGTGTCGGGGAGGAGGCCGCCGTACCTTTTCTGCCAGCTGCCCCCGTAGCTCGCCCTTTTCCTGGGAGCTGCGCTGCAGCTCTTGGCTAAGCGCTTCCTCCTTCTCCCGCACCAGGCTCTGAGTGGCCAGCAGCTCTGCCTCGCGCTGCCGAATGGCTCCGCTCAGGGCTTCCTTCTCCGCGTTCAGTGTGTCCAGCCGTGAGCTCAGCTCTGACCCACTCTGGGAACGTGAAACATGTCAACAGCCAGGCCAGGCCAAACCTACCTGGCCTTACTCCTGAGTCTGCAGCCTACCACACCTGCCTCCCAAGACACTGAGAGCTTCCTGAGGGCCCGCGGCCACATAAGTATGGCCCAACTGACGGAAAAGGGGACCCGACTTGTCCCAGCCTGACCCCAGCAGCAGCGGCGCGCCCCTGGCTAGCAGGCACCTGTTCTGTGCGGCTCAGGGCCTCCTGCGCACGGGCCAGCTCTCCTGCCCTGGCCGCCAGCTCGCTCTTGAGCTTCTCCAACTGGTCACTCTGCTCTTCCATCTAGGACAGGTCAGCATGTCAGTGGGGCAGCGGGACGGGGAGCGTGGGGTGGGGGTGGGGTCCCCCACACTAAACACACCTTCATCTCAGACTCACGCTTCGCTTGCTCCATCTGGAAGGCTAGCTGCTCCTTTACCCTTGCCACCTCCTCCTGGCTCTGCTGTGTCACCGTCAGCTGCTTGGCCGTGTCTGCGTTCTGGAAGGCAGGGGACGGGTTCTGACTCTGGACCCTGGCCCATGCTGCCCTTCCTGAGGCTGGGCACCCACCTTCCTGAGCAGCTCGGCATGCGTGTTAATGAGTTCGTTGTGTTTCTCCTTCAGCTTGCTGTAGCGCGCCTCCGTGGCACTGGCCTTCCCTGCGGAGAGGCGAGGCTGAATGGAGTGGGCAGGCAGGGGGTAAGACCCCCCTCATCCTGTTGCTGGGTGCCACCCCAGAGGTACACACTCTCTGCCTCCTCTCGCAGGCCCTGGTTGCGGGCACCCTCCAGCTGCAGGGCCTTGAGCTGAGCCAGCTCGTGGCGCAGCTGCTCGTTGTCCACCAGGGCCTTCTGCTTCTGCTTACGCTGCTCCTCCAGCTCCGCCTCCAGGCTGTTCACCTGGCCCTTCAGCTGGGAGATGTACCGCTGCGCCTGCAGGGCGGGAGGGACGGGGGAGGATGGACCCCTTGCCCGCCCACGCGGGGACCGCCCACGCGGGGACCACCCTGGGCCACGCCTCTCACCTCCATCTTAATCTTCTCCAGCTCAGCACGGAGGGTCTCCACCTCTCTCTTCAAGTTCTCGATCTGGAGGTCCCTGGGGACAGAGATCCTGGGTTCAAGTTCATCAACCAGAAGGTTCCAGACTGCCCAACACCGGATCTGAGATGTCACTAGCAGTGGCTCAGGACTGGGTGTGTCATTGCTCTGTAGGTCCTACCTATGACCTTTCCAGACAGAAGGCCTTTCCTAGCCTCCTCACCCCAGCTGGCCCCTGGGGACTCACCTGTCATCCTTCATGGAGCCATTGGGGGGTCCAAAGGTCTGATCAAAGAGGTCAGCCACCACCTGCCATAGAAGAGAACATGGCACTCTGACTCAGCCGCCTATGCCCTCGAAGGACGGTAGGGGAGACCCGGTCACCCTACACGTGCCCAGTCTTGCGTTGGAAGCCCTTCTGGATCAGACAGTGGGATAGTGGGACACGGGGAATCTCACCACTGGCTCCCCAGCAGGGGGCGCACTGCTGATCTCAATTAGGTTCTCAGGCTCCTCTTCCTCCGGGGCCTCCTCAGGAATCACCACCACCGGCTTGATGTGCTCGGCCAGGGCTGAAGCCCGCAGGAAGTTGGGAGGTCCCTGTAGGGAGAATGTTTGGGAGATCCTCAGCCACCCCCACAGAGCCTGCCAGGAGCCAGGGGCTGGTGGGCTGGGATGGGGCCGCCGGGGTGGGGGAGGCAGGGCCGGGCACCTCAGGCAGCCGCGGGATCTGGATTAGCCTCTTGAAGTACAGCATGTCTGAAGCTCGGCGGAAGAAGTTTTTGAGGCTGCAGGTGGCAAGGGGAGACAGGTCACAGGGGAGCCATCAGCCCTCTAGCCGACCATGCTATAGCACTGCTTCCTGGGCTGGTACCTGTGGAACTGCTCGTGGAACCGATCCCTGTGGCCTTGCAGGGTGTCTGCCGGGAGACCTGAGGGACAGCACAAGGGAACAGGACTTCCTCTCTGTACGCCGCCCTGAGGCCTGCTTTCCCTCTCTGACCCACTGGAGAGTAGAGAAGTGACTGTGGCCTGGCCAGTCCACCCTAACTGGGAAGGGAGACGAGGCCCCATGGGGTCACCTCTGCTCTAATGGGAGCCAGACAAGGCGGCACCGGGCAGACAGATTGTCAGGGCCAAAACTGCCTCCCCAGCACCTGGCTCTGGAGTGGGGCTCTAAGACTGGAAGTTGCCCTGAGCCAGCACACGTGACCTGATGACCTTTTCCAAACACTAGTGACAGCCTTTTCACTACTGCGCCCCAGGGAGGGGCCACGGTCCTCTCCTACAGCAGGTGTGCAGAAAGCCAAAATGAACAGCTCCACATACGTGTAGTCTCTGCTTTGGAAAATAGCCATTATTCCCCCCATGAAACACATTATTGATGTTTTGTTCTGTTGTTTTTGTTTTGTTTTTGTTTTTCGAGACAGGGTTTCTCCATGTAGCGCCTTGGCTGTCCTGGAACTCACTCTGTAGACCAGGCTGGCCTCCAACTCAGAAATCCGCCTGCCTCTGCCTCCCGAGTGCTGGGATTACAGGCGTGCGCCACCACTGCCTGGCTCACATTATTGGTGTTAATGGGGAAGAGTTTATTGGTTCTCTTTCTAAACTAGTACTCTCTCAGTCCTCTCCCTCTCCCTCCCTCTCAGGCCTCCTTCCCTCTCAGCACAGAAGGACACAGGGCCTCCCGCCCCGCCAGGGCTACATACTCACAGGAGTGCAGCTTGAACATGAGCTTCACCGTGTAGTGGTACAGGTGGCTGCAGTCCTGAATGACCTGGATGAGCGGCGCTAGGCGACACTGGCCAGAAGACATCTGGGACACCGCGATGGCCGTGTTGAGCTGCCGGAAAACTGAGGAAAGGGTGCAGGTGGAAGCCAGCATGAGCGGATGTAGCTGGAGGCCAGCTTGTGGGCAGCTACTCAGGTCCACTTTAGTGACACCTCAGGCGCTAGGGCCCTGGAGTGGGTGAGTAGCCCTCCACTGTGCTGTCAAAACCACGGTGGAGGTTTAGTAATGGCTGAGATTCTAATCTGGGCCTTCAACAGCATCCTCTAGGCTGGGACTAGTGCCCTGTGCTAGGGTGTGCCCCAAGCTGAGGACAGCCCCCCAGAACAAGATCAAGGTGGACAGTAAGGCTGGGCTATCCTCTCACTAAGCTCTAGTTAGGGAGGGTTTTCCAGAACCCTCGGCCAGGGTGAGTTGGGGACAGGTGCTGGAGGACAGGAATGCCGGCTCCACATTCCAGGGCCGCAAACTTACACTGTATCTCTGAGATGGAACAAGCTTAGGGCACCAGAGAGGTGGCTCAGCGCTCACCACCAAATCTGATGACCTATACGGCACATAGAGAGGGATGGACTCCTTTAAGTTACCCTCTGACCTCTATACATGCACCATGGCACAGGCATGTACGCACACACACACACAATAAATTAAAATGTAGTCCATCTATTTTAAAATACTGTCGTCGGGTGTGGTGGTGCATGCCTTTAATCCCAGCACTTGGGAGGCAGAGGCAGGAGGATTTCTGAGTTCAAGGCCAGCCTGGTCTACAGAGTGAATTCCAGGACAGCTAAGGATATACAGAGAAACCCTGTCTCAAAAAAAAAAAAAAAAATACTGTCACTCCGACCAAGCATGTTAGTGCAAACCTATAATCTGCTCAGGAAACTGAGGCAGGAGGATTGAGCTCAAGGTCAAACTTCTACAAAGCAAGACCTTGTCTCAAAAACAACAAAAGAGGCTGGAGAGGTGGCTCAGGGGTTAAGCTGTGCTGGCTACCTTCCTGAAGACCTAAGTTCTATTTCACAACACACACACACAGCCTCACAACTAATCCGTAACTCTGGTGCCAGAGGGTTTGATGCCTTCTTCTGGCTTCTACAGGTACCAGGCATAGACACGGTACACAGATGTACACCATATGTGTTTGTTTTTTTTGGTTGTTTTTTTTTTTTTTTTTTAAAAAAAGACTGTAACTGTAAAGACCATCATGTAGCTGTGGAGACTGGCTAGAGTCTGTTCCAGGTCATAGCCTTGAACACAGGCTTTGTGAGCCCCAAGTGACCTGATACCTCACTTGTCCTGGAGACCCTGACAATCACGCCTTGTATCAGAACTCCAGAGAAAGAGGGCCGGACAAAGGACAAACATGAGGCTGCCTCCCCTGGCCAGCATCTTCTCTGGGGCAGAGAGGGGAATGACAAAGAGCGGGCGGTGATCCAGGATGGGAGAGCAGCCAGGCCCCATGCTGGGCAGACCTGAGTGGTGCCAAAAGCCCTCAGCCCCTTGGTCTGGCCATGCCTGGGCGGGGGTGGGGGGGCAGTTGGGGGGGGGTGCTGTCTGCAAGGATGGAAGCCACACTAGGGTTTTGTTTCTTTGGTTGGTTTTGGCTTTTTTGTTTTGGGCTGTGTGTGTGTGTGTGTGTGTGTGTGTGTGTGTAAACTCTGGTTTGTTCTGTGCCTTACTTCAGGCAGAATGCTCTCGACATCTTTCTGGCCAGGGTAGAATGCCCTTCCTTTCTCCCTTCCTCTGCCCCTTCTTCCTCCCCTGAGTGTCGTCCCCCCCGCCCCCCATGCTAGGCAAGCACTTCATTATTTAGGTACCGCTCTGGCTAATCGAGATCAGGTTGGCCTCACACTCAGATATCTGATTGTTTTGTTTTGTTTTTTGTTTTTTTTCTCTTAAGCACCAGGATTAAGGGCATGTGCCACCACACCCAGACCTCTTAAAGTTTTCTTTCCTTTATTTTCTATGTATAGGTATTTTGCCTGTGCACCACATGCCTGCAATGCCCTCAGAGACCAGAAGAGGGCATCGGATCCCCTAGAACTGGACAGTTAGGACCAGCCGCAGGGCCTCTCTTCAACCCTTCTCACTTTTGAGACAGGGTCTCATTAAGCTCCCCAGGTTGACCTTGAACTCACTCTAGCTCAAGCAGGCCTCAAATTCATGATTCTCCTGCCTCGGCCTTCTAAGGCACATCTCTCTTAACAGCCTTGCACTCCCATTGAAGGCAGTGTGTTACAGCGGGCTTTCCACTGAGGTAGACCTGTAGGGGTTTCTGTCTTCTGTGCGGTGGGCTGAGGTGACAGGATCCTATACCTGTCACCTATGTGTGCCCACTCTCTGTAAGTCACCAAGGATAGTGGCCTGCAGGTCCTTCCCCCTGGGCCTCCTCCTAGGCCAAGAGCAGCTAGGGTGGGACGGACACAAGGTCTACGGCTTGAATCTCACGGCCTGTGTGCTCTGAGGAGCTCGGGCTTCGCTTTTCTGCCAGGACTCAATTCCTGGTGGCCTGGGTCCAGCTGCACTACTGGGCCACAACCCTGGTGACCTGCCATCTGCTGCCACTGTCCTACTCCTGGACAGATTCCACGCTGGCCTCTCACCCACCAGAGCCACAGGCCCAGACCCAGGCAGAGTGGCTGTCCTGCCTCTTCCCAATTCCCTGTTTTGCCTTAAAAAGGCGTGTGCCTTGGGCTTCAACATGGACAACAGTGAGTCACAGTGTTATTTTGAAGGTACAGCCCAGAACAATCACTTCCCAGGCGGGGAGGGTGAGCCTCAAAGATTTCCTGTCCAACGGCTGCCAGTTCTTTGGCTGAACAGTCTGACAGGATCGTGAGGCATTTCAGAACACACAGTAGGAAATGTTAGCCATGTTTTCTCTCCTGGAGAGTAGCACAGTGCCGAGGCCAGGCAGGAGCCTAGAGGGTCCTCCACAGGGCACACCCCACCCTCCACACCCAGGGGCCCATAGTGGCATTCATGTGCCATGTCCTGGACATACACAGGGTCTCTAGGAAGGGAAGTCTCTGCTTGTGCTCTGGAGGTGCCATGAGGCCCCTTTCTGTCTTGGAGGGAGAGGGACCCCAAGGAACAGGTGCACATAAGACCTGGGTTACTGCAGGTGCTCTATCAGGAGAATCACTTGCCCAGTGTGAGTGGGGCCTGGGTTTCACCCCAACAGCAGGAAAGACAAGTGAAAATCCAGCCTGCCCACCAGTGTCTTCACAGCCTGGCATAAGTGACTTGCTCACCCGACTCAGAAAGCTTCAGTTCACAGTCCATGTAGTCAAACATCTCCACGGTGAGCTGGAAACTAGGAGAAAAGAGGGGGGGGGTGTGTGCAAGGGGTGGCAGGGCACACCCACACAATCCCCAAGGGCAGCAGGGCACACCCACACAATCCCCAAGGGCAGCAGGGCACACCCACACAATCCCCGAGACCCCTTAGGAACAGGAAGCAAAGTCCATAAGGCAGAAACATGGAGTACCCAATAAACCCCTTCACCCACAGCCTGACCCCCTGGGGGTCATGACCTTCAGCCCTGTGGCCTCACTTGACATGGTCCCCGGTGGGCGGGCACTTGGGGGACACTGAGGCTGCACATACTCACATGTTGTTGACATCAGTTCCCGCCGCCTTCTCCAATACCTCATCTGTTACCTCCAGGCCTGCAGGAAACTGGGGGTGCTACACAAACAGCCCCCATGCAGCGGTGCTGAGCAGCCACACACGGGTCCCATCCCTGCTCCTGACAGCCCCCATGAGAAGGGGAGTCGCCAGGGAGGTTTCCCAATCCCCTCATTCTGTGACCCCAGCTTCTCTGGTTAAGCCAAAGGAGCCGGCAGAAATCCTGGGGCTGAGGCAGGGGCAGCCCGACCAGGACTGACGGGCAAGGCCACTGGAGCACACATGGGCTGGCATCTGCATTGGATCTATGCAAACATGGAGATAGCCCGATCATCTCCTGCCAGTCTTCCTAGCCCCCACGGCAAGTGGACAGAGCATGGATGGACAGGTGCCATTCCACCCCCTCTATACCCCAGGATGTCACAGAGAGAAGAGCCTCCCAGTCCCTTAGTCCATGATTACTCAGGGAGACTACCTTAAGGTGGAAGGAGATTTTAGTCAGCAACAGTTTGGTATAGATATTCACTAGGTGTCCATACTGGTCACGAAGGTGGCCCTGTGGGGATGGGAGCCCTGTGTGAGGTCACTGTCAAGAACACACCTAGGACTGAATCCCAAGGATTGAGCATGTGCCCAGACAGGAAGAAACGAGGCGGGAAGAGAAGCAGGCCTTTCTTCCACAAATCAGGCACTCACTCGCTCAACAAACATTTCCTGCTAGCCCTCACCAATCTCATTACTCTGTCTCTAGCTTCCCTCCTTAACCTCATTCCCTGTCACTCTTGCCAGAGAAAGTCTTGTGAGAGGCAAAGAGAGCCCTTTGTCAGGGCAACAGGCCAGTTCTGAGCAAGGCACTTTACTAAAGAGCTGGTGGCAGCCAGGGGAGGTGCATTCTGGTCTGCACACAGCTTCCCGGCTCCCTCTTGCAAAAAACACCAGTGTGTGGCCACGCCAGCAGGGCCTGTGTCTGCAGCAGGCACTGTGACGAATGCCATTTTCCTTACATCAAAGGACACGCATAAAGCACAGAGGCTCTGGACAGGCAACGCTGTCCCTCTGGGTCTGCTCTTGGAGATCCACTCAGCTAAGTGCCCCAGGAGAGCTTTGGGAAGGAGGCCTGAGGCCTCTGATTTCTGAGGACCTTAGAGCGAATCCAGACACAGGCTCCCCAGGGGTCTGACACAGGCTCCCCAGGGGTCTGACTACTGACTCTGAGAACTGCCAGGCAAACGCATGGAAAATTCAAGGCTGTATGTGACATGCCTTCTAAAGCTTCTGGTTAAAGTCTAGGGGATCCTGGGAGTCCCCGATCTTCACAGAGGCATGGGGTTGCCACCTGTTCCAACTCAAGAGGACTAATGGGCTTGCTTTATGGAGCTGTCAGCCAATCCGCCTTCCCAGGCTCCAACTGCACAACTGACTGGTGCTCAGCCTCCACAGTAACCCCAAGGACAAGAGAAAAGAGAATCCCTGCCCAGATGCTGCCCTCAGCTCAGCCACATTGCCTGGACACTGTCCCCACACCTACCCACAAATCGCCAATCTCACGTATGTTGCTCCGGTACCGCTGGTAGTCATGCAGCACCTGCAGCCAGAGAAGGGAGGGAGGACACAGAACCTGAGCTGTCCCTCCCAGCACTGGGCGGGGTGTCCAATCTCCAGCCCAGGAGGACAGACACCAGAGCTGCACACTTCCAGGGGACACTGTGGATGCTGTCAGCTGGTGGCATGGCGCTCGGCGTCGCCCGCCTGAGCCTGTGGGACCACGGGCTGTGCTCACTACTCACGTTGGGGTGTCCGTCCCGGAGGACCTTGTGAAGGACGTGACAGAACTTCCAGCTAAGAATGGAGCTGCTGGACAGTGGCAGGCCAATGGCGTACGACCAGAAAGTGAAGGCTCCCTTCTCATGGTGCGTGCCCAGGATGATACCTTAGAGGGTCAAGGCCAAGTGGAGGACAGACTGATGTGGGGACAGTTAGGGGTTCCACAGACAGCCACCCCCACTGGGCCCTGGCACTTTCTGCAGTTCCCCACATTCTCATCCACCCAAGGCAACAACAATTGAAGTCCTGGGGTCATGCTCTCCTAACTGGGCACACCCTGGGCCAGGGCCATGCTCAGCCCACAGTCTCCTGAGAGCTCCCTAAGATGCAAGGGGCACAAGGATACGCCGGGCATGCTTCTCCTTCACTGGGGCCTCCTGGCTGTTGATGGCTTTGCTAATACTGATGGCCTGTGAGAGACACAGAGGAAGGGTTAGATCCCCATCTGTCCACAGCTGTATGGAACACACAACCCAAAGGAGGACGGGCCACCTAATCTGGTGGAAGACAAGTTCGGGGGCAAGAAAGAACACACTTTCCCTGATCCATGCTGTGAGGAAACGTCTCTTCCATGACCTGTAGCTGGTACCAATGTCACGGTGACCGAGAGCCCTAGGCTCAGGGAGGCAGGGAGGCAAGCTGAGCTGTGGCTCAGAAAGGCACGTCTCATCTACCTCACATTGTTCTCCCTGAAAAGGTACCTAGACTCCAGGAAGAGTGGCTAAGAGCACGGCCCAACACAGTAGCCTCTGTTCCATGTTCCCACCAGGGAGAAGGGCAGATATCTGCCCTTTGGCCCAACTGGGCTCCTCGGCCTCAGCGTCACCCCCTCTTCCTGTCTGGCAGAGCCCACAGCACAGATGTCAGCTGACATTCTAGCTAGCACCAGGCAGAAACCAGGCGCTAGCACTGGCCACACTTCCATAGGCACCTGCTCATGCCACTGAGGACAACTGTGGGCCCTGAGGATGGGGGAAGGGCAAAGGAGAGCCTGCGTGGAGCCAGGACACTGTCACCTGAGAAGGAAGAAGCCTCACGCTTGACTAAACTATGCCATGGTCCTGCAGAGACTCTCACCTCCACTGGACACATTTTTTTTTAAAGATTTCATTTATTTATTTATTTATTTATTTATTTATTTATTTATTTATTTATTTATTTATTTTACATATATGACAGGTACACTGTAGCTGTCTTCAGACACACCAGAGGGCATCAGATCCCATTACAAATGGTTGTGAGCCACCACGTGGTTGCTGGGAACTGAACTCATGACCTCTGAGTGCTCTTAACCACTGAGCCATCTCTCCAGCCCACTGGACACATCTTATTTCCCCAGCTCAACGCCTTCCAGTCCAGCTCAATGGGCAGGAAGCCAGGCCACACAGAGAGCACTATCTGTCACCCACTCCTCTGAGGCTCCACTGGCAGGGACAGGGGCGGCAGGTCAGATGAGCCTTCACAGGTCACTAGTGTTTATGAACTGGAGCGAGTTCCCCAGGCCCCAGACAGGAGGATGGAGTGGACTGACAGGCACAGATCCAGAGGCCAGGACATGCAACCGACCAGAGTGTGCTCAGCCAGGTGAGCCAAGGACCTACACTGGGCGTGCTACCTAGGGACACAAGCAACAGGCCAGCAAGTGCCAGGCAGTATGGTAGCTTTGCTTTGCTCCAGCTCCCAGAGGCCACCAGGCACTCCCGCTACAGCATAGGAGCAGTAAGGCCCCACTTGTCGGGGCAGTGGGTTCCCAATAGCAGACAGACGCTCAGCACACGCTCAATAGCCTGGCTCAGTTTTCCTAGAAGAGTAGCAGGCCTGGTGGGGCACAGAGTCCCTTTCTGATAAGATGTATGGATCTGGGTCTGTCGGGGCTGGGCATGGGCTGCTCCTGAGCTGGACCCTGCCCACCCCACCCACCCCCACAGCCTAGAGAGGCCCACTGACCCCCATTCACATACAGAGCCCACTGTGGGAAACTCACTGAAATTTGAGGACCTGGGGCTTAGCTAAGCCTTCCCACCTCATTGGACTAGGGTCCTGAAAGAACACAGACAAGCTCTGCCTTCCTTCCCAAGTACACAAAGCCTCAGGCAGCCAACCACCTGTTTGTCTGTGTGTAGAGCCTGCTTCCTTCCTGTGCCCCCCCCCCCCCCAGGTCTCGTTTTCCACACAAGCACAGGGCCGCCACCCAGCAGCTGTGGGGAGACTGCCACTCTGCACGCCCAGGGTATTTCACCTCGACTGAGGGGATACTTGGCACAACAGTGGCCAAGAGGGACTGCCACAGAATGCTACCCATCTCCTAGAGGTGTCTGGGTGACGGTTACTATGCCGTTTCTTTATTTCTTAGAGGAAACTGAAGCTCAGAGAGATTCCGTGGTTTGTGTACACTGGTAATAAGGGCAGAGTCAGGTCTGTTGGACTCCATGCTGTGTTCTTACAGTGACCAGGACACAGCTTCCTGGTACAGCTTTCCCCTGGCAGGGATCAAGTGGTAAGTGGGCCGGGCCACGCTCACAGCAAGGAGCCTACCACCTTTGGGCTGTGGTGCCACAGCCTACACTGCCCAACATCTGAGCTGCTCTCATGATGAAGGCCACCTGCCCTAAAAGATTCCTGGCAAACAGGGAGGAGAACAGGTGACAAGGACCTGGGAGAGGCTGAGATCCTTGGAGGTAGTGAGTCTGAGAATGGGCAGGCAGGAAGTCTCCTTCTCTGAGGAAAAAGGTTACCAAGAGCCCAGGATGAAACTTAAGCCTCCCCAGCCTGCAGCAGAGCCTCTACTTTTCTTCACCTTAAAATAGAAACAGCCGGGCGTAGTGGCGCACGCCTTTAATCCCAGCACTCAGGAGGCAGAGGCAGGCAGATTTCTGAGTTCGAGGCCAGCCTGGTCTACAAAGTGTGTTCCAGGACAGCCAGGGCTATATAGAGAAACCCTGTCTGGAAAAACCAAAAAAAAAAAAAAAAAAGAAAAAGAAAAAAGAAAAGAAACAAACAAACAAACAACTCGGCGACTGGAGAGATGGCTCACGGGTTAAGTGGAGACAAGGCTCACGGGTTAAGTGGAGAGATGGCTCGCGGGTTAAGTGGAGAGATGGCTCACGGGTTAAGAGCATTGTCTGCACCTCTAAAGATCTCAAATCCCATCCCCAGCATCCACATCAGGAGGCTCACAACCACTGTAACCCCAGCGCCACTGGCCTCTGTGGGCACTTGCTGTCCCGTGTACAGACACATGCACAGAATTAAAAACAGCAGGGGGTCTCTGCAGCCACCTCAGCCAGCAGAGTAATAACCCAAGGGGGGCAAGAAGGTTGTTTGGTTCAACACAACTCAATAGCGGGTGTTGACTCAAATTTTGAGAGTGTGACCCCAGAAAATCTCTTCACATTAATTTGTGCGCATGCGTGTAGAAGTCCGAGAACAATTTGAGGAGCCATCCTCTCCTTCTACTCTCCAAGTCCCAGGACCATTATTACCCTTAGAGGCTGAGCCATCTCAATAACCCTCAACTGGAAGTTTAAGCCCCGCCCATAACTCACATATATTCTCATATTCTCATTCTCTCTCTCTCTCTCTCTCTCTCTCTCTCTCTCTTTCTCCATGAGGCTTAGTTCAAACTCACTGTGTGGCTGAGGCTGAACTTGAACTCCTGGTCCAAGAGCTGGGATCACAAGTGTGCATTACCAAGCCTGAGAGAGCCCCCGCTTTCTCAAACCCCGATGTGTAACACACCCAACCCTCCCCATCCTGACCTGAGCCACAGAGAACACCAGGCCCCTCACCACTGTTGTGTGAGACAGGATCTCTCTACTAGGTTCTGCTTCCCATGTGCTGGGATTAAAGGGGTGAGCCACACAGCTGGCTGTCCCTGGCCCTCTCCAAATGTCCCCCTGGTAGCGTTACTTCATCACCCCCTGGCATGTTGTTGGCATGTGCAGGAGTCCTGCCTGTGTGTGGCTGCTGCCCCAGCCTTAGGGTACAGCAGTAAGATCACGAGGACAGAGGAATGCAGCCCGGGAGGGAACATGGCAAGGGCTTCTGTGAAGGGCCTGGGTGCCACCCATCCCTGAGCTGCCCACAAGGGACAGGACCGTGTTAGCTAGCCATCCTGTGCAGGCGCAGGCTGGCTCCCGGGAACACAGGCCCGTTGTGTGCAGGGTGGGCAGATGTGTGGGGTGGCCAGCACCACACAAGGAGGCCCAGTGCTCACTCATACAGTAGGCGTCTGTGGGTACTCCTGGCCCCTGCTCATCCTCCCAGACAGCACAGCAGGCAGGGGTGACACCCACCCACCTCCCCTGGGCTTCTATATGAATTGTCCTCAGGAGGTGGCTGTGGGTCACATCTGAGCAGAGTATAGATTTATGCGCTTCAGAACCTCCCTGTGTGTGGAATGTCTGGCAGACCCTACGACATAGCTCTCTTCTGAGGCTAGAGTGTGGCATGGTCTGACCTCAGTGACACTTGGGCTTCTGAAACTATGTCACCCCCACACTCACATAGCAGGTGGGAAGCCACACAGTGAAGGGGGAAGTAGAGGGAATCCCCAGCCCTGAAAACAGTCTCCCAGCAACCTGGTACATCAGGAGTGGCCTCAGCGGCCCTCAGGCAAAGGAGATCTCTCCTGGCTCTCAGGGTCAAGCAGTCTGTAGAAGGACAATCCTTAGGAAAGGACAATGCCAAGATCAGGATGCCTACCCAGAGCTGGAGAAACCCCAGAACACTAAAGGATGGGGATATCTGGGTGCTTATCACACCCTAAATCCTGTCTGACTCCTCAGGAAGCCAAGAAGAGTGATTTCCATACAACTGAGAGGTGCAGAACGGTGTCTACCTGTTTTTTTCCTTTGAGAAAGGGTCCTACATGCAGCTCTGGCTGGTCACTGTATAGAGCAAGCTAGCTTTAAACTCACAGAGATTCACCTGTCTCTGCTTCTCAAGTGCTGAGATTAAAGGCATGCGCCACCATGCTTGGCCCCGTGTCCCTACTTCTTCATAAATCAGGAGAGTCCCTCTCAGCCTGCAAGGGGACAACAGGGCAAGTGCAGTTACAGGTTTCACAGCAACTGTGAGATGCTGGGAAACTGCTAGGCACCTGCAGGAGGTCAGCAGACACAACCAAGCGTGGGCAAGTGACCGTTCATGGGTACAGACCACCTAAAAAGGCAATAAGTCCACACCCATGCCCTGGGAGCCACCAGTCTATGAGAGGACAGTGCCATCACCAGGAGGGGCTGACCCTCAGAGGGGCAGAGGCTGAGAAGAAGCACAGGCCTGTCACACGGGGCCGTGGAATGACAACACATTACAAGCAGGAGATAGAATCCTGACACCTGCCAGGCTCAGAAAGCCTGTAGCGTTGTTCCATAGTGCCAGCGGCCAGGTCCCAGTGACATAACGATCCCGTCAGTTTTACTGATTTCATCCTTGTGCCAAGTGCGCCCCAAGAATTCCTCCAGATAAGGACCCTGATGCTTCAGGAGTTGACCAGTGTCATAAAAACAAAACATGCCAAGTGTGTCGCTTAAACAGTCACAGCACACAGCCACAGGCACATAGAGGTACAGAGGAGCCAGGGTTGGGTTGGCAAGATGGCTCTGGGGAGCCTCTGATGTCACTCACAGTGTCAGCACCATGTTCTGCAACCCACAGACCAGCGGGCACAGAATAGATGTGGACTTCGTTCAGCACACTCTTTTCCAGGAGCCCACACATCCAAGCCAAGAGGCTCTTTTCCCACAGTGCCTCTGTGGCTGGCTGACCCACACCTTCTCACCCAGAGCCCTCAGCGGAGTACAACTGGGAAACACTGATTTAGAAACTTCCCATGCCAGACTTTAGCTTCCCCAGGTGTGAAGCAGAAGACTCCAGGGCCTCCTAGAAAGAGAAGACTCACCAGCTCAGGCTTGGCTGATGTATGAACAAGCCCCTGTCTAGCATGCACGGGGTCTTAGGCTCCATCCCCAGCAAAAGGAAGGGAAGCCAAATCAATATAGAGCCCCTGTCAAATGTATCTTTGGGATCCTCCCTCAGCTGCCTCCTGGTCCTTATATGTGGGGCCCTGAAAGTGAAAGGCAACTGTTTTGATTGAATGAGGCTTGCTCCTGCGACCCAGTAGAAAACTCTACAAGAGACAGAACAGTGAGCCATGTTCCCAGAGACAGGTGCCTGACACCACAGAGCTCCCAACTCCATAATTCTGTGACTATCAGTCACGCAGACAATGTCCCAAGCTTCTGGCATTCTGGCTAGACTCCACCCCCACAGTTACCTGACTATAGCCAGGTATGCCCCTCCTCACAGTTACCTGGCAACAGCAAGTTAGCCCAGCCCACTATAAAAGGGGCTGCTTGGCCCCTCCTCTCTTTAAGCTCTCACCTTTCTTACTCTCTTCTCTAGCCCTCCTTCTCTCTCTCCTTTCCCCACATGGCCATGACCGGCCTCTCTCTTTCTACCTTCTCTCTTTCTCCCTGCCTTTCTACAATAAAGCTCTAAAATCATAGACTGTCTCAGTTCATCAAGCCCTACCATGCTTGAACGATGGGACAGGCTTTCCCCTAAAGAGCCACATCTAACCTCCCTCTGGAAGCCCTTCCTGCACTCTAGCCCTGGATGGGACCAATGATTCTCACTCGGGTGGGAACCACTCAGCACATCCTCTTTCCCTGCCCTCTCCTCTCTTCAGCCCCGGGGGCTGACCGAGCCACCCCCAGGGGCCTCCATTTTGTTCTCAGCTCTTTTGCAGTGTCCATCAGTATCTGGGATGCCCGAGATTGAGAACCTGTTATTTCTGGCCTTCATGAGGCCCAGAGACCTAGGACTGCCCCTTGTCCACCCCCGCGGGCTGTGTCTGTAGCTTCCTACAGCCAGACACCCACCGGGGTGCGTGGAAAGCATGCAACAGTCCTCCCGCGTCCACCTGCTCAGAGCACCAGAACTGAGGCAGGACACGGGTTTTCTCCTACTCCCTTTATTTCCCCACACCCACTGCCCCGCATCTGCTAGCAGAGGATGGTTGCACCATCCATGAGAGACGGAACCAGCTAAAGAATTCACTTCACACACAAAGACCTCTCTCCCTGCCCTCTCCTCCCTTCGGTCCTGGGGATGACCAAGCTGCCTCTGGACCCCCTACTTTGTTCTCAGCTCTTCCGAGGTGTCCAACTACATCTGGGATGCCCAAGACTGAGAACCTGTTATCTCTGGCCTCCAGGAGGCCCAGAGACTGCCTCGAATTTGGTAGCAGAGCCCGACCTCTGCTCACAGCTCTGAGCCTCTGGGCAGCTTGCCCACAGCTACCCTGACTAGAGCAGCTACCTCCAGATATACGACATCCTGAAATTTTGTTTTTTTTTTTTTTTTTTTTTTTTTTTTTTGAGACAGAATCTGGCTATGACTGGCCAAGAACTCACAGAAATCCACAGCGTCTGCCTCCCAGTACAGAGATGAAAGGTGTGTGCCTCCTGTGCCTGGCTGTGTCCTGTTTAAGTTCATTTATAGCATTTGTCATCTGAAAGTGTTGGTTTATGACTTACTCTGTCTCCAACTCCTTGAACACAAAGGCACCCCACTACCCATTCATGAGTTTCACACTCAGTAGATTTGACCAAATGCCAATTAAAATATTCAAGGAGAAAAGTCTGCCTTTGGACTGCCCACAGGTAGGTTTTGTCTTCCTCGCTAGTCCATAAGCCACAGAGGATAACAGTTCATGTATAAGCAATTTATACTGTATTGAGTACATGGTTTAAATTATGTGAGTAGCTGTGCATAAACCACATGTGAATACTGTACCATTTACACAAGGGACTTGAACATCCATGGATTCTGATTTGTTTGTTTGTTTTGAGATAGGGTCTCCCTGGGTAGCCCTGGCTAGCCAAGAACTCACAGAGGTTTGCCTCCTGTGTGTTAGTATAAAGATGGATATCACCATATCCTTAGGTCATAGTATTTCCAGAGGTCCTGGACCCAGCCCCCTACACAATGAGGAACGGCCATACACCTTTCCCTCTGTGGCATTTCTAAGACAGTCAATAACTCTTTACTGGACACACATGAGAGGGAGCGCTTGAGGCATAAGAGCTCTCTCAGACAGGCACTGCTAACTTCCAGGCAGTGTCTTTCTTCTGCTAATAACTGAGCCACTAGAGATATTTATTAAGGGAGCTATAAAATAATTTCTATTTTTAAAAATCATCCCTGAAGTGAATCAACTTAAGCCTCCTGGTATGGTTGTCACGAGGCGGTACAGCAGTGGTTGGCAGCGACAGGAAGGTTCCTCCAAGAGCCCAGGCTCTGAGCCGTTGGCAGGGCGGTGAGCTATTTTGCTCTGTGATTCCAAAGACTGGCTTGGAGGACAGAGTGCTCTCATTCAAACACTTTTGCTACCTCAAAGGCCATTGATGGCCACAAACACAGGAGTTCTGTAGCTGAGGAGGCTACGACCGGGCCATATGCAAAACAGCGCAGACAGGAAGTCAGCAACCGACTAGCCCTGGCCCATTCAACTGCATCCCCCTTCATTCAAGTCTCCTGTCCCTTCGCTCCTGACCTCTGAATCATTCCACCACTGAGGAAATGCAAGCATTAGTCTGTGACAGTCTACCCCTTAAGGACAACGTGAAAACCCTGGGGAGAGAACCTGTCCTATGGTCACTATTGACAAATTCATGGCCCAATCCACTGCCACCCCAGCTCCGGACTTTGTGGGTGGAATACAGAGCAGAAAGACGTGGTCCTGAGTCACACCTCTGCTGTGCCAGAATCTAGATGGACAGGGAGGCAGTTGGGTGGTTTTGTTTCTGAGGTATTGGTGATGTCATCACAGACCTGTCTGTCCCACAAGCCAGAGGACTGAGTCACACCCAGGCAGATGAACCTATTGCAGTTAAAGGCTTATGTTTACATAGCAAGAAGAAGACAAAGGCCCGCCTGTACTAATGCCGTCCACGGGCTCACTGGCCCAGAGGGACGCTGTGGGCCATCAGGCCAGGAGGAGAGGCAGCCAGAGAATGGAAACTGGGTTGAGCTTGCCGTCCCCAAGGCTGTCCTTACTGTGGGCTTTTCAGTGTAGCCCTATGGAGGGTACATGGTCCTCACTTGGGGACCTCAGGGACAGTAGGTGGGCATGTGTGGATGGCAGCGATCCCTAGATAGAAACACATACCCAGCCCCACGGCTGCCCACGTCTTCCTGCCCTGCAGGTTGGCTGTTGTATGTCAGAGTCACTGAACTCCACCACCCTTCCTCTTGAAGCTAATTCAAACAGCCAAATGAATAGGAAAAAAGAGCGGGAAAGGAGATTTATTCAGTGTGGCCATGGTGGAAAGAAGGACAAAGATCTAGTGACCCCCTTAAATTTACCTTCAGGGTCCTGCAGTCAGGGCCAGGGCCAGGGCCAGGAACACCTAAGCAGACCCTATCAGTATGCCCACCACTGAGCCCCACGGACTGAGCTCATCTCATCTTGCATGGTGGTCTGACGAGTTCTTAGAACTGTGAAATCTCTTCAGGAGACAAGTTCCCCTGCCTGCTCCCAGCCTTTTCCTTCTTCCTGCGTGAGATTCCTGGGGAAATTCCCATCTCTTGGGGTCCATTGTTTTAACAGTCCAAGCTGAGAGGTGTGTCTCTCTAGAGAACACTGGTTCTCAACTGGTGGGCCCCTACCCCTTTTGGGGGTCAAATAACCCTCTCACATGGGTCACATATCAGATAGTCTGCATATCAGATATTTATGTTACAATTCATAGCAGTAGCAAAATTACAGTTATGAAGTAACAAGGAAAATAACTTTATGGTTGAGGGTCATCACAGCATGAGGAGCCCTATTAAACAGTCACAGCATTGGGAAGGCTGAGAACCACTGCTCTAGAGTTTCTGCCAGGCCACTTAGAGACACCGTGCATTACACCATCAGAAGCAGGGAAGAAAAGCTTGGTCAGAGAGAGTTAGATGCCAGCGTGTATGAAGTGATAATCCAGGCGGCCCTGAAATAATGAGTGGTTCCCAGGCGGAGAAGGGGGAAGGGCTAGACTGACCAGTACACCAGGCCTGCCAGACATCTCAGGTTAGCCAGCTGAGTTTCCCTGGCCTTTGCCAATCAGGCCTTCACTCTACCCCCACAGGGTTTCCAGTCACAGACAGGACCCAGCTGCTGGGATCAAGTGGCCGGCTGGGTTTCATTCACAGGCTCCTGTTCCACAGTGGCCGGCCTCCGGCCTCAGAGCTGGATCAGGGAGGAGATTCTTCCCCATTCAGAGAGGGGGCAGGTCTGCAGGGAGTGCTACGATATCTCTACCCCAGACTCCCTGGAATCCCTATGGCAGACCACACCACCAGACACGAGCTAGGTGGTGTACGGAGGGTGCACACCTGACACTCATTCTTGAAGGGATAGCGCACGCCTTTAATCCCAGCACTCGGGAGGCAGAGGCAGGCAGATCTCAGAGTTCAAGGCCAGCTTGGTCTACAGAGTAAGTTCTAGGACAGGAATACACAGAAACACTGTCTAGAAAAACAAAGGGGGGAGGTGGGGTGGAAAACTGAGGCACAGAGCAACACCAGAGCCAGGCCTGGCCAGGTTCTTAAGTGCTCTGTACCCTTGCCATAGTCGGCACTTCTCTTCCCCAAGGGGGTACAAAAGTGACTTTTCCTCTTCTACTGTGTACCCCAATTGTGCAGGACGAGGTCAAGAGATGTAGTCAGTGTGCTCCAGAGGTGCACAGAAGCAAAGGCAGAAAGCAGCTGAAGTAGAGGCAGTGCAGTCCCAGCCTGGTCTGGAAGAGGAGACTTCAGAATTCTGGCATCCTGGGAGGCAGGCCCCAGCCCACCTTAAGGGTAGCGAGCCAGCCTATACTCCGCTTTCTGACAGGGGCCTTGGCTTTGTCTCCTCTCATTCAACCAGCTGTTGTGACACAGGCCTATGCTCCTGGGGACACAGTGGAGACAGGACAGACCACATCAGCCCTCAAGAATCCAGCCAGTCCTGAGATAACAGCTAGACAGAGTTTGGGGGTTTTGGACATCCACCATGTGGGTTAGGGCTTTTTGCCAACTCTGGGGCGGGGAGATTTTTTTCTATTATAAATATTTTGAGCATGTAAGCATGTAGTAACATGTTATAATTACACTCTTCCCCCTCCTGCTGTGCTTGGAATCAAACTGGGGTTTCTTACTTGTAGGCAAGCACTCTGCAGTGGGGCTTCACAGAGACACACCCTGAGCTATGGGCAGACCAGGGATGGGCAATGGCACGGCACGGGTCTGAAAGGCTCCCAGAACTTGAGAGCAGTTTTCAAGCCAGAGCCTAGGGCAGGTTCCAGACACCTGCTTGCTCCCGTGTGGCCTGCCTCTGCTAAGTGGGTCCCGAGAATCACCTGGGTGAGGCAACTCCACACCACACCATCGCCTGGGGCTCTGCCCCCAACCACATCAAAGCCCCCCCATTTGCCTGAGGTCTGCTGCTACTCACACCTGCCCCTGTCCACAGGCAGCTGCTGATGTCCCCCAAGGCTGAGACTCCTCCGAGACACAAAATGAGAAAAATCCCACTCACCCTTAACAGTGCTCCAGTGGGAAGACTGATTATTCAAGGATAAGCTGGGTGAAGTCAAAGATACAATCCAAATGAACTTCACCTGCCTGTTTGCTTTTTTCTAGAAGTCAGCAGACATCTGAGTATTACACATGTGGCCCCTCTTCTGCATCTATTCAGTGCTACTGTATCAAGCAGCCCAGGACTTGTCAGTAAATGTTAATCTTTACAAGAGTTTGTTCCCTGGAGTGGGGAGGGGGGACCGCTGAAGTCACTGACCTGGAAATCGGAAGGTAAGAAGTACTTCCATCTGCTGCCGCCTCAGCAGCGGGCTCCCAGTGGGCTGCCCTCACCCTTTCACCTCAGAAGCTGATGTTGCCCTGCGTTTAACCCTGCACCGTGATTAAAGGGCTTCTCTCAGCCTGACCTGAGAGAAGCTCCCTCCCCTCTGCCTCTGCATGTTGTGGGTAAATCGGAGGCTCAGAGAAGCAACATAAAGGGCAACTGTGTGTTCCCACAGAAAGGAAACTACAATCAGGGTGTTCATGGCTTCTAGAGGCACAGTGTGCTCCAAAGACGGTTCACCTCTTTCAGAGAGGTCCCAGATTTTGAACTTTGGGGGTGGAGGGAGTGGAGAACGGTAGGTCAACTATTTGCTGACACCCTACTATGTACTAGAGGCTACTTATGTTTAGGGTATTGGATGTTGCTGCTGTAACAAATTGCTACAGTTTTAGTGCCCTAAAAACAGCACTGATACATCTTACAGTTCTTCCTGCTGGCCACAAGTCTGCAGTGTCTTTATTGCCCCTGAGTGCTGGCCTGGTAGCTAGGGATGTAGCTTGTGCCCCCATGATGAATTTATGTGGTGCGGGGGATCAAACTCGTGGGTTTAGGAATCCACGGAACTACATTGCTAGCCCCTAGAATGGGTATTGAAGCCCTAAAAACTGGCACCAGTAGGTCTGGGTTTCTCTGTGTAGGTTCCTCACCTTTCCCTGTTTATAAAGGAGGGCAGTACTCCTTAGCTGTTGGCTCCTTCAACCCACCTGTAGAGTTTAACCTCCAGCCATTGTAGCCACTTGCCTCCCAGCCTCCCTCATCTGCATTTAGGGACCCTGTTATGCAGGGCCCACCTGGTGACTCATCAAACCAGCCACCTCAGGGTCAGATGAGCAACTTGATTCCATCTACAATCTGAGTTACGCAAATAACTCAGTTAGGTTGTGGTCATCTTTGCAGGGACATGACTCAACCTATCTCAGAGTACATTTATCCAGTAACACAGAACTAGCCCTGTATTCTGAAGAAGCAGCAGCAGACTCTATTATCAAGCAACTTGCCCAACACAAGGTGAACAAGCACGTGAGATCTGGTCTCCCCTGTCTACAAGTGTGCTGCATGAAGTCAGAATGTCCTTTTTCCAAAGGTATACTATGCAGAATACAGGTACAATGAGTTGTGCAGCATTTTACAATCAATTTGAAAAAGGGGCCTTATCAATGAAGGGATAAAGAGGCAGAATGGACTGTCTCCTCTGGGACATGCCACTGGGGTCAGAAGCTCATCACTGAAGCGCCAGCTGCCAGAAGGCAGGATGACTGCCTCCCTCCACACTCCTGAGAGGTAACCACAGAGCTCTCTGCAAAACAGGGTGTGTCCTGTCCACAGAGCAAACATGTAAGCACTCCTTTTCCTCCTGGCCCCGGGAGCCCAAGAGGAGAGGCTGGCAGGCGGCTGAGGACTTCAAATCTAAGCTAGCTACTCCACAGTCACCACCCTGCCAAACATCAATGTCAAGACAGGAGGTGTGTCCCAAAGGGAGGCAGGTCCCAGGACCAGACGTGCCATTTTCTGTCCCAAAGGACACACGGAAGCAGTAAACCAGGGCTCTCTAGGTCTTTCTTGCAAGGAGCCTGCCTGGCAGCGTGCTAGATATTTCTGGGAATGAGCTAATTAAATATTAACCACTTGCAAAACTATGTTCTTATATCCCTCACTAAGTCACCGTGAAGACAGGCATACTTAGATGCTGGCCTCAAACTCTCCTGGGAAAAAGTTGCTCTCGAGTGGGAGAGTCCTGTGAGACTCCTCTGTACAAAGTTATACTTCATGAATAACCCTTTTCATCACTCAAAAACTCAGGGAGGGCAGGCAAGATGGCTCAGTGGGCAATGGCGCTTACTGCCTTGACAACCTGAGTTTGATTCCTGAAATCAATACGGGGAGAGGAGAGAAGTTGTCCTCTGATGTCCACACATACACACAATAAATAAATATAGTAAGAGTTTTAAAAGTGGGCAAAGCGGGTCAAGAGAACTCCCTTATTTACAAACCAACCACCAACCTCATGTGGTCCCGGATCAGAGATTGTCGCTCTGACATTCAGGAAGGTTACCCTTGACATAGTCATTTAAGAAGATCAATGAACTTGACCTTTAAAAGCCCATCTCCTCTCCCATCTCTTCCTGCAGCAATCAGCGATCTCTGCACCTGCTTAAAAGCAGGGAGAGGAAAAAAAAAAATTCTAAAACTCACTGAATAAATCAAGCTCTTGACAACAGATCCTCCGTGCCAACAGTATTTCTCTCTAGGCTCTGCGAGTTTACTAGCACAATTAATTATGTATTAATGACTTCACATCAAACGCCATGTTTGTTTTTTATAGTGGGGGATCCAGGCTGGACCAGATGGAGATCACACGGATAAATTAATCATTCGCAGCCAGGTTGGTACTGGCAACTTGGCATGCTCACTTGGAGCCCTCCCGTCCTGAGGTTTTATCCTTATCCCTGTCCATCATAAGCACAAAGGTGAGAGACCTCACGTTTTGTTATTTCAAAACCGAAAGCTAGTGGAGACTGCTTGCGCTAACTTGTTTTGAAAGCAACCGCAGACGAGTCCTTGCTCTCTGCTCTGACCAAGGGGGAAGGAACTCGCCAGTGGGGCACCCACAAATGCAAATGTCACCAACCTGCTTCAGATACAGGTGGGAGGAGTCTTTGGCTTCCTTTATTGCTAAAGCTAAAAAAAAAAAAAAAAAAAAGCAGCTATTTCGGTCTGGGCTGACTTAGTTTAGCAAATAAGTAGTGACACCCCTCCGCACCCCCCCCAACCTCCATGAGTCCACCCAAGACTTAATTAAGAACAGGGCAGAGTTTGTAAAACAAAAAGGAGGGAAGCAGACGTTGGTGGTGGTCGTCTGGAAGCAGGAGAATGAGGATTTTTAAGGCTAGCATGGGCTTCATGAGACCCTATCTAAAAAAAAAAAACAAAACCAAAGCAACACCTGCACAGTGGGTCCCCAGAAGCCATGCATGAATGAATGCGCATCAGGGCCATTATTTAATTTTCCACGCCACCTTCTCGGGTCGGGCCCTCTCCTGGGAGAGCGGCGCGTGGGAGCGCAGGAAAGGAGCCTGGGAAGTTTCCGTCTGTCAGGCGCCGGTGTTTAACGAGGGGGTGGCAGCCTATTTATAAGTGGGCCCCCGCGAGGGCAAACAAGTCTGGCGACCTACGTGAAACTTTTCACCCGGGCAGATAATAAGATACTGTGCGGCCGTGCGAACAGCTCGGCAGCGAGGGGAACCGGGAGCTTCCCTGGAAAGGCGGCGGCGAGCAGAGGGCGCCCCGGGCCCCGCGCGGCCGTGCGCACCTGGGCCGCGTCCGCATCCCCGAGCCCAGCCCCGCTGTCGCGCGGCTTCCGGTCACCTGCGCCGCCCGGGGCCGCGGAGCCCGCAACCGTCCGCGCAGGGCCGAGCGCACCGAGGGCCGGAGCCACCGCCGCCACCTCCACCGCCCGCCCAGCCCGTGCCCGCGCTCGCCTGCGTCTTGTCGAACTGTTCGCGCTCGGCCTCTAGGCTGTGGCCCGGCCTGCGGCTTAGCACCCGCGCCGGCACATTCTTGATGCTGTTCATGCTGCCGCCGACCGTCTCCCGGCCGGGCTCCGCGCGAATGAGGCGTCACCGCCCGCCTCGAGCCTAGGCACACCGAGGCCGCGCACAGCTCCGCACGGGGAGGAGCCGCTGCCCCTCCCGCCAGTCACTCCGGCTGTCCAACCGACGCCCCGCCCTCCCCGGCTCCGAACGCTCCGCCCCCCCCGCCCCCGCCGGGTCCCCAGGACTCCTGGCTTGCCCCGCCCACTGCATCCCTTGATCAACCCTAGGATGCCCAGTAGCCCCTGAATGTGCCTACCGTGGTCCCTTAGGACTCCCAGGACACCCTGCCATTCTGTCACCCAGTACTTTCTGCCCTGCACCCTTCCAGTCCCCGGGGACGCCCTACCCGGCACCCCTTCTGGTCTCCCGGGACTCCGTGAACCCCAAGACTCTGCATCCGCTTCGTTCCCGAGGGACTTCCTGGGAGTGCCCCTTGCACACCTGTCCTTGTTTCCTTGCACAATTCTAGCTCTCCGGGATTCCCCAGCACACCAGTCCCCTAATTCTGACAGATCAGATGCATGGACAAATACCCAATTAGCTTGGCTACATACCTTCTTATCCCTCTCCCCAAACAAAGGAAAAATCACGTTGGGTCTTTCTCTACACCTGTAGGGGGAAAACTGGAACAAATAAGAGTCTTGTCTCCTTGAGTCTGGTCAGTAGCCACACTGCAGGTTTCTTTAGTCTTTTTGTTGGGAGCCCAGTCGTCTCTCCAAGTCTTTGCTTTTTGAGATGTATCAACTCCCTGAGATAGGAAACGCTGTTTTGAGTTAGACACCTGACTGTCGGTCTCCTAGGTCAGGTGAAGCTGAGGACCCAGAGGGACCCTTTCTTTCCTATTGCTCATTCCTTACTGTGTTGACATCCACTCAACATTTAGGAGTTGGACAAGGCTGTCTTTGCCACTAGGAGATTAGCTGTGCTTTATCTAATACCAATCAATGAAAAGCTCCTTTACAAAAATATGAGGAGTGACAACAACAGCTGATACTGAAAACCTATTTGCCAGGTACGGGGCTAAATCCCTTATACCCATTATCTTGTCCCTAATCCTCGAGCAAGTCACTAAATAGCCATGGTCAAAAAAACACAATAAGGGCTGGTGAGATGGCTCAGCGGGTAAGAGCACCCGACTGCTCTTCCGAAGGTCCCGAGTTCAAATCCCAGCAACCACATGGTGGCTTACAACCATCCGTAATGAAATCTGATGCCCTCTTCTGGAGTGTATGAAGACAACTACAGTGTACTTACATATAATAAATAAATAAATCTTTAAAAAAAAAACACAATAAAGGAGCCGATTGGTTCTGTGCCAGCTGTTTCTCAGACTCTTTTTCTCACATGGGACAAAAACCAATTATCCTGTGATTTTCATACAAAAGGCCAGCCCCCACTGGGTATAGAACTCTACTACAGTGGCCTGTCATTATCAAAAGTCCCCATTCTTTTTCGTCAACAGACGCTATTACTGTGCTGGGCGTGGTGTTCAGCATTCAGTCAGCAGGATCCAATTTAATCTTAAAGTTTTGGTGGTATTTTTGCAGACCAAGAAAAAAAAAAAGGCTTAGAGCCCAGGTTCACACCATTGCAAAATGATGCCTTCAGGATGTGGTCACAGATCTGCCAGGTTTCACGCCAGTGCGCCCTGACAAACACACTTGATGATGATACTGGGAGTCCCTATGGCTATTACAAGTAATGTATCTGTGGGCAAGATTTTGAGTAGCTGAAGGTCAAGGTGGCCTTGTGTTAACCAGCCTTCTGCTTTCCATACCTAGCAGAGCACCTGGTACATAACCATGTTTTTAAAAAATGGGCTTTCGGGTCAACAAAATGGGTAAGTAAAGGTACTTGCTGCCAAGCTTGATGTCCTGAGTTCAATGTCTGGGACTTCCCATGGGGGAAGATAGAAATGATTCCTACATGTTGTCCTCTGACCTTTAATTTCAAGCTGTGGCATGCACATGCACATATACACAAAATAAACACATCAATTTAATTTTTTAAAAAACAGGTGTGGCCTTTAATCCCAGCACTCGGGAGGCAGAGGCAGGCAGATTTCTGAGTTTGAGGCCAGCCTGGTCTACAAAGTGAGTTCCAGGACAGCCAGGGCTATACAGAGAAACCCTGTCTCGAAAAACAAAAACAAAAACAAAAACAAACAAACAAACAAAAAAACAGGTGTGAGGGTAAGCATGGGACCTTTAAATCCAGCATTTTTGAGGCAGGTGGACTCTGTAAATGAGGCCAACCCAGTTTATATAGTGACTTAAAAAGAGTTGGCATATAAAATGAAGGTTTTGAAAGAATAAACCAGCCCCACAGAGTAGAGAACAGAGTGAAGACTTTACTGTTAGCGTATGCTATAAAAAAAAAATCATTTCCGGGCCACAAAGATGGAAACTCCACTGCCTTGTTTATTAAGGTTCATCTCTAGACATCTTTTTCTTTTTTTGGCCCAAAGATTTATTGATTGCCGGGCATGGTGGTGCACGCCTTTAATCCCAGCACTTGGGAGGCAGAGGCAGGCAGATTTCTGAGTTCGAGGCCAGCCTGGTCTACAAAGTGAGTTCCAGGACAGCCAGGGCTATACAGAGAAACCCTGTCTTGAAAAACCAAAAAAAAAAAAAAAAGATTTATTGATTATTATACATAAGTACACTGTAGCTGTCTTCAGACACAAGAAGAAGGCATCAGATCTCCTGATGGATGTTTGTGAGCCACCATGTGGTTGCTGGGATTTGAACTCAGAACCTTCAGAAGAACAGTCAGTGTTCTTACCCACTGAGCTATCTTACCAGCCCATCTCCAGACCTCTTGAGCAGAGTGGCCTGGTCGTTGATTAAATGTCACTAACTTGTTGCCATCCTCCTTTTAGTAAATTGTAATCACTGTTTAATTGTCCCCCAGGGGAATACAAATTAGACCCCAACAAGGAGAACTCATGAAAACAGCAAAGTTTTTGGGGGCTCACTGAAAAAGACTGTGTGCTGCAGTACCACCTCACTGACACACGGGCAGAATGCACCTAGACTCTCTGCAGTTCCGTCTTGCGCCATCCTGGATTTTCAAATTTACACATGCATCATGCACCTTCCAGAGCCTCAGGGACTTTGCACATGATGTTACTATACCTGGAATTCTCTTCCTGTCTGCCTGGTTGAGTGGCTGCTTACCTTGCAGCTAGTTCAGATGCTACTTCTCTAGGGAAGCTTCCTTGAGGACTCCACCCTGACCTATGTCTCAGTATCTCACCATTCTATTTCCTAACACCAATCTTCCATGTGACTACTTAAGGTCTGTGTTCCCTCCCTACTAGAACACAAGCAGGGCTTACTTACCCAGTTATCTCCCAGGGCCTCCAAAGCTACATGGTGTGCTCACAATGAATTTGTATGTGCGAGGGACCAGCGATGGAATCCAGGGCCTTGTGCATGCTGGGAAAGTTGTTCTAACCATGAGCTCTATTTCCAGTCCTCTTTCTACTATATTTTGAAGTCAGGTTTCATTAGAGTTGCTTGAGTTGGCACTGAACTCCCTCTGTACCCTAAGCTTGCCATCCTTGGGCCTGGCCCCCAGTAGCTGGGGTTACAGATCCTTTCTGTGTTTTAAGCGTTACCTGGAGGAGAACCCACAGGTCCTCCTTAACTGGGCTGATTAATGTGTGCTGCCACTTGATAGACTCTTCTGGAAGGCCATCCCATCTTAACCCTGATGCAAGTGTCTGGCATCTTGGTTGATTTTATTCATTTTGATCTTCAGAACGTGGGGGTTACTGATTAGAATCCCAGAGGCTTATGATGCAGGACCAAAATCACATCAACTGTCTTTTGTTTTGTTTTGTTTTGTTTTGTTTTGTTTTGTTTGAGACAGAGTTTCTCTGTGTAGCCCTGGCTGTCCTGGAACTCAATCTGTAGACCAGGCTGGCCTCGAACTCAGAAATCCACCTGCCTCTGCCTCCCAAGTGCTGGGATTAAAGGCGTGCGCCACCACCACCTGGCTTCACATCAACTGTCTTAAGGGACAGGAAGCTACAGCCATGACTCTAGCAAGAGGCTTACAAATCAGGGACTCAGGAGTAACTATGGGTCACTGTTCAGAGTGTGACAAGGCTTCCACAGCAGAGCTTTTACCCTTGGGCTTACACCAGTCTCAGTTCTAAGCATTCTCTTGACACTTTCTGGGTAAAGCTGTTTTAAGTGTTTATGTGTAATCTTGATTCAGAATTTCTTTTGGAGGGGGTGTTTCTATTTCTGCTTAAAAGGTCTGTTCACAAGTTCTAAAAATACCCTGTATCGGTCTTTTGCAATGCTGAGATCATTTCTGGCAGGAGAATTATAGTATAATTCAGTCACCTCCTGATATGTTGGTTTTAGAGATGATAATGACAAAGTGGGAATCCTAAAGGTAGCTTATCATGCAACTCTTTGCCACATTCGAGAAATTACTCCAATATAAAAAATGACATGTCAAGACAGAGAAGTTGATCATATTAAAATTTGCCATTCTGAATTTCATGTTAATTCATAATAATCTTGTTGGGTCAGAAGAGGTTTTGTAAGACTGGGCATGGTGACATACAGGTGGTAGACTCCTGTCATCCCAGCACTGGAGAAGCTGAGGCAGGGGGACCACAAGTTTGAGCCAGCCTGGAATATATAGGTGCTATAGATATTTCAAGCCTATAAAATGAAATTAAACTTAGCTATAAAACAGTGGATTTCAGATCCTGTTCTACTCTGCTTTTTCCTATGGAGCGTGTAATTGGTGTTCCTGTTGGCAGGCAAGTGGAGAAGCAGCCATGAGCCCATCAGACAGAGCAGGGAAAGTTTACTCTCTGGATTCTCAGTTTGGAACCTGGCCTCTCCAAGGGCATTCTGGGTGCCTCGCTTGGCAAGCGCTGGCTCAGGGTCAGCTCTGCATTCTTAGTGTGGCTCAGCACAACCAGTCTGAAGAGAAACCAAGTATTTGTAGAGGGTGCCAGCCTCACCCAGTTTCTTTTCAGCACCCTCATTACAAAGGTGAGCTCAACAGCCTCCCCAACTCCACCCGCCCCACCATGAAAATCATCTGGGAAGAAACCCTGAAGCCTCTAACAAAGGGACATTGACCCAGCACAATACAACCTTCATGTGCAGTGCTTAAGAGACAGTCACTTACCAGGCTGCATTTAAAGTTGTTTGTTAGCCTGGCAGTGGTGGTGCACGCCTTTGATCCCAGCCCTCAGGAGGCAGAAGCAAGGAGATTTCTATGAGTTTGAGGCCAGCTTTGTCCATAGAGCTAGTTCCAGGACAACCAGGGCTACACAAAGACACCCTGTTTGGAAAAGCCAAAAAGATTGAATAAATAAATAATAAATAAATACCTTCCTTTTGTTTTAGTTATGTATGGTAAAAGGAAACCAAACAAAAGATTTTTTTATTGTTAAAAATATTTTTACTGAATGAAACTGTTCAATTATGGTAGAAAGGACAGAGGCAAATAGTATAATCTTTTTAAATAATTAAATTACAAGTAAAATAGAATTTTTAGTCTTCAATATTTTCTTTAAAATCCATATAAAACTTGATCTTCCAGCAAGTGCTGTCCTGTGTAAGTGAACTGTCTGCTACAGAGCCAGGAGGTTCAGCTGTCGCCTGAGGACAGACGGGCCTTAACTGCTAGTACCCCAGGTAATAGTGTCCTGTTACAGACTTTGCACCACCTTATCTCATGTTTACCACTACAACAAAGTCCAACACTAGAAGCTGAAGAGAAGAAAGACTGTGTCACATACTGGAAGCTGACTTTTGGGAAATGACAGTTATGATGTTAATACACAGAGACTGTAAGGAGGCAGACAGCTAAGGTAGCATTTTACACACAGGGTGTTGGATACTCCCAGGATGCTGTTAAAAGGTTTCTGCATCTTGACAGCTTGGTTTTTGTCTTTTCCTTTTAGAGTATTTCTCAACGCTGAAGTAGAAGTAGGGCCTCACTTTTTTAGGCATGAAAATTATTTTTTACACACAAAAAAATGGTTCATTAAAAAACAAAATAGAGATGCTTTAAGAAGTCAACTTTTTGAGTGTCCCCTTGCCTCTGCATTAAAGGCTGCTTTTGTGGGAATCACAGTCCTTTTTAATTATCTTCAGGTGACTGACTGTGTGGTATCCACTCTCTGCCTTCCAAAGAGAATTCTGTTTCTGGGAGGAAACAAAAACAGTCAACAAAATGGAAATGAATCAGCACTGGATGGTGCTGAGAGCCCCTGGTCTGAGCCCTGACTACAGATCTGGTTTTCTTCATCACTAAGGTCTGACGATGTTTTGTATACATGACAACTCCCCAGCAGTGAGAGCAGGGGCAGGCGGGGGAGGCAGGTGGCAGGCGGATGTGTGTGTGTGTGTGTGTGTGTGTGTGTGTGTGTGTGTGGCTTGCCCTCTGGGGCTCTGGGGCCTAACAGGAGACACCTGTAGCACCTACACCATGGAATTCATTAAACTGCACTTGGAGGGAAGGTCTGACAAATTCAAACAACACAAGAAAGTGCTTCCTGGGTGACAGACTCATAAAACTGGAAGTCACAAGATTCTATCCAGACAGACATACAGAAGCACTGTTCAAATGTAAATTTACATGGCTTTTGAGAAGCTCTATTTTCTGGGTTGGGGTCTCACTTATGTAGCCCAGGCTTACCTCCACCCCCTCATCCTTCTGCCTCCATCTCCCAAGTAACCATGGGCTAGGAACACGTTTTGAGGCAGGATCTTACTAGGTTGATCAAACTTGTGATTATCTTGCATCAGCCTCTCCATAGGAACTACAGACTGTACCAGATGGCCCAAATAAGATTTTTTGGGGGGGTCAAGAGGGAGGTCATGACAGGGTTTCTCTATGTAGCTCTGGCTGTCCTGGAGCTCACTCTGTAGACCAGGCTGGACTCAAACTCAGAAATCTGCCTGCCTCTGCCTCCTGAGTGCTGGGATTAAAGGACTATGCCACCACTGCCCAGCTAAGTTGCCAATTTTCAAGAATGGATGGATATACCAATTTAATGGATGAATATACCAATTTAAAATTATCAGTATGGAGAAACAATTTTTTTTATTTATATTTCTTACAAGTAATTGGCATTCTACTCATGTTAATTATAGTAAAAGCAAATCAGGCAACAGAGAAAGAATTACTGGGTCAGATAGATGTGTGGCTTGACTCTATATTATTGACATTCCTAGTTACTTATTAATACCAATTGTGATATAGGGTAAGACAAGCAAAGGTGACCTACGCATAGCCACAGTGAATGTCCAAGTTGACTTTGTCTCTTTCAATGACTGACAAGGGTGGATTTTTCATCTGGCTCTTCTGAGACTTCTAGTTTCTAAAAAAAAAAAAACTCCAAAATTAGTATCTAGGTTAGTGAAATTTAAAAGTACTTTAGCTGGGCGTGGTGGCGCACGCCTTTAATCCCAGCACTCCGGAGGCAGAGGCAGGCAGATTTCTGAGTTCGAGGCCAGCCTGGTCTACAGAATGAGTTCCATGACAGCCAGGGCTACACAGAGAAACCCTGTCTCAAAAAAAGAAAAGAAAACAAAACAGAACAAAAAAAGTACTTTAGACAACTAAACACAAATAATTTCCACAGACCTCAGGGGACGGATGTGTCTGACCTTAGGTGCTTATCACTGTGCCAAAGTCTTTTTGTCATTCTTTCTCAACTTATTTGTATGGTTTTGTGTGTGTGTGTGTGTGTGTGTGTGTAAGCACATATCATGGCATGTGTTTGCTGGTCGGATGACAACTCTTGGGAGTTAGTACTCTCCCGCCACCAGTGGGATCCAGGGACAGGGACAGAACTTAGGTTGTCACTCTTGCTGGTAGAGTCTTTACTGGATGAGACATCTCACCAGCCCATCACTTTGTTGCCATCTTAAAAGGATTTTTAAATTAAACGTACTTATTTGTGTGTGTGTGTATGTGTCATGGGACTTGACTGAGAATGTCAGTTTAGGCAGCAGGAGCCACACAGCCAGCTCGGTAGCTTTTGTCCCTCTCTCCCTCCCCCCTCTTCTTTCTTTGCTTGTTGTCTTTTTGAGATAGGATCCCTCTGTGTAGCCCTTGCTGTCCTGGATCTCACTATGTAGAAAAGGCTGGTCTCTAATACACAGACATCCTCCTGCTTCTGCCTCCAGAGCACTGGATTGGAGGTGTGCACCATCACTTATAGTTTAATATTTATTTTATTATTTGCTTGCATGTTTGTTTTGAGGAGGATCTTGATATACAGCCTTGGCTGGCATGGGACTTACTATGTAGACAAGACTGTATAGATATGGTGTAGAATACATTCATACAAACACTCATACACATAAAATAACAATAAATATATCTTTTTAAAAATACAAGTGCAGCCAGGCAATGATGGTGCATGACTTTAATCCCAGAACTCAGGAGGCAGAGGCAGGCAGATCTACAGAGATCAAAGCCAGCTTGGCCTACACAGCTAGTTCCAGGACAGCCAGGGCTACACAGAGAAACCCTGTCTCAAAGGGAAAAAAAAAATACAATTGTGGATGAGCTTGTAATCTCAGAACTGGAGAGGCAGAGAGAGGTGGATCACTGACCAGCCTGACTAGCCTGCTTGGTGAGTTCTGTGATTAAAGGTATGTGCCCCCTTGCCTGACCACTTTTTTTCCTTTCCTTTTCTTTTCTTTTTGTTTTCTCTGAGAGAGAGTCTCACCATGTAGGCCAGGCTGGTCTTGAACTTATGATCCTCTCACCTTGGCCTCTCAAGTTTTGGGATTACAGGTACAAATCTTAAATTCATACATAAAATGTCTAGTCCTGTGGATTAGTCGCAGGGCCAAGCTCCATTTAGGGTTGAGGTGCCCCCATTCTCATTTGCAATAAGGGGCTGCCCTGGGTGTGGCCAGCAGGACTGCAATTTACCCCCACCACCACCACCTCTTTTTGTTCTGGTCAAATTTTAAATTACTGGAGTTCTGCTGCAGCTGCAGCTGCTGTTGTTGTTGTTGAACAGTTAATACATCGGTTCAAAAGACCAAATAATATTTAAAACAACAACAACAACAACAGAAACCAAACTGGGCCAGTGAGATGTCTCTAGCAGGTAAAAGTTCCTGCCACCAAGCCTGAGGCCTGAGTTGGATGTAAGAGATCCACATGGTAGGAGGAGAATGGTCTTCTACAAGCTGTCCTGACTCTACCAATGAGCTGCAGCGCATGCATACCCACCCACTCACCACGATCCTCAACACAACAGTGTTAAAGCCCATGGAACATAGCAAGGAGTGTGGGCTGTACCTGTACTTTGTACCCTGCTAGGAACAGTTATAGTCTCTGTCCAATGCAAACTAAAAGTTCTAAGAAGAACCTGGAATTATGCCATCTCCTACCCATGCATGAGTGTCTGGGAGAATCACAAAGGACACTGTTTGTCAAAGGGTCAGAAGCCTTGCTGTTTCCTGCAGGAGGATGAATGTCTGGAGCTTGCCAGTGTGGCAGGAGAGCATCTCTCCCACAGAAAGGCTCTGAGTTACTATCCATTAGCTAGTTCCCAGTGGTGACACCTCAGAGAGGCAGACAGGATACTCAAACCTTTACCCTGCTTCCTTGTTGCAAAAACAAGAATATTTTCATAAAATCATTTGCTTTTCCTGTTTTTAGTTTTAACAAGTTCAAAGATACAGGGGAGGGATACATGAAGCTTGTTGCCAAGTACATTTCTGCTGTTTAAATTCTGTTTTCCATATCTCTAGAATCAGCTAATCCATCTGCAAATATATTTTGTCTGGAGCCAATGTTGTTTGTTTGTTTGTTTTCTGATTCTGGCTGTGGAATGCTGTTCAAGGGATTTAATTTCCTTCCCTCATCTATAAAGTGAAGGGCTAGGATTATAGACTTCTTCTGGGTCTTTCCAACTCAAAAATTCTCTCAACCCAAGTTTTTGCCGGCCTCACAGAGCTTCAGTATAGATATGAGGTTCATTCCCCTGCATTTTCCTCTCCATTCCATTCAAGGTCATTACTGAGCAGCCTTTGTAGCAGATGATCAACCACTGTGAACCATGATGGAAACCGATGGAGATACATAGACACGCAGCTCATACCACGGAGGCCAAAATGAGCGCACTCTGGGTTATATCTTGAGATAGCAGCTAGGATGTCACAGAACCCCAATGCCCTTCTGGCCTCTTTCAGCACTGTACAGACATAACACAGGCTGGCAAAACACACGAGTGTGAGCCAGGCTGTGGTTGCACACACCTTTAATTGCAGCACTCAGGAGGCAAAGGCAGGCAGAGAGTTCTGAGTTTCAAGCTAGCCTGGTCTACATGAGTTCCAGGATACTCAGGGCTACACAGAGAAACCCTATCTACAAAAAAACAGCAACAAAAATACAATTGTGTTAGAATTGGCTTGTAATCTCAGAGCTGGAGAGGCAGAGAGAGGTAGATCACTAACCAGCTACATTGGTCTACTTGGTGAGTTTCAGTAGGAGACCTTGTCTCAAAAACTGATGGGCAGCACCTGAGACCCCCACCAGCATTGTCCTCTGACCTCCATCAGCATGTCTACACACAGCCTTTGCACTCCCGCATGCACATAGTCATACAACTGGAACTAAGAAGAACAAAGCACCAATGTCCCAACAACATAAGTGAGTCACAAAATCTCAAGGAAAAGGTGAAGAGGACACCCGGGCTGGAGGAGGTTCTGAGGACCGACATGGGAACAGTAAAGTATAGATACTGTGTGACTGCATTTCCACAATGCTCCACAACAGGCATAACTAGTCTGCAGTGATAAAAATCACAGCATGTGGAACAGTAAGGAGGCACTCACTGCCAAGGGCGCTCAGGGAACGCCCTCTGATGGAGACTCTCTTCTCAGCAAACACTCTGCTCACGGAGTCACGTGCACAACAACACTTACTGAAGCAGCATGAGGTTTCCTACTTTTTCATCAAAACAGCAGGGAAGACACATTTTGTGTGTGTGCATATGTGTGTGTGAGTGTTGTGCACTCGTGTGTGCACATATGAATGCCTGTACATGTGAGTGAAGGCCAGAGGAGGACTTAGTGTCAGCCCCCACCCCGCCATACACCCTTTGAGACTGAGTCCCTCACTGATTCTAGAGTGAGGCTGGCAGCCATGGAGCCTCAGGAGCCTCCTGTCTCTGACTCCCACAGCACTAGAGTTGAGAGCACACATCCACACTTGGCTCTTTCTTTATGTGGGTGCTAGGGATCTGAACTCAGGTCCTCATGCTTAGACAACAAGCACTCTTGGCACTGGGCCATCTCCCCAGGCCCACATTAAAATAACACTTTAGTGACATTTTCCACGTTATTATATATAAATTATATTTCATTAAGATTTGGTATTTTTATTTTGGAGTTTTGGAGGGGGGTGTTTCTTACTCACAGAGATGGAATCCAGGGCCTTGCATCAAAATGCAATATGCCGTTGAGCTATTAAGAACCCAGGCTCGTTAGGAGAGAAATAAAGGGGCTGGTGCGGAGGCTCAGGAAGTGAAGAAGCTTGCTGACAACTGATGGCCTGAGCTCAACCCCAGAGCCCGCAGGGGAGAGGGAGACCTACCTCATGCAACTGTACTGTCTGTCCTCCACATACACACAACCAATACAATTGTTACTGGACAGTATTCTTGTAGACTTTTCATTATTAGTGTTATTTGGAGTTTTGATCAGAGATACAAAATCAGTCTAACTTAAATGATGTGAAATCAGTCTAACTTAAATGGCTTTCAAATATCTTTAGTTACACAGACAGCATGTCCAAGGACTGCTCCTTAAGTCTGAAATGGGAAGTGTAAGCCATGAGCTCTTACTTCACAATGTGGGGGACCATATGTCAAGTCTAGTGTTGTGTACATTGTTTAGATAATAGGCTATAAAATCTACATGGCAACTTATACGAATACTGTTGAAGTCTTTCTACAGTCAGAAGAAATAGAATGTGTAAAATTCTGAAAGAATGACAGCTTTCAGCCTAGGGAGATAGCTTAGTAGATGAATCTAGTCAAATCCCTACATCTAAACATCAGTGTAGAGGAATTATAGAGAAAAGAGGAAAGTGCCATACAATATAGAAAGGGAGGGAAGAGCTTTCTATCCAGAAGACAGTTCTATCCCACCATCAAAGAAACAGAAAATGTTACAGAATGAAACAGGAGTTGGGAGTAGCACAGACCTTTGGTTCCTGAACCTGGAGAGCAGAGGCATGTGAGTTTAGAGGCCAGTGTGATCTACATAGAGAGCTTCAGGCCAGCCAGGGCTATAGAGAGACCATGTCAAACAAACAAACAAACAAACAAACAAACAAACATCTAAAAGAAAGGAAGGGGGAGGGAGAGAGGGATGGGGAGGGGGGCAGACATATAGGCATATGCCTTTAATCTCAGCATTAAGGAGGCAGAGTCAGGCAGATGTCCATGAGTTAGGAGCACAGGACAGAGACAGCCAGATCTCCATACTAACCCAGGCTAGCCAGGGTTAAGGGTAAAAACCCTGTCTCAAACAAATGCACAAAAATAAACAAATGTAAAATTTAAAGTATATAAGCCGAGCGTGGTGGCACACGCCTTTAGTCCCAGCACTTGGGAGGCAGAGGCAGGCGGATTTCTGAGTTTGAGGCCAGCCTGGTCTACAAAGTGAGTTCCAGGACAACCAGGGCTACACAGAAACCCTGTCTCGAAAAACCAAAAAAAAAAAAAAAAAAAAAAAAAATTTAAGTATATAGAGGAAGAAGATAAAATTTAAAATGGCAAGTATTTTGTCGTTGTCAGAGATGAGCAACTGTATTTTTTTTCTACTTTTGAGTGTTCCTAAAATCTTATATACACTTTAAATTTGAAATTTTGAAGCCTGACATGGTAGTGTACACTTTTAACCCCAGCACTCAGGAGGCACAAGAATTTTTGCAAGTTTAAGGCCAGCCTGGTCTTCATAGTTCAGGTCAGCCAGGTTTATATACCAAGACCCTGTCACAAAACAAACAAAACAAAACAAAAAATAAAAACATTTGAAACTTTGTGTGTGGGCTCAGCAGTTAAGAGCACTGACTATTCTTCCAGAGGTCCTGAGTTCAATTCCCAGCAACCACATGGTGACTCACAACCATCTGCAGTGGGATCTGGTGCCCTCTTCTGGTGTGTCTGAAGACAGCGATCATGTATTCCCATACATTAAATAAATAAATAAATCTTAAAAAGAAAAAGAAAAGAAACTTTGTAACTTTGTGTGTTTTAAAACATCTCCAAGAATGTTTTGCACACGCGCACACACGCACGCCTCCCTAAACATGCACCTATACCTATACCATGTTTTTAAGAGGAAGAAAAGGGGACGCACACTTCTGTTGAGATTCTCGCAGCTGATGGGTAGCAGCGTGCTCAGCTCCAGATCCGTGACCATCTGCCGGGACTCAGCCAGCAGCCGCTGGAGCTTACTCGTAGGAGAAAAGTCATCCTGGAAACAAGTCAGGTCACAGCTGTGAGGGACATTTCTAAGGGTTTTTGCACAATCACAACTTAGAGCCACAGATGTTAACTCTGTCGGCAGAGGCATCAGTATTCTTAAAAGGACCCAATTCCTTTCATTTCTTACAACCTACTCAATGAAATAATGCAACATTAACAGAACCTACTATAACTAATTATAAGAAAAGATTCTTAGACATTGTTTGGCTTCCCTAAATACAAACTGCAAGCCAGATGGGTGTGGTGGCACTCACCTTTAATTCCAGCTCTCAGTAGGCAGAAGCAGGCTACCTAAGGAGGCTAGCCTAGTCTACCTAATGAGTTCTAGGCCAGCCAGGACTACGTAGTGACACTTTGTCTTAAAAAAAAAAAAAAAAAAAAAAAAGGTTAGCCGGGCGTGGTGGCACACACCTTTGATCCCAGCACTCGGGAGGCAGAGGCAGGCAGATTTCTGAGTTCGAGGTCAGCCTGATCTACAGAGTGAGTTCCAGGACAGCCAGGGCTACACAGAGAAACCCTGTCTCGAAAAACCAAAAAAAAAAAAAAAAAAGTCAAGTCATAATTCGCAGGTCTAAGTAACTGTAAAACAGAACCTTGACACTGAAGGTGTGTGAGCCTTTAGAATATGTGGTACTGCAGTTTAATCTGGCTATTTTATTTGTATTGTTTTTTTTCTTTTTTGAGGGTGAAGATCAGAAGACAAGATAAAGGAGTCAATTCTCTCTCTCTCTCTCTCTCTCTTTTTAAAATATGTAGCCCAGGCTGGCCTCAAACTCATGATCCTCCTGCCTCTGCCTCCTTCGGCAAACCCTACCAGTGTCTGCCACCACAACTGGCAAAGAGTCAATTCTTAAGCAGAAAATAGTAAGAGTCTGTACTCTCTCCAACATCTAAGTTCTAGGAACCTAACTCAGGTTGACAGGTGTGGTGCAAGCACCTTTACCCTCTCTGAGTGGTCGAGATGGCCTCTATTGAGAAGCAGAACGCTTGTTTACTCTGTGTGTGTGAGAGTGCTCCATGGCATGAGGTCAGAGGGAACCGTCCCAAAGCCAGTTGTCTATGTGTACCCAGTGGGTTCAGGTGATTGGATCCAGTCTGTCAGGTTTGCTGTGATTGCCTTTACCCTACACCAAAACACCCTACAACCAATAAATAAATAAATGTAAAAGGAGGTAGTATCTCACCAGTTTGGTTCTGGTTTCTTGAGACAGGTATTTCACTCTGTGGCCCAGGCTGGCCTAGAACTCACAACACCCTGCCTCTGTTTCCAGAGAGTCAGGATTACAGGTGTGTACTACAACTTCTCTCCTGTTTTCCTTTCCTCTCCTTTCTACCAGACATGTGCAGGGGGGAAAAGGAAATAAAAATTTTGAAAAACTGTTTGATCAAAGCTTATTGTTCTCACTTATTATTCAAAATAAGACCGCAAAACATCTTTTCTTTTCTTTTCTTCTTTCTTTCTTTCTTTCTTTCTTTCTTTCTTTCTTTCTTTCTTCTTTTTTTTTTTTTTTTAACTCTATAGACCAAGCTGGCCTCAAACTCACAGTGATCTGCCTGCTCTGTCTCTGTCTTCCCAGTGCTGAAATTAAAAGTATGCCTGGCTAGTTTTTTTTCCCCTTTAATCTTTAGAAAAAGGAGGAAAATATCTGTATACAAGCACTGAAAAGGGAGACTCTGTTAGAAAAAGGGAAAGAGGAAGAGGAGGAAGGGATGGATACTGAAGACTTGGGAGTGGTGCACACCTATAATCCCAGCATTTGGGCAATGAAGAAGTCCAAGACTGTCCTTAGCTACATGGTTGGCCAACCTGGGCTCCGTGGGACCTTGTCTCAAAATAAAAACAAACAAACAAACAAACAAACAAAAAACACATACACACAAAACAGAAAAGGAGGTAAAAAATTGATAAAACATTCTTTAATTAGAGAAAGTGCCCATTGCCATAGTTCCTGAATCCTGAATCAGTAAGATGCTAAAAGAGAACACAACACATATGCACACGCACACGTACACATGTATGCACACTTGTACATGACAGGAGTGGAAGGAAAGCTATGTCCTGTCATCTACCACCAGGCCTCACCTTGCCCATCAGCAGCAGCAGAATGGAGATTGTGCCCTTTCCCCAGCCTTGAGCAGGTTAAATAGACCTAAGTGTTCCCCACAGTTAGACCTTAACGACCCAGGAGGAGTCTTTCACCTTGCCACACCTGCAATTTCCTACAGGAGCAGACTGCCTGCTAAACTTGCTTTGCAACGTAATCCAGCTGAAACAAAGGGTGGGTCTGTGGGCTTTCCCTATATAAATGCAGTGCTGAAAATTAAACTTTGAACCTTGATCAGAATCTTTGTCTTGGCTTCATCCTTCTCTCACACCCTGTCCTTTGTCCTTTTTCATTTCCTGCCCCCCTTTCAGGTAACCCAGTTCCCTGCGACCACTGGATGGCTATAGGAGATTTCACTCTGCACCTAGCTTCTCGAGGACTCATAAGGTGAGCATGTTTCTTCTGTAGTAGAATCCCAGTGCTGTGCACTGTTATTTCTACAGCCCTGTCTAAGGTCACCAGTCTGTCACCTTTGACTCTCTGGAGACAGCTGTCACCAGGGTATGTCTGAAGGAAGGCGTGGCTAGGGACAAGCAACTGAATAGGATTTGCTGCCAATCCTTTTTGTGCTGCTGTTGGTTTCAAGTTGAAAAAAAAATCAATACAACAATCTTTGAAAGAGAAACAATATTGTTTAATAAGAATCTCAAGGGCTAGCAAGATGCCCTAGTTCAATCTCTGGGACCCACAGTGGAGAGAGAAAACCTACACCAGAAAGCTAGTCTCAGACTTCCCATGAATGCTGTGGTACTCACCTGCACTCACACATGCACATCACACACATACAGACAATACTAACAAACATTTAAGAAAAGAAAAGTAAGCCAGACAGTGGTGGTGCACGCGTTTAGCCCCAGCATTTGGGAGGGGGGCAGAGGCAGGTGGATCTGAGTGTAAAGCCAGTCTACAGAGTGAGTTCCAGGACAGTCAGGCTACTCAGAGAACCGGTCTCAGGAAAAGAAGAAAGAGAGAGAGAGAGAGAGAGAGAGAGAGAGAGAGAGAGAGAGAAGGGAGGGAAGGAAGGAAGGAAATTAATTAAAAAGGGTCAAGAAGACAATGGGAAAAGAGTAAGCAAAGTATGGGGGGAGCACAAGGGGTACGGATGTGCGTGTGTGTGTGTGTGTGTGTGTGTGTGTACCTGTGTGTGTGTAAAATTGTGAAAGAATAAGCATTTTCAAAAAACCTTAAAGGTCTATGATTTAAAACAAATGTAGTAGGTTGGGCGTGGTGGCGCACGCCTTTAATCCCAGCACTCGGGAGGCAGAGGCAGGCGGATTTCTGAGTTCGAGGCCAGCCTGGTCTACAGAGTGAGTTCCAGGACAGCCAGGGCTACACAGAGAAACCCTGTCTCAACAATAACAATAACAACAACAACAAACAAATGTAGCCGAGCGGTGGTGGTGCACACCTTTAATCCTAGCACTTGGGAGGCAGAGGCAGGTGGATTTCTGAGTTCGAGGCCAGCCTGGTCTACAAAGTGAGATCCAGGACAGCCAGGGCTACACAGAGAAACCCTGTCTCGAAAAACCAAAAAAAACAAAAAAACAAAAAACAAACCAACATAAACCTTTTCATTGGCTGGGGTTCTTTCTGACTCCTCTTCTCTTTCAGCAGACTTTAAGGAACCCACACACTGGGGAGGCTGCGTGCCAATGAGCTCACTGCGGAAAATAAGAACAAAGAGAACGTATCACACACATGCCACTCATACACTTAGAAAGTGTGTTCAGAGGACAAAGAATCTTGCTATGTAGTCCAGGCCTCAAACTCATGATGGCTCCCACACTGGGCTAGAACTCACACTCCTCCACCACAGCCTCCAGAGGGCTGGCTAACAAGCATACATTACCTTCACTAGTAAAACATGGAAGCCCAGATTGGAATAATGTAATTCTGGATAGAGTATTATATATTAATGCATATTTTTGCAAGTAAGAATTAAAATCAGTAGTTTAGGATAACTATAAGAATAAGGAATTCCAGCCGGGCACATGCAATCCTCTCAAAACTACCCAATGCAGGCTTTCCCCTTATAAATAAAGAATATTTGGGGGCTGGAGAGATGGCTATTGGAGATGGACAGAGCACTGACTGTTCTTCCAGAGGTCCTGAGTTCAATTCCCAGCCACCACATGGTGGCTCACAACCATCTGTAATGAGATTTGATGCCCTCTTCTGGTGTGTCTGAAGAAATCGACAGTGTACTCACATACACATACACACACACACACACACACACACACACACACACACACACACACATATATGGGGGAGGCACAAAACTGTAGCTCTCAGTGGTTGAGCCCCTGCCCAGAATAAACAAAGTCTATGTTTCAGTTCCCAGCAGCACACAAACACACAGAGGATCTAGATACAGACAGCTATTTCCTGATACTTTGAGCATTCCAAAGATTTTTTTTTTTTTGGTTTGGTTTTTCGAGACAGGGTTTCTCTGTGTTCCCCTGGCTGTCCTGGAACTCACTCTGTAGACCAGGCTGGCCTCGAACTCAGAAATCCGCCTGCCTCTGCCTCCCGAGTGCTGGGATTAAAGGTGTGCGCCACCAAGCCCGGCTTCCAAAGATTTTTAAAAATCAAATGTCTTAATGACATTTAGTACGGCAAGCAATTTTTAAATTGTGAACTTAGCAGAATATCTATATGGTTCTTAATGACCCAAGCTTCTTAAAACGTTCAAAGAATACCCTACATAATGTAAGTACTAGAAATTGTAATCATAAAGTCCTGTGAAAGTCAATGCAGTGACTAAAATAAGGCTCTCAATATAGAAACTTCATCCTTACTGTGCTCTGAAGAGCTATGCTTTACTTAAAAATAGCAGGCATTATTACAGTGCCACTCAGCCACAAGACTCACGAACACTAACAATAAGACAAGCTTGAATAATTTAGCATATATTAATTGTCTGAGGAAAAAAGAAGCCAGTTACTTTTATCAGCTTGTTAAACACAAATGTTCTGTCTTTCACATCATATTTAAAAACTAAGAAAGCCTGGGCTATAAAAAAATTGAAAACAGGTATGAGCTGGACGCAGAGGAGCTGTGCATAGACCATGTGGAGTGATGCTAGATCACTGTGACTTGGGGTCTGTACTGCAGTCTGGGCCTCACAGGGTCAGCTGTCAACTGGGAAGTGTGCTGGCATGAGGAATGCCCCAGAACAGCATTCCACTCTGCACAGTGACCTACTTGCTTGTTTTCTAATAAAACATCTTTGCCCAGCTCATAACTGGTTTTGCTTTTAAGCAAAACCTCTGCCTTAGAAGCTGCCCTCAGCGCTAACTCTCCATTGGCATCTATAATGTCTCCTTGCACAAAGACCCCAGTGTCTATGCACTGAGGAAAAGGTTTGTCTGAAGTAAGATGTAGTTGGTGGTGCTTTCTTGCTAGCCATAAGCATGAATGTCTACTGCAGCCCCCCTGTCCCTGCTGCCGTGTCAGCCCTGCTGTTTACAGATGTGAACATCACTAACCTTGCTGAGGAATTATATTTCATTGCGCTGACACTTCTTGAACAAGTGCACATGGTTTTGTGGCGAACAATCCTTTGTGTTCTGGAAGGCTTGAAAATATTCATCCACTCTGTATCGGTCATATGTCCTGGGGCTTCGATGATGATGTTACTTGGGTGGCAGCACTTGAACTCAACCAAGTCATTGTCACCTATACAGACGTCATCTGGGGTGCAGTAGGAGACTTCAGATGTTTCTGTGGGGTCGTGGCACTCCCCGTCCAGCTTGTCTGGCTGTTTGGAGCAGCTGGAAAGGCCCAGGTAGACGTTGATGTCATGCCACTGCTTTTCGTCAGACAGCGAGACAGAGGTTTCTGAGAGCTGCTTCTCTTCCATCTGAAGCTCCACTCCATTGCATTTTGGTGACTTTGCATGAATCTTGCATAGGGTAACTTTGTTTTCCGGTTCAGTCTGGATTTTTCCACCCAGAGACCAAGACTTTTGTTTCTCCAGTAAGTCTTTGGTAAATAGAGATGAGAGAGCAATTACACTTTTTTCCCCGAGTGCAGTATTAACCTGTAGCTTCTTTTCTCTGCAAGCATCACAAGAGCTCTTGTCTGACCTATTGTGCTGAGCCAACGTGAGCTCAAACTTTTGATCCTTAACCAATGACTTCTGATTTCTCTCTCTTTTAATATCGATTTTTGGGTAGTTATTGTCAAGGTCTGATAAACACATGTCCTTGCTATAGTGGCATTACAAAAAAATAGGAGTTATAAGATAGACTCGATACTACTCCCATCACCTCCCCAAGCCTCATTGGTAGAGCTAAGTCCCAGTAAAGCCCGTTAGTCTGAATTTCAGAGCCCAAGTCCAGCCCGCCTCCTATAGGAAGCCTTTCTAAGCACCACGCCTACATGCCCCACCACCTTCCATCCCTCACTCACTGTGTTTACCATCAAAACAACAGCAACAAAGTCAAGACTACCACACAAATGCAACTAGACCTCTTGCTATGCCTTCCTCTAAGGTTTTCCTATCAGAGATTCCATCAATTTGATTTAAGATAGGTAGCCTAGCCTGGTCAAGAAATTGTGATCTTAGTCGGGCGTGGTGGTGCACACCTTTAATCCCAGCACTCGGGAAGCAGAGGCAGGTGGATTTCTGAGTTCGAGGCCAACCTGGTCTACAGAGTGAGTTCTAGGACAGCCAGGGCTACACAGAGAAAGCCTGTCTTGAAAAACCAAAAAGAAAACAAAAAGAAGAAGAAATTGTGATCTTTCTGTGTACAAGGAATACAGGTGTACACACCATGCCTGATCTGTATTCACCACATCTGATCCCTTAGAAAGCATAGCTCAACAGCTCTTTCTTTCTATGATGTCATGAACCACTTTCCTGGTTTTTTTACTTTATAATTTGATTGATTGATTTTGTGTGTGTGTGTGTGTGTGTGTGTCTTTCTTTCTTTTCTTCTTTTTTTAACGTTTTTGTGACATGTTCTTACTAAGTCATCGTGGCTGGTTTTAAAACTAATGGCAGTCTTCCCTTCTACTGGGATTCCAGGTCTATGCTGGCACGCTCACTGTAAAGCCACTGTATTTTTCTGGGGGAAAGGAGGGAGGGAGGGAGGGAGGGAGGGAGGGAGGGAGAGAGAGAGAGAGAGAGAGAGAGAGAGAATGAGAATGAATGAATGAATGATTATGAATGAATATGGAAGTTAGAGGCCAATTTATGGCAGTTGCTTCTCTCCTTCTATCATACCGGGTCTAGGAATTGAACTCAGGTCTGCAGGCCTGTGGCAAGTGCCATTAACTCTGGAGCCATCCCAGCAGGCAGGCTTGGGCCATTTCTAGGGAGCAACCTCAACTCATCCAGTGCCTCTCAGTGGCAATAAAGTTCAAAGAGGAAAAAAGATGTCTGAAAGAGAGCACTGAGTGGGTCTGGGGTCTACAGGTGGCAGCAACAGATGAGACAAGGAGCAACTGATGATACCCCCCTGCAGAGGGCATCAAGACGGAAGCAGAGCATAAGCACAGTGCCACCTGCAACACCTGTCCCTGCAGCCACCAACCCCAGTCTCCCCAGGGAAAGTTGCTGGCATCACCAGTCCTAGATTGGCATTGCCAATCTAGTTCAGATGTCATAGCTCCCTGCAGATTGGGGACTCCCTGGTCTCTCTCCTGGAAAAGTGCAGTGGCTTTGCAGAGAGTGTGCCCAGCATAGACCTGGAACCCCAGTAGAAGGGAAGACTGCCATAAGTTTTAAGACCAGCTAGGATGACTTAGTGAGAACATGTCACAAAAACATTTAAAAAGAAGGGAGGGAGAGAGAGAGAGAGAGAGAGAGAGAGAGGCAGGCAGGCTGGCTGGCTGTGGGCGCACACCTTTGATCCCAATACTTGGGAGGCAGAGGTAGGCGGATCCCTGCGAGTTGGATGCCAGCCAGGTTTGCAGACTGAGTGAATTCCAGGACAGCCAGGGTTACACAGAGAAATCCTGTCTTGAAAAAAAAAAAAAGAAAAAAAGAAAAAGAGAGAGAGAAAGAAAGAACACAAGGGCAAAGAGATGGTCTTCAGCTGTGGTAGTTCTCTGCGCTAATGTCTCAGTTTTATGATCATCCCTCCAATTCCTGTTACAGTGAGGGAAGGATGCCTCCTATTAACAGGCAAACAAAGCAGAAGACCTCAGCTTCTGCAGCCACTTATGTTAGCCCTTGCATTCTTTTTTTTTTTTTTTTTTTTGGTTTTTTGAGACAGGGTTTCTCTGTATAGCCCTGGCTGTCCTGGAGTTCACTTTGTAGACCAGGCTGGCCTCGAACTCAGAAATCCGCCTGCCTCTGCTTCCCGAGTGCTGGGATTAAAGGCGTGCACCAACACGCCCGGCTCCTTGCATTATTCTTTAAGGCAGGTATCAAGTCCCATAGATCTTATTCCCTACGGTAAGCCCAGCATCTACACACTGGAAGTGCTGCCTTAATGAAGGCCTGGCCATCTCTGTAGCATCTACTCTAGCTCCGAGCCTTCTACCCACAGACACACAAAACTGGTCCATGATGTTATTTTTGTTAGGTGACTAGTTGTCACCTACAGAACACATCTAACAATTCTTACATCATATCCCCCATAGGGCTAGGATTATCCTAAGTATTAGTGTGCTCAGATTTATAGCCTACTGTACAAGCAGCAGCAGTGGATACAGAGTAAGGCTAACCTCATGGAAGCAGAAATCAACACCAATAGCATAGGCTAAGATTACCTGTACTCCAGGGCCTTTGGTTCCTCCATCTTTAAGCCATGTATTTGTATTAATTCCTGAGAATTTTCTATATTGAAATTAAGAAACTGCAGGTCACTCTGCTGTTTTATATAAATCTGCCAGAGATATCAACAAATCAATATAATAAAAACCAAACCAGAGTGAATCAATAGTTTGGCTTTGAAATCCTAATAGACCAGACAGTTTGCTTTGCTGTTTCCTATGGTTCCAGCTGGATATTTCCACACATCTTATTTCCTAACCACTAATTCCCACAGCCAAGACTATCTACTATGCTAACTATGACATAAGTTTGATGTAGTAAAGATCTAGAAGGCACCATTAACAAAATCAACAGGTATTGGGCAGTAGTGGTGTATGCCTTTAGTCTCAGCACTGGGGAGGCAGAGGTAGGGCAGGAGAATCTCTGAGGTTCAAGCCAACATGTCTACAAAGCAAGTCCTAGGATGCTCAGGGAAAGTGTCTCAAACACACACACACACACACACACACACACAGAGAGAGTCACGAAAGTCCTACAAAATCAACAGGCTGATAGCTTCCTAATTCTCAAATATCTTCCACCTGTGGTCAGTGTATACAACTGGGACATACCTGTCTCAGATTCTGTAGCTCGGAATTTGTACGATCTTGCTTTGACTTTGCAATATCAAGTAATTCATCTTTCCTCTTTTCCCTCTCAACTGTATAGGGAAAAAAATGATTGGGTATTTTTCACCAGCAATATCAATACATATCTCTCAAGTTCTAACAATTTAACAACTAACACTTTTGTTGTGGTTCTTAAAACTACAGAATGGGGCCGGGCGTGGGGGCGCACGCCTTTAATCCCAGCACTCGGGAGGCAGAGGCAGGCGGATTTCTGAGTTCGAGGCCAGCCTGGTCTACAAAAGTGAGTTCCAGGACAGCCAGGACTATACAGAGAAACCCTGTCTCGAAAAGACCAAAAAAAAAAAAAAAAACCAAAACTACAGAATGACTGGTAAAGGCTTTAATCTGTGATTCCTTCATAAAACAAGAAAATATACAATATAACTACTGTTAAGTCAAAAGGATTTAAAATATATGCATGTGCTTATAAGAAAATATGCATACAATAAACCTGAAAGCAAGCCAGGCACAGGGGCACACATCTGTAATCCCATCACTTGGGAGTTGGAGGTAAGAAACTCAGGAGTTCAAGGGTAGCCTGGGTTACATGAGATCCTAACTCAAAATAACAACAAGCAAAACCAAAGCCTGAAAGCAAGTACTGAAAAATACTCACTGAGAAGGGTCTCTCTATTAGGTTGGCCTTGAATTTATGTTTCTCTTGAAGCCTCTAGATGTTGGAATTGTGGTATCCTATCACACCTGGCCAACACTCATTTTTATTTTTAAAGATTTAACTGTTTCGATTATACATATGTGAGTGCTTGCATGTATGTATGTATGTATTCCACACACCACCCTCAGAAGAGAGCACCAGGTCCTTGGACATTTGTGAGCCGTCAGCAACTGTGAGTGCTGGTGATTGAATCTGGATTCTCTGGAAGCACAGCCAGTGTCCTGAACAGATGAGCCATCTCTCCAGTCCTAGGCATTTATTTTAAACAAGCTGAGTTTGGTCATGTGTACTTTGATTCCAGCTACTCTTTTTTTCTTTGTGTTTTTTTTTTTAAATATATACACATACATATACAACTTGCTCAGTCAATAGACTGTGACTTGGCCATATATGATTTCAAGGCTGACCACTTGGTGTTGGATAACCAACTGGGGGTTCTTCCCAGGGACCCACCTGTATTATTATTATTATTATTATTTTTGGTTTTTCGAGACAGGGTTTCTCTGTATAGCCCTGGCTGTCCTGGAACTCACTCTGTAGACCAGGCTGGCCTTGAACTCAGAAATTCACCTGCCTCTGCCTCCCTGGCTGTATTTTTTTTAAGTAGCAAATAATTTACTTACTTATTGTGTTTATTTTTAAAGCAGTTGCAGGCACACGTGTGCTGTGGCATATTTGTGGAGGACAGAGGATTTGAGACTTAGTTCTCTTCTTCCACAATGTGGGTCTTAGCGATTAAACTCAGTTCATCAGCCTTGACAGCAAATATTTTACTCACTGAACCATCTTGCCAGCCTTTATTTATTTACTTATTTATTTACACACATGTGGAAGTCAGAGAGCAACTTCAAGAATCAGTTCTCTCAAGGACTGAATTCAATGCTCAAGCGTGGCAGCACAGGCTTCTCCTGGATGAACCATCTCTAGAGCCTGTTCTCCCTCTGCTTCTGTGAGACAGTCTCTTCCTGAATCTGGTTGGCTATGAGTGTAGGCCGGAAGGCCTCAAGGGTCTTCTATCTGTTACCCTGAGAGCTGGGTAATTTCAGGGATACCTGGGTTGGTGCTGGGTGCTGGGATTTTTCTGGCCTCTGGATTACAAAGCAAATACTCTTAACCACTGAGCTACCTCCGTATCTCCACTGTGTTTATTTTTGAAACAGGTTTCTGTGTAATTCAGGCTGGCCTTGACCATCTTATGTACTCAAAGTAGGCCGTGAGCTTCTGATCCTTCAGCCTCCACATTTCAAGGGCCGAGATTACAGGCAAATGCCACCATACCCAGCTTCATGCTGAGTTTCAGAATAACCTCCTGTTGCATCAGAAGCAGTTCTAGTATGCAGGGCTGCACAGATGAGGGGGTCAGAGTGGATCAGAGCGCATTTGTCTATGTCTACAGGTTGGTTCCAGAAACCAAAGAGTGCATGTGAGGTTGTGCTAAGAGCTCTTCCTGAGCAGGAGACAGCATGGAGGAAGGTGCTCTGCAGGGTCTGAGTCTGGCTGAGGCTCTGCCTTTCACTGACTGGAGCCTGAGCCTCCATTCCCAGCAGTTGAGACTAAAATCATCCTCTTTGCAAACTCCTAATGACCATATAGTACAAAGAAATGAAACATGTCTCTAAGCCTATGTGAAGAACTTTATCTTCAACAAGAGAAAATAAATTTTTGAACTTGAAAGTAAAACTCTAGAACTTGCAATTCTGACTAAAACGTGCCAAGCCTCTGCCCCAGCTCCTCACTAGAGCACGACAGCATTGCGCACAGTGAGCCTCCTCACTAGAGCACGACAGCATTGCGCACAGTGAGCCTCTCCAGCCTGGTTACTCCACTCACTCTTGTCTCACTGAACACTGCTCAACCACAGCGCTGCATACACACCTTCAATTCTTTGGTTTTTTTTTTTTTTTTTTTTTCCAGACAAGGTCTCTCTGTATAGCCCTGGCTGTCCTGGAACTCACTCTGTAGACCAGGCTGGCCTCAAACGCAGAAATCCACCTGCTTCTGCCTCCCGAGTGCTGGGATTAAAGGTGTGTGCCACCATGCCCGGCTGGCCTTCACTTTCTTTTCTTCTCTTTTTAATATAGAGTCTCACATAATCCAGGCTGGCCTGGATGTGTGTGACTACATCCCCCGAGGCTGACCTTGCCATCTTGATCCTTCTGGGATTACAGGTGTCCACCTATACCACCACACACACTTGTTTTTTCATTGTTTTGTTGTTGTTTGTTTTTTGAGACTGGGTCTCATTATATATCTCTGGCGTCCTGGAACTCATTACCTAGACTAGGCTGGCCCCAAATTCACATAGGTTCACATGCCTCTGTCTGGTAGCCCACCACACCAGCTACACCTTGGTTTTTATGATGCTGAGGAATAAACCCAAGCTCCAACAGGCAAACACTCTACAAAATGAGCTACATCCTAGTCCCCTTGACTCACTTATAATTAAAACATACAAAAACTGGCCAGGCAGTGGTAGTACACGCCTTCAATCCCAGCACTCAGGAGACAGAGGCAGGAAGATATCTGTGAGTTTGAGGCCAGCCTGGTCTACAAAGTGAATTCCAGGACATCCAAGGCACCACAGAAAAACCCTGTCTCAAAATAAAACAAAACAAAAATAAACAAACAACAACAACAACAAAACCCAAACCAAACCAAAAAACTGTTTTTGAAACAAGGATGTATAATTGTCTTCAGCTGAAAGAAAATTAGTTGAGGAAATGTTTTTAAAAGTTAATTCCA